>CM067481.1:28339590-28397364 GCA_034552555.1 Semaprochilodus insignis | reverse complement strand
GGTGTCCTGCTATAATCCATCCCATGCAGCTTGAATATTCTCACACAGTTCCTGCGGATTTTGCAGTAGGGGTGGAGGTGGAGTAACATCAGGCCATCTGCCAATGACACAGGAACACTCATGGAGGGCATCACTGCTCACTGAATGTCCACAATCATGACTGCTGGGTCAGTCAGGTACAGCGATAAGGCCCGTTCTTGCTTACGTCACATGTGCGGCTGAGCGTGAAACTTGATTCATTTGCATGTCTCACCATGTCAAACCTACCCACCAAGTTTCATTCCTGTCAGCTGATTCCTTCTAGGTGCAATTATTGGTGCAACTATTCTTGTGATGATGAGTGTATTTTATTTGCCTTCTTGGAGACTTTAGCACCATTTTAAAATGTGTACACAACACACAGTAAGAATCAGCCTCCAAATGGCACGGATAGTTTAATATAGTGCTTCAACTAAGCCACCCAAAGGAAGTCCATGAACGTCCACATATACTTACCGAGCACCTTGTTAGGACACTCATTCGGCCTCATGCACCAAGATCTCCCTAGGTTTCTTCTTCCTGTTCTCGTGAAGGCCCAAAGAAAAAGTCTATGCCACATTCACAACGTGTTCTAAAACCACAACATGTTTGCACCTTTGTGCTCTAGAGAATGCATTGATTATTTTCTTACCTAAGTAATGAATGGAGCTGATAAAATGAGGCCCATCGTCCATTTTATCAGCTCCACTTACCATATAGATGCACTTTGTAGTTTTACAAGTACAGACTGTAGTCCATCTGTTTATACATACTTTGCTTTCCCCCTTTCATTCTGTTCATTAATGGTCAGGACCCCCACAGGACCACCACAGAGCATGTATTATTTAGGTGGTGGATCATTCTCAGCACTGCATTGACACTGATGTGTTAGTGTCTGTTGTTCTAATACGAGTGGATCAGACACACATTTCCACGTGAGTGTTGTCTTTCAGTTTATGTGCTTGTGGCAGCAGTGTTGATGGAATATAATTTCTCCACCTGAAAATGAATGTGCACATTTAAATCAAGCAAATTCAGTGCAGTACTTTTGACTGTGCGTCTTCAGTTTCTGGGGCAACACTTTTATTCATGATGATATATAAAGCAAACTCAACAAAAAAATTAAGAATAAAAATAAATATGCAGTGCCTTTTGTTACCAAAGAACAACAATAATGTGCTCTTCCAATGACCACAGCACTGTCTTCTAGAGGTTTTTCTATTTTACCATACTGGGATTTATCATGCTGAGGTGCATCATACTGGGACTTATCATACTGGGATTTACCATACTGGGATTTATCATGATGCGGTGCATCATACTGGAATTTATCATACTGGGGCTTACCATCCAGGGATTTATCATGCTGGGGTGCATCATACTGGGATTTATCATGCTGGGGTGCATCATACTGGGATTTATCATGCTGAGATTATTAATGCTGGGATTTATCATGCTGGAATTTAATATGCTGGATTTTATCATACTGAGCTTTATCATACTAGGATTTCTCAGGGAATAATTCTTGGGATTAATCATGCACTAATTTATCATGCTGGGGTTTAGTTTGCTGGGATTATCATGCTGAGGTGTATCATGCTGGGGTTTCTTATTCTGGGGTTCATAATGCTGCAATTTATCATGCTGAGATTTAGTATGCTGTGATTTATCATAGTGGGTTTTAGCTTGGTGGGATTTATCAGGGGGGTCCATATTTTAGAGGATTAAAAACCTCATATACAATAGTCATTTGTCAGCTAGAGTGGTGCTTTTTATCTTTGCATTCATAAGGTAGACCTGGACTGATTGTAGCACTGGAGAACATTAATATTATGCTGTCATACTGCATCTGTCCTACAAATCTGTTTCACATAGACCATGGGACAGGATCCAATAAATCACTTCATGAACACATTGTTTGTCAAGTAGTCACATCCTTTTTGTCCTCTGCAAAGGTATTTTAATATGTGACATAAATCAGACGTCTGAAGAGTTTAATGCCTCTACAAGTTTCCTCACAGAAAGTTATCACGTGAAATGCTTGCAAATATTCTGCTTAATGTCTGAGACAATGTTTTATGATAGTTTAATGGTAAAGAAGTGCATGCACATTGTTGTGAGTTAGCACACAAAGAAAACCTTTTATTCAGATTTATTTTATGATTGTACATTATTAACATTACAGATAAAACTCAGTCCGCTTGAACAGTACAATAAAATGGTTATATATGCATTAAACACTGAGACCTCTGGTTTCCATTACCACCGCTGTTTAATGCACCTTTTCACACCAAACCACTTTCAATGACTGAAAAATGCAGAAATGTAACAAAAAACTGTGTGTTAATGTTTCCAAACCCAGTCTTTGCAGTTTACATATGGAGCCATAGCTTCGAAAAAACAGCTTGTATGAGTTCACTGTTTTGTGACGTCATGGAGAACAACAACTTAACATACATTCAGGGCGATTTAATGTACAGGCTCACCTGGGCTGAAGCACTTCAGGGCCTTTAGTGTTTGCTTTTTTATATTCATTTATTCTCCTTCACCACATGGACCAGGCTGACATTATCCAATCAAACTGGAATGTTTTAATAAACAATTTTTAAGATATAGAAAAGTGAATAAAAGTATTTATTTATTTTATGGCCAATCATATCAAACGCTCTTCCCCAAACTCAGCCTTCTTTTGTCAGCCCTCTAGTAAAATTGGGGGGAGAAAAAAAAAAAAAACAGAGAAGCAAACTTCAGCTTTGTTTGGAAATGGTGTCTTTAGTGCACATATCCAACCTTGACCAACTATTGTCTTAAGTGGTTTGGTTCTGGGTTTAAGTTTGTGCAGGGATGGATGACAGTGCTGGAGTCACTGACTGACAGTAGCAGTGTGTGTACCTTCATCATAAATAAAGGGTTTAAGCTGTTGGACGCTGTGTTGACAAGCCCCATAAGGCACATGACCTGTAGCCCCAGGCACAACCGACAACACTGAACTCTATGCTATGCTGTGTCTGAATGCAATGTGCAAGTGCTTTATTTTGAGGACTGTTGACAATCAACTTATCAATCAATCAATCAATCAATCAATCATAACATATGTAGTTAGTAGAACATTTGCCACTGGATTAGTCTTATTGTTTTCTGTCACTGGTTGACTTTAACCACGGGTCACAGAAGTTAATCCTTGAAGTAAGGAGACTGCTCCTCATTTAGTCAAATATATGTCACACAGTATGCAAGCCTACACTTCAATTGGCTAGTAAAGTGACCTGTAGAAGGCTGATGACCCCCAATTAGGTCTAACCTGCATTTTATAAGCAAAATCCTCTGCAGAAAGGCTTAATTTAAAAACATCTCTGCCCCTCCTTGTTTTGACTCTGACTCAACTACTAAAAGCCTTCATCTTGACTCTGACCTGATGTGTTTAGAACTCCATGGATCAAGAAATTCAGACACTTCAACCAACCTGCGTCTGTATTCATCAGTCATATAAACAAGCCAACAACAGTCAAAGAAGTTGGCTTCTTATTTACAGACAAAGACATGGGTTGTTTGTAATTGCAGAAACCTAAGATGAATTAGATATATTGCGATATTAGATTAGATTAAATCCACACCCAGTAAAACTCTGAAGCCCACAGGGTGTGTCCTAGTCAAACCAAAAGATATCACGTAAAAGAAACGGTAGACATATCAGAACTCTTACTGTCAAGTTGTCTTAGATAATTTGCATTTCATATCATGGAGCAAATTCTGTCAGAAATATGGCACACTGGAAAGTCATAAATCACCTTAATTCACATAACAACAACAACTTTTCAGGTCGATAACATTCATTTATTCGCTCGTTATCTAAAAGGCAGAAAACACACCGCACAAGTTGCCGGTCCATCTCAGACACAATCTCAGTCACACCTAAGGGGCAATGTAGTTTCTCTTCCTCACCTAACTGAATGTCTTTGGACTGTGGGAGGAAACTGGAGCACCCGGAGGAAAGCCACGCAGACACAGGGAGGAAATTCCACAAAGAAAGAACCGGGTCGCCCAGTGGTGGAATCAAACCCAAGCCCTTTTAGCTGTAAGGCTACTGTTGAGTAATTAAAAAAAAGAATAGAATTGAATACAAACTGCAGTCTATAATCCAGATCTGAAAGGAAAATGTGGTTAATGTACTTAATAATTACGCAGACAGGGATCCATGTCAGAGACATATCGTTTTATGCTGCATTTGACTGAAGCTTGTAACCCAGAGTAAGTCAAAGAAAATGTCCTCTTTACTGGGAATTCCTACTCAGAAAGTCTACAACATCAACCTACAACATCAAACCAACATGGCTTCTCTGCTCACACCACCAATGGTAATAAAGAGCCTCTTTTCTACTTTTAAACAGCAGTTGGTTTAGATCATGAGAAATACATACAGTTATTGTTTAAACACTTGAGTTTGACAGTTTTGAGAAGGTAAATAATCACAGATGTTAAAGTTAGCACTTATATCACTAATGTTAACTGTCTAGCACCTTGCTAACAATAATTGCATATTTATTTATTTTTCCCTCTTTGTAGCTCGAACAAGTGGAGGTAGAAAACGTACAAACACCCAGCTGTCGACTTCTAAGCCAAGTTATAAGCAGCATTACTTCTGAGCCTTCATAAATGACGAGACCAGGTCACTGGTTGAAATACCAATAAGAACGCTTGTAACGCTCAATATGGCGTCTGTTTACAGAGGAAACCCCGCCCTTTAAGCAAAAGAGCCAATCAGCTTGTTGATTACGTCACGAGTGGGCAGAGCCATGGCACAAGCCCTTTGTTTGTAGCCGGAATAACCCAACTAAAAAAAAACTTAAAAAAAAAAAATACGGGTTGAGCAAAACGCTACACACTACTTATGAGGTTTCTGTCAGATTTAATAAGTTAAATTGTTTTAACATGTAATTTGACCTGTATTGTGTGGCTGGAAATAACAGTCCGGTTGCATATTTGGCTGGGAGTGGAATTTGATTCTTTCAGTGATCTACATAGTGAATTACAGATGTTTCACCTGACAGGGTAGTTAAATCGGAGTAAAGCATTTAGAACACAGCGCTGGTTTGCTGCCGACATGAAACGCCACAGTCTTTCCCTATTACCATAGGAAAGCTGATTGGTTAGTACTCTCATGCCCTGCTCTAGGATTGGGCCGTTTCTCTTGGTCTGGAATTGGCTAGAATGACTCTAACGGCGTACCACCTGTGAGTCAACGTAGCGCTGGAGGCGGGGCGTGTCGGAAAACGGGTGGGAAACATATATAACGCTCACTGGGATCTTCTTGTTTTTTGACCTGCAGACGTCAGTGTTTACTAACAGACCTAACATTTATTTGAACCGGAATTAAGTGTTCCTGCCGCGTCGGTAAACGGTAAGTAGAACCGGTGACTTGTTTTTTATTATACAACGTAATGACCATTCAGGTCACGGAAGACGCTGATGGCCGTTAGCCGACATGTAGACTGATGATATTAGAGCTGACCGTCAGGCCTGTTGGGATGACATCGCTGTTTATGAACCAGGTCCTGTAATTCGTATGATTTCACACTGAAGGATTGATATTAAACTCTGTCATACGCGCTGTATTCTAACAGATCTTAACAGATCTATCGCCCGGGCTTATAACAATAATGATGGTGCGTTTGTATGTGACACCTCTGATGCTGTTATCATGAGAGGACATCAGACATACTTTACATCCACTGAGTAAGAATTTACAATAAGACGATATGCAAAGATCTGCGTGAAATGTGCATAATGATAACAACAAAAATAAATAAATAAACAAATAAATATAATAATAATAATAATAATAATAATAATAATAAAAATGATAACAACAACAAATACTTATTATTATTATTTTTATTATATTTTTATTTTATTATTGTTATTGTTGTTGTTATTGTTGTTGTTGTTGTGTAGCATGGCTTGTTACCACAAAAAACTAGCATGTGTTTTGGATGCTGGAAGGCTGGCCAGTCAACATGACCATGATGGGCACCAGATGGGCACCAGCACCAGACCATCACTAGACAAACGGAAACCAGCTTAGGACAGTATGAAATGACCAGGAGGGTCTACCAGCCATGCTGGGGATATTCCAAAAAGCAGGATTTCTCAATTAGCCAGATAACTTCAACCCAAAGATGAGGACTGTCAAATGGGAAAGTCTTTTAGTTCTTTTTCTATTGGACAGACTTAACCTGGTCTTCAGTGTTTTGGAGAACACTGGCCCTCATTCACCAAATGAAATGAAGAAATGCCTTCTTCAAACCCACTTGCATAGTTTTCACCAAGATTAAGACATTCAGCAGTATTTTCTCATGTGGTACTTTTTCTTAGTTAAGAATGAAATCAGTGCACTTTTAAGAGAACAAAGGTGCAATCCGTTCTGCGGTTCAAATACACATCATGAATCTGATACAAACTTTACTCAAGAACAAGAAGTACAAACACAGGAAGATGTTAGTGACTGAGGCCCAATGCTTTTTTATTAAAAGTCTGCTCATGCATTCAAGCCCAGTGTTCACCCAGCTAACAGTCCCTCTGTTTATCCACATTCTGCCCTTTGGTTTTGTAAACACTGAGATGGATCTGTACTATCTATCATCTTCTGTGCAACTGTTAGGATTTACCTTGGTGTTCCAGTGGGTGTTTGGCGAGGTCGAAGAAAAGGTTAACCTGGGTTAATCAAAGATAAGACTCAATGTGCTCAACAATTCCTTGTAATGCAGCTGATGTTACAGACCTTAATCTGAAGTTTCTGTAACTCAGGTATCATGTAAGGTGAGCAGTGACGCTTCATGAATAAATGAGTTCTGCTCTAGTGTTCAGATTATGTGGCAGTTTGATTGGACGCTACAGTGCTGTCTTTCCAAAGCAATATTTACATCATAAGAATAGTAAGAAAACCGCATTCGGCCTTCGTTGAATATACAGTGTAAAGTGAGTTTCAAAGCTGCTTGAAGTGTGGCACCTTAATGTTAAGGCTCTGTGTTCCATCATTTTGGATATAGAGCGATCATCCATAACAATAAAACCACCTCAACGGATCTACACTCCTTATCCATTTTATCAGCTCCACTTACCACACAAGTGCACCTTGTAGTTCTACAGTTACAGATCGTAGTCCATTTGTTTCTCTGTAAACTTTATTAGCCTCACCTAGCCATCACCTTTCTTTAATGGTCAGGACCCCCACAGAGCAGGTATTATGTGGGTGGTGGATCATCCTCAGCACTGCAGTGACACTGACGTGGTGGTGGTATGTTAGTGTGCGTTGTGCTGGTGTGAGGGGATCAGACACAGCAGGGCTGCTGGAGTGTTTAAACACTTCAGTGTCACTGCCGGACTGAGTATAGTCCACCAACCAAAATGACCCAGCCAGCATCAACAGGACAGTGTCCTGTGGGCAGAATCCTGTGACCACTGATGAAGGACTAGAGGATGACCAACACAAACTGTGCAGCAGCAGATGAGCTGTCGTCTCTGACTTTACACCTATAAGGTGGACCAGAAAGGTAGTAGTGTCTAATAGAGTGGACTCAGTGTTTACAGTGTTTAAAAACTCCAGCAGCACTGCTGTCACTGCAGTGCTGAAAATGATCCACCATCCACATAATACCTGCTCTGTGGTGGTCCTGTGGGGGTCTGGACTGTTCAAAAAAAGCAGGGGAAAAGGGGGATAACAACACATACAGAGAACCAGATCTGGATCACAGTCTGTAATGGTAGAACTATAAAGTGCTCCTAAATAGTAAGTGGAGCTGATAAAATGGACAGTGTAGATACAAGGAGGGGGTTTTAATGTTATGGCTGATGAGTGTAAGTGACTATAACTGTGTTAGTTATACACTCACCATCCACTTTATTGAAACACCTACACTGTAGTAGTGGAACAGCGAAACACAGTGTTGTATAGTTTAGGACAGACCTCTCAATTCAATAGACAGAGGTATTGATTAATACTTTCAAAAGATTCATTATATTGTAGGAAATATGAGCAAAAATAATTAGCAAGCCCACAGTGAGGGTAGACTCTCCCTCCTCTGAACATACTGCTTTGTCTTTACCACAAAATCAAGGGGTAAAAGCACACTGCTAAGTGTGTATTAGCTCAGGGCTAATTTATTGTGGCGTCTACCATGGGGCACACTGCCTCTAGGAGCCCGCAGCCGTGCTCATGCAAAGGACATATGTAGAGGCTCATGGGAGGTGTATTCTCCCCCTTGAGTTTAGCTGTATTGAGGTGACTTTTCTGCCTGGTTCTTAATATAAGAGCATTTCCAAGTACAAATTATAGCCTCCTCTGTTCCCTCTTTGCTAGGACGCTACAATACAGTACAGTGGTGTTCTGATTAAATACATTTGTGGATACTGCAAAAATAAGAACTGCCTGAAAATGTGGCTTATGGTAATATGTTCTTTCTCAGTTTCGTAGAACATTCTAAGTGACAAAGAACAATATGTTATAATAATGTAGGCAAAGTCTCATTTATTAGAACAAGCAGCAACGAAGAACCGCCACCCAGCACAGCAGGCAGGTCACTTCTAGCCAGACATCTCTGTTCTATGGTAGACACTAGACTGCTCCCCCTGCCCAACATACCAAAACACATACTACATAGACACATTCCAGATGCCACAGTATTTAATGGAATTTTGAGTTTTGTGAATTGTTACAACCCTGCTAAATTCTACTTCACCTCAGTGGACACTTTATGAGGTCTATGTTCCTTAAGGTCCACTATATAAGTCATTACACACTGTGGCGCATCGGTTGCACAATTTGTCAGCCACCCATCTACCACTAGTAAGTTTCTGACCACAGAACTACTGCTGAACAGACATTATTTGAGTGCTGCTAGGATGCGGGTGGTTCATCACCCAAAAACATCCAGCCATGAGCACCTACGGACAGGCTGCAGTATTTAACTGTACGTCAGCCAGGCGGAGGCATCTAATAAAATGATCAGTGAGTGTGGATACATGTTCATCTTTCTTTCAAGCATATTAAATGAATAATACAAATGGACCTTATGTTAAACCGTAGCACTTCAAACTCCCTGCACGTTCACATCAACATCCTTCCTTTTTATCACTTTTGTTAACAGGAGTCATGGAGATGGGCATCTTCTCCATCTTCATCAGAATAACGCTCCTTGTTGTCAGTGTCCATGGCCAGACTGATATCCAGGAAGTAGCAGGCCGGAGCGCAGAATTCGCCACAGCATTGTACCGCAAGATTGCCAGCAGCAGTGATGACAATGTTGTCATCTCCCCTCTAGCAGCCACTCTGGGTCTGGCATCCTTAGCTGCTGGTGCTGGTGAAGATACACGCAAGGAGCTGCTGCAAGGCCTAAAACTGGCTCCTATGGAGAAAGACGGAGAGCCGGACAGAATCCCACTGCTGCTTCAGCAGCTCAAAGAAACAGCAGCACAGACTGTTGCTACAGGCCTCTTTGCCAGCCAGCAGGTCCAGGCTGAGCCCAGCTTCAGCAGCCAGGTTAAGAAGTTCTATGGCGTTGAGGTACAAAATGTGGATTTTGCTAGTGCTCACAAAGCCAAAGCGAACATCAATGACTTCGTTACAGGAGCCACAGGGAACAAGATCAGAGAGGTGGTTGACACTGTGGATCCTCAAAGTCAGCTGATGCTGATCAGTGCTGCATACTTTACAGGTAAGAACCCCTACGAACAGTAGGCCTCCTAAAGAGCGCTGATAGCTGCCGGTGGTGCCGGTGCCAAAATCTCAAACCATTCTGCGCTTTTCCATCACAGAAAAACTGGTTATGACCAGCAAAATTGATGTTGTTCCTGCCCCATGAACTCACTGGTCTGGAACTGTGGAACCCGTGACAAAAGGTTGTGGCACGGAAGTTGTTGACGCTGCCATTTTTCAAAAAAACAGGAGAATGAGAGAAAAGAATGAAAGTAGCAGCAAATTGACCCATCCGTGGTCTGCTGAAGAAAGAACATGTTCTGTCATGCGTTTTTGTGGGCGGGGCATAAGATGCCACCCTTCTGATTGGTTAGGGGAATGCTTACAGGAATGTTACCCAAGATTAGGACCACCCAGTTTATCACCCAGTACATGTAGAGGAGATCACTGGAATGTTATTCAAACGGTATACTTAGTTCATATTTACTGTTTGCCTGCAAGAACAAGATTCACCTCATTAGAAAGGATACAGATTTAAGTTCCCCGGGTCTCTGAATCTTTAATCAATAGTATGATGATGTGTCAGAGATTAATTTAAAAAACGCTGGAATATTTCTCTGGTTAAAGCTCACAAAACTACTTCTGCACAAAGCCTATCAAATGCAGTCTGTAGAGCTTTCTATGCTTTTCTTTACCAGGAACGTGGCAGCTCCTCTTCAATGCCAGCTTCACCCAGGAAGAGCGTTTCTACATTGACAAGTACCACATTGTCCAGGTGCCAATGATGTTTCGCTCAGATAAATACTACCTGGCCTATGATCCATCGCTGAAGGTGGGCATTCTGAGGCTGCCATGCATGGATGGCATTGCCATGCTTGTCCTTCTGCCTGATGAAGATGTGGATTACACCTTCATTGATGAATCCCTGACCTATGAAGTATTCTACAGCTGGGTGTCAAAGCTAAAGAAGACGTAAGTCAGTGGCTGTTCAGACATGATCAGCTTTTCACATTTGACAGAATAATGCAGACCAAACTGGAGACTGCCTTTACCTACTTTATACCTTTGTGTTAGACAGTACTGCAAAATAAGTTGTCCTAACTGACATGAGGTAATGTCTTCTCAACAGGAAGCTGGAGGTCCAGTTTCCCAGGTTCTCCCTAGAGCAGACCTTTTCACTGAAGCGAAGCCTGTCCAGTCTGGGCTTTACCAAAATCTTTGAGAGTGGCGCAGACCTGTCTGGCATCAGCAGCTCCCCAGGCCTAAAGCTCTCAGAGGTACAGTATGTCCACTTCTGATCATTACCATGGGCGGGGGTGAATGGGGTTACTGAGAAGCTGGAACACAAGAGGAAACAATGTTTGCCAGTGCTGTAGTATGGAGTGGACCTGCTGTTCTTCTGTGTGTGCAGTGCTGTCTTGTTGTATTTCACGGCGCACTGCACAAGAAATACTGAGCCGATGTGGTGTCCTACATAAGGCCTAAGCACACTGACCCAGTGTTCTCCAACACACACACCAACACACTCAGACATCTGTGCCATACCTGTGACTTTTGGAAGTCTCTAGAATGGAGGTCTAAGTCTAGACCTTGAATCACACTAGGTGACCAGTCATTATTAAAGGGATTCAAGGTCCACAATTAAACATCTGTTTTGATCTGATCACTGACAAACCAAACTAACCATTCACACTTTTCTGGAACGTTCTCCAATTCACTGCCCTGGAGGAGCTTATGGAATAGTAAAAATAAGGCTGTGCACTTTTTAAGACAATTATCTAAGCTGTAGATCAGCATGTAGCAATAAGTGAAAATGACCTTCAACTCTGTTTGCTGCTGTAGCATACACAGAGGTAAATAACAGCTTCAGCTGTCTGCTGGAAGGCGGTAATGGCGGTGACTGCGTAACTGTCAGATATAAGAATGCAGAAAAAAAGGCACACACTATAATGGACACTCTTAAGTGCTGTAGCAGTCCAAAGTGAGGTTTCCAGGGGCTCTGAAACCATCAGAGAACAAGTTCAAATGCCAGTATTTACATTTCAGAGTGTTGCCAATGCAGTTTGTGGTTTGTTGAGGCTTGTGTAGAAATTCTGACTGGTGAGGCCTTCGGGTTATGTTTTCTAAACCTTTTCCATTCCCCTTGTCTGTGTCTAACATTTGTGTGAGTGTGCGCGTAGCATTGATTCAGTAGTCCAAACAGTGTTGGCTACTAAGTAAATATAGTTTATATGTAAGGTGGCTACCCTGCTAGAAAAACCAGCATGACTGTTTACCATCAAAACCATCAAAAGAGTATGACATGTTTTTTTTCAGCAGTGTTTTCAGCCAGTCTGGCCACCCGTGGCTTGTATTTTACTAGTTTCCAGCATTCCCTATTTACACTGTTGTAGAATCACAACACTGCTAGAATGCTCTAGAATGCTTCCCCACCCATTTACACTTTTTTGAAATGTTCTCCCACCAGTTCTAGAACTTTCTTTGCCCATCACGATTAATTGTGTTAGTACTTATTTTGGACCAGTAAATCCAACTGCTAACAACAGAACATTGATAACTGATGGAAAATGTTAGGTCAATGTGCTACAGCCTTTAAAGGACATTTGAACGGTCCATACACAAAGCTCAAACATGCCAGTGTTATTTTGTTTATGTCAACAAATAACCTAAAATTATGTGGTTAATTATATAGCTAAGAGAAAATGTAAGCAGTAAGTTAGCTCAACTTCACAGAAAATAATTTTAGCCCACTGTACAGACTGACATGTAGAAGGTTGTGGTTATGGTAGCATCAATATGTATTTACATATGTCATTGTTCTTCCAGGTGGTCCAGAAGGTCTCAGTGGAAGTAGATGAAAAAGGGGGCTCGGATGGCCTTGTTTCAGATAGCCCCTTCATGACCACTCTTCCTCCGAGGCTCACCTTCAACCGGCCCTTCCTCTTCCTCGTCTACCATGAAGCTACCAAAAGTCTGCTACACATGGGCCGTGTGGTTGACCCCACTAAGAAGTAGTCATGATTAGAGAGAACAGTAACCACCCTTGTTTATGTCCTAATCGTCATGCAAGACACACCTTGAGTTTGCACAGTCTAAGTCTTTATGTTCCATTTTAATTGTAATATAATTACTGTAGTGTTTTAATACTGTAATCAGTGAACTGCACATTATTAATATTAATATGGCATTAACTGATAGTGAGGGTTTGCTCTACAATTTTTGCTCATCCAGCCTACGTTTGTGTCTAACAGTTTGGTTTGTTTGTATTTACGCTCAGCCTAAACTACTTTGTATAGGCATTTCAAAACTTTGTTTGCTTGTTTGTACAGATATTCCTCAAAAAGTGTTATGTTCAACATGGGTTTTATTGATTAGGATTGGCGTGAATCACTCAGGTGCTGTGATGCACCAGGCACAATGTCACTGAATGGAGAGTCCCAGAACTCTTAAAGGTGGCGCTCAGTCATAAAAATACATACTGCGTCTTTTTTTTTTTTTCATAGCCATTTGGAAAATATAAAACAAAGAAATTTTGCAAAGCATGCTATAATACAAGAAACCAAAAATGAACAAATAAATACATCATACTACTCCTCCACTCTTGTGTTGATAAATGGTGCAAATTTTAGTGTGGAATAAGGCAGAGATGGATCAATGTTTACTTTCATTGATGTGAGAAAAATCCTGGAGCCCCTTTCCTCCTCCACAGCCTGAGCGAGGGGGTTGAGCTGGTTCTGCTACAGAGGAGGAACGGGCAACGGGCAGATGACATATCTCCAGGATGGGCGCAGAGAGCCATCATGTCCTTCTGCAAGCTCCATGCCAGGGTACGGGGGTCACTTCACAACAGCCTCTATGCCAGTCCTCCGAGTTGAGTATCTGTCACTCCCTTCCAGACATTCCAAAAGAATTGGACTTCCTCTGTCTAATGGACAAACAAAACAAAACAAAAAATTAGACAGGTGTGTGGATCTACACTTCTGCATACTTCAGACTGAGTATTGTGATCAACCCACAAAACGGGTCAAAAGGTTAGAAACAGAATGGTAGCCTACCATGTACTCATTTTAGAATAATAGTGAAGACATCAAACTCATCAGAAAATATGAGAATTGGTCTTAATTTTTTAGATGATGCCTGTTTTCCATTTAAGCACTTTCACAAGGATCCACCTGGAATGCTTTTTCAACAGTCTTCTAACGAGAAGAGGGATCCAAGGAGCAAATATTAATTAAAATTTCTCTTTTTGAATAGAATCATACACAGGCGTGACCTGCACGACTTATATTCACATGGGCAAAAACTTGTCAAACATTTAAGCCTAATCCTATGAAATTATTTTTTCTGTTTTTTGTGAACTACTGGACAGCTTAAAACACTGAAAAAAAGTGACGCATTAAATTTACATTTACACACATAACATCTGAAACAGCTGAGATTTAAATCTGAACCGCCAAAAATGCTTTATCACCTGTTTACTAGAAGTGGTGCTTTCACCAGGTGGACCACTGTTGGGATGTAATAAGCTGCTTTTGAGACACTAAGAACAACAATCAGACCTACATGGTAAGTTTCCTGGACTGTGTGTCTTTGCTGCCATTGCTCCGATGATCTACAGAGCTGCTTGTGTTGCTGCGGATCAAGACAGGCATGGAGGAGGTAGAGGGAGTTGGAGACATTGAAGAAGATGATGAGGCCACGTTGAAATGATGTGATCGCAGGGCATCATCTAAAAGATATGACATTTTAGAATTAGGGAAAGACAAAAATGATATAAGAGCTGCAGTAAGTGTAACAGAAAGATGTGAGTTTTATAAGAAATTCTGACAATTCTAACAACATTTTCACACTTTTATGGATTTCAGATAAACAGTTATGTCTTTTAATTGCTCACCTATTAGTATACCTATATATTAGTATACTACTATTATGTAAGTATGACACTATACATGAAGCATTCTTTAAGTCTATATGAGCTATTAGGGAAAAAAAACACAATCTTTACTTACCATTGATTGGTATTATGGAGCTCTTCCCTGATCCAGGACAACTTCCTGATTCCTTCACTTTTCTATGGAAAAGAACATTTTACAGGAATATAAAATATGAGACTTGATAAAATTCATTAGTCTTCTAATCCAGTCTGACAATGTATTACTTTGTAGTAGTTCAGTTGAGTTAAGAGTGAAGAATTTAATAGGCTTAATATTTAGTGGTTCTATTGTCAAAACATGTTCAGAGTGCACAGCAAGCAACCTGAGGTACTGTAAACTAACAAACTTACTGATTTACTAATTTACAGAGAGAAACCAAAAACATTTTTTTAATTTTGCATAATTCAATCATTAAGATGTAAACAAAGCAATTCAGAGCATTTTAATGTGATACAGTGCACTCTAGAGTAACTCTGATTTATTTATAGTGGTACAGAGATTTACATTTTGGGCCCTTATCCTATCAATACTATCATAAGACAATGTCGCAGACAATGGGCTGCATATTCATAACCATTTCCTGTAATAGTTTTCTGTGAGGCACTTTTTACAGGCATTAAACTCTTTGAGACGTCTGGTTCCTGTCTCCACCACTGCAAACAATTTTGACTTTTGTACATTTCTCTGGAATGGAGCATTTCACACCAAACCACTCTGAATATCCTATTTAAACTCTGCATGCAGCTGTCATGGACAAGAGCAAAACCTTATTGGCTTAGTTTTGCTTTTTTTCAGAGGTAGACTATTTGTGAAGATAATCTGATACTCACAGTGTTTTGTCCGAGTTTGTCATTTTTGGAGTGCTAGGGTGGCTACTGAGGGAACGGCTGCGAGCCAGTTTGGCTCTCCGCATTTCCTTACCTAAAAAACACCATTACCGGTACAAAATTAAAACTGTCTCAGTTATCTTCTTGCCCCCGTACTAAGTATGTCATTTCTGTGTTTCCATGCACATCTGCCAGATTCTGCACTGACCAGCAGACGTGGACAGGGTGGCTCCAGATGTAGACCCTGACATGCCTTTGCTACCAGAAAGTCCTGCTTTGCTGTCTCTTCCTGCGAAAAAACATCAAGAAGGCATAATCATTAATTGGGAGTATGTGTCACTGATACTCAAACATAAATTACAGAAAGTAACTGTGCAGCAGATTTACAGCACTGCACAGCTCTGCATTTATCTGATGCATCAGTCAGAATGCAACTCATTAGCAAATTATCAAGCTCTTTATGAGCTGACTCATGTGTCAAAGAGCAGGGGAGGCATGGAACTGCAGTGATGTCTTGGATCTGAGAGTTAGCACTGTATAGGATGTGATTATTATATAAATATGTGAACTACTTACGCTTCTTTTCTGTGTGCTTTTCTCCAACCAATTTGGCTTCACTTTGCTGTCGTTCCAGAAGTTCCTGTGCATTAAAACAATCTGTCTGTTACACCTGACATTTTACAATGCTAAGAATAAAAGGTCAAGGGATTATTTCAAAAAGAAGGTGAGCCTTTCTTGCAAATGCTTTTGGCCTTTTCTTCAACATCACATCACACGTTATTTATATTTAGATTTTATATTTATATTTACATTCTTGTTTAGATTTGACCAATATTGTGAACTGATTTTTGATGACGATTTATGGTACTACAGAAGAGGAGAATGTTTAAGAGACGTTGGGCTACATCGCTACATATACAAAATTCATATAAAAGTTTCCTTATTGTTTCTCCTCCAGTGCTTCAGCATGTTTGACATTTTATGATTTCATCCACCCAACTAATTTACATTGTTCTACAACCCTATTTCCAAACAAGCTTGGATACTGTCCAAAATGTAAATATACACAGAATGCAATAATATGCAAATCATTTAAATGTAATTATTTTATAATTATATTATTTTAATTAAAGATGTGCAAAGACAATATATTAAATGTTAAAACAGGAATTTTATTGTTTTTGAAAAATATAAACCCATTTTGGTTCTAAAAAGGGCATCCCAGAGAGGCTGCGTGTTTCAGAAGTAAAGATGGGAAGGGGTCATCATTCTATGAAAGAACCTGGGGATTTTATCATCTACAGTACATGGCAATATCATTGAAAGGTTCAGAAGAATCTCTGTAGGCAAGGGAAAGGTGAAAACCTATACTGAATGGTCATGATCTTCGGGCCCTGCATTCCACATTCTGTATGTATTACAACAGCGCATGACTCTGTAGTAAAGGAGTCTGGGTGCTAAACTGGCCTGTCCGGACCTGTCACCCATTGAAAATATTTGGCACAAAAAACTAAAAATATGACAAAAGAGACCCTCTACATCAAACAAGTATGGAAAAATGAACCTGTCTCAACTTTTTTTAACTGTGTTGCTAGCATCAAATACAAAATGGGCATATATTAAACAAAAACAATAAAATCATTTGATATGCTGTCTGTACTATTTCAATTAAATATAGGGTTTAAAAGATTTGCACATCATTGCATTCTGTTTTAATTTACGGTTTGCACAGTGCCAACATTTAGAAACGAGGGGATGTATAAGGTCAATCTCTCACCATTTCAAGTAGTAAAGTTTCCTCCTTCTCCTTCTTTTGGTCTAGCAGGTCTCTTTCATGCCTTTTATGATACTGCAGGAGTGAAAAGTGCTCTGAGATCTCAAAACCAACCATACAAAATAAATTCACTTACAACTAGCCACAATCAGCATGTACAAGTGTAAGGGTAATATTAAATTAATACCGGTTCGGTGATGTCCATTTTGTCCAGCTCCAAGACTGTCTGAAAAACAGAAAAAAAAAATATTTAAAAAAAAATTTCTCTTTTTTATTTGTATTTCAAGAGAGCATTAGTTGACATGACCTCTCACCTTGCGCACTGTGGCCACTACGTCTTTGTCTTTTTCACGACAGAGCAGTTTTCTGACACAGAACTCCAGCTGCTGAAGCAGGTGTTTGTCGGCAGGCAACCTGATGGTGGACCTTAACCTGGGCAACATGTGGCACAGCTTATACCTGCCACAGTCACAGGAAGAGATCTTCAGTGAACCTCTGCCTTGCTCAACAAGGACAGAATTCTAGAATACATGATCCAGTGTGCAAGTAGAGAAACTAGTAGGTACATGGGAGGAGCACTGTACATGAATAAAGGTTAAGGCTGCAGCCATCACCTGACATTGGCCACAGGGTCACTGACGAGCTCGAGCGCCTGAATAAGAAAGTGTTTGCAGAAGTAGGACTTGGAGAAGAGATCTATGGCAATCTCACACAGGTCCAGATACCGCAACCTGTTCCAGTAGCTTCTACCTTGAGCAAGTTCTTAGAAAATGCAAAAAAAATAAGTAAGAGCCAGTGTACTTTCAGAAATACAAGAACAAACGACTTCTTTATTAATAATAATCAAAACATTTCATACAGTATTTCTAGGCAAAAAACTGTTTATGTAATTTCCCTTACCCTGCATTATTTTGCTGATAATCTCCTGCCGCTGCTCCTGCTTGCGATTGTACCGCAAAAACACACATAATGTACGGGCAGCTTCTCTTTGGACTGGCAGAACATTCTAGAAAGATGACAAGAAAATGAAGATAACAATATCTGCAGGCCCCCTTGTGTAAAATCAACTTTTTGAAATTAATTTATTCAAATAAAATATGTCCCTCTCTGTTATTACATTAATTGGATAATGAGTGGTGAAAAGGGAAGGGTGAAAACTGCTGTAAAACTATTAACACCTCTTAAAAGACAGCCATTCCAAGATAATACAGACCACACAAGTGAAGCTTATGAAATAATATCAAATATCAGACATCAAATAATCATGCACAATAAAAACACTTCATAAATATTTGTTTGCTCACCTACAAAGATGAAAACCTAGTTCACTTCTGGTGTTGTAAGACATACAAATTTCCATCATACCATTATATCACATAAAAGTTAATAATAATTTTAATGTACAGTTTAACAGAGAGAGCTCCAAACAGACAGGGATTGCATTCTATGGCCACTGTAAAAACGGGGATGGGGTCAAACTCAAAGAAATGTGTGTACAGTGAGTGTAAATGTACAAGTGTCTCACATTTGTTGTGATGATGCTAAACATTCTCTGCAGGAAACGGAAGTAGATCTGGTCTCCTGAGATGACACGGGGCAGGCAGGAGTAGCGCTGCAGGAGTTTCTCATGGACTCTCCAGCGCAGTGAGGATGCAGCCTTCTGCTCGGCTGCCACCAGGGCAGGAACCAGATCAGGTACATTTACCTGCTGAAAAAGGAAGTCAACATGAAACTGTTGAAGAAAAAAGCAAAAAAAAAACAAAAATACAATATATTTAAAAAAAAAAAATGTTTAAAGAAAACAGCAGATGAATAATAATATATAACTGAATATATAACTGAATAACTGAAATAGTCTCTCTATGAACTGAAAAAGTCTGAAATAGTTTTTAATAGAAAGTGTCCACAGAAGGCCAATATATGCAGATCTAAGATCACATGCTGGAACAGATGTTCCATCACATTCTGTGATGTAAGCGGGTACTTTAAAGTAATTTAAAACTAATATCAGAACATCCTAACAGACACAGGCAAATCCAGTTTCCAAACACGGGTGATATGAGCTCTCTTTTCTGTTTACATTAAGATCTGTGCTGCTGTGTTTTGTAGAGGATGGGTTGTTTTCTTAGGAAGCCTAGTCAGAAGAGCATTACAGTGATTACCTCTACTTGTAAAAATGCATGAACATGTTTTTCTGCATCACTCTGAGATAGAAAAAGTCAAACAGAGATTTTCAAATTAGAAAAAGCTTCTTTAGTGACTGCATTTACATGTGGGATAAAACAGAGCTCACCTCAACAATGAAATCTTTTGTGGTTTTGCATTGTAAAAGTAAGACAGGAAAGGCTCTAGACAGCTAAACAAAGGCTTAGATTTTTAATAGCGTTAGACCTATTTGTGGCTCTTATGCCAGAGTGAGAACATGGAAATCTTTGCATAGCCAGCAGAGGGAGCTAATGCTTCTCCACATCATTCATACCCATTCAATAACATATTTGTACACGTACCTTACTCTCAGGACCTGCACCTTCCCCTCTGGACGTTGCAAGCTCCAAAGTCTCCTGAAGGTGATTGAGCAGGGCGTCCAGTACCTGCCAATAAGCAGTGACAAGAGCTCAAATAGCAACATTTTTAGAAAGATGAGGTTTATTAAGTATGACAACAATGTGAGTGCCAGTTAACTCATGATTGCACAGAATCTTTATAACATATACTAATATTTTGATTAATATATTCATATAATATATTAAAATCTAAGCATTTGTACATTATATTTCTGTTTGTTAGGTCATTAATAAGATTAACACTTTAAAAGCTATTATTTAGGACCTTTTATTTCAGTGCTGTAATATGTTAATTGATGCAGTATATTAATAACACGTTCACGTTTTCTAGCAGACGCCTACCAGCTGAAAGCGTTTTTATACAGCTGTAATTTTGTATTATAAACCCATCATTCTTTATTTATTCATGTTGTGAAGCACTACATTTGGTTCAGTTCATTACAGGATTGACTGGATTACTTTGATCTTAGACTTTCATCTCTGAATTGGGTTTTAGCTGTCTAGTAGGATAGTAACCCTATAGTTATAAACAGTGTCAACAAATTCTCTAAAAAACTGTTTAAGTGAAACACTTTCACTATATTATACTGTGCAAAAATCAGAGCCCTTCATTCACTTCACAAGAACCCTTCATTTGTTTAATTTTAGGTCCAAACACTTTCTCAAAATTGCAGATGCCTGCTCCTTCAAAATTTCTTCCAAATTTAAAAGGGCATTTCCCCCGGCCCCTTTGTTGCAGTTACAGTCTCTACACTTCTAGGAATGGTGCTCCATGACTCCACAGTACACAGCTCCACTGGTCTGAATGCTTTTAGACACATAAAGTATATTAAGTTCTAGTACAGAATATCTTATTAATAATATTATTCATATAATCATCAATATACATAACATTGACAACTTTTTCATCTTCATTATAGAATGCAGTATGCAGCAAACAGTGTCCATCATTAGTTGCATAAAAATTATATTCTGATTAAAATTTTCATTTTGGTTGGATAATTGAAAAGGTAGCAATTTTGATACCACCCAGGAGTATACCTGGTATAGCACAATGAATAACATATTTATGGCCCAGCATTCAAATAAATCACAACTTTGTTTTAGAGCATTAACAGTTTGCAAAGAATCCTGTTGAGTGATTGTTTAGAACAATGTCTGTCACTCTCTCCAGTGTGTGCCATGACTACCATCTTAATAGTAATACTATAGTAATGCTGTTGTAAATCAGTCTTATTTATCAACAGTGCTGCAGCCTTTTGGTCCATAGATTCAGAAATGGCACTGTTCCATCAATACACTTTAGTAGTGTTTGTGCTCACCGAATTGTGTTTACTCTAGTGCTTTTTAATCACAATCAGCAATGTAAATGTGGCAGTTCCTTGACACTGGAAGACTAGAATTATTTAGAGACAAATATCTTGGAATGTGCCAAAAATCTTTCAATTATACTGACTGCTATTTTTTTAATAATGTAAACAATTCAATTGCCATATTCCATATTTGCCATAATTTTCTTTGAGGAGCCAAGAACAATAAAGTGTTTGGACTTTAACCATGTACTTAAGTTGACAATGAATTACATATGCATATTTTTTCCATACAGAGTTAAAGGATCAGTGAAAGTAAAAACAACAAATGTTTTATTTTTCATAAGACCTCTAAGAATAATCAGTAGCTCACCTCGGTAATTACTAGTGTCAGTATGCCTCAGTTGCCTAGTGGTTTGTATGTATGACACAGCACTGACTAACATTGCGCAAGCTCCTAACATCAGCTACAGAAAAGTAGTGCATTCACTTATCCCACACAACACACAGTGGCCTAGAACCTCCACAAACCAACCAGCACACACACATATTGGGATATTCAAATGTTGAGTTTCCTGCAGTTGTACTGCATGTCCTCCTGCCATACTTCACCACTGGAATATTCCAATGGTTAACTGTAATGACGCTAATTTCAGCTAAACATTCTGATTACATTCAATAATGTAACTATCAGTCCATATGTTGTGAACATGTCTTCAGAATCAGAATCAGAATCAGAATCTTCTTGCCTTTTACATCATTGATGCAGTATTCTGTAGAGATAGAATAAAGTTTTGAATATTGAGAAAGCTCCCTTTTGATGATGTACCTTGAAGGTGGGAGTAAACTTTGAAGGACTGCAAAAACTTTGAGGTGGACTCTACTAACTAATCTTAGTATCAAGTCAAATATCTTATTTTAATCATACCTTTGCTAAATGTCTTCAAATTACAACCACAATGAAGAGCATGGATTACTTGGTTACAAGAAAAGATTCATCAGATTCCTAGGTAGCATCAGGCTAGCAGTCAGGACTTGTTGAGGTTAGCAGTCAGGACTTGTTGAGCATTGTAGGATTGGTCAATAGGGACGCATCACCCCCTGCTGTCTCTATTCAAAAGTAGGCTACCAATGAATTCTAAGACATACACATTGCAGCCTACTACACAACATGCTGTGTCATTACCATGGTGAGTTATATCTGACACTATCTTTAAAATGACTAATCAATATGAAAAGACAGAAATACTATGTTTTCTCAAAACAGACTACAATGTCACAAAGATGACGTCATTATCATGCATTGTCCCAGAATAGATTAGAGCTCTCAGTGGACAGGGCATCACCAAATGATACAACCAAGGGATGTGTGCCAGAGGAATAACAGCAATGAGGCATACATCACAGCTGTAGACTCTCTAAGACACACACCCACCCACTTGTATACATTTAAAACACAAATATGTGTTTTCTCAGAAACTTAGAAATGCATACATGCACACACACACACACACACACACATACACACACACACACACACACACAAAGGGGTCCCACCTCTAATGAATCATCCTGCAGCAAGGTGATCAGCTCTTTGTGTACATAGTGCACATTTGGACCCAACAGTTTGACCACCTGAAACAGAGGGCATAAAGAGAGTGTAATGTGCCATTTCAACCTCAGGACAGAGTTACCTTAACCTTAGGGTTACATATAGCCAGTGTCCACATCAGGTAATAACATCAGTAAGGTAAAAAGGTTGGGTAATAACTCCTTAGGTTCTAGTAATACGGAACTTGCTCTGTCTGCAAACACATCTCGAGCACTAGGTCAGTGTAGCCCAATTCACGCCTCTTCCCTTATACCCCTGACTGCTCATACCCTCCAGTCTCTTCAGACTGTATTACACTAGACAGCTAGACTGTGTAATCCACTAAACTGCAAGAAATAATATGTTAGGGGTGAATAAGCAGAGTGTGCTCAGTGTAAGTATAAAACACTGGCCTCTGTACATACGTAAGCGAGAAACCACATGCACAAGCGTATATATACACAAATTCGCTCCACCAAGACAAAAGATGGTCCGCTGCCATGCTGAGTCACTCAGTCTGGCATGACGGTCTTTGGTGACGTTGACGTGATGTTAAGGGCGGTCGTCTGAAACTAACAACCTGGCACTAAGAGGATGGCTCAGGATGAGGGCTTCACTGCTCACTGAATCTCCGCAATTGTGGCTGTTGGGTCAGTCAGATACAGCAATAAGGCCCGTCCTTGCTTACGTGACATGTTTGTCCGAGCATGACACCTAAATCATTTGCATGTCTTACCATGTCCCACCAAGTTTCATTCCTGTAGGTTGATTCCTTCTTGGTACAGTTATTCTTTTGATGATTAGTGTATTTGTCTTTTATTGTAGACAAATGCACAGAGAAGAGCTGCAGCAAATACCTCATGAAAACCCTCGGCAGCCGTCCGCCTGACTGATATTTCAGGGTCATGACAAAGACTCGAGAAGGTCCGGTACAACTCAGACAGGAAGTGATTCGGGTCAGCAAATAACACCATGGCCTGTAGGAAGAATTAAGAATGTTTGAAAAAAATCATACAAATGAAAAAGCCAAACGCACACCATAGCACAGGAAACAGCCACAATATCTTCGTAATAACACTAAAGAACCATTTAGAAGGCCGGCCCTCTGTCTTTAACCAATGTAATTAACTGGTGTGATTGAATCCAGAGCATTAGATGAGGGAAAACAGGAATCTCAGAGTTGTGGCCTGGAAGGAATCCCTGCTCTATAACTTATAACGCATAACTGCCTTAGATGGATGTTTGTTAAATCACCTATGAAAGAATGCCACACTATATATTAAACATGCCATAGAATGGAGAAGTATATTTACATAGTTGAGTAGGGAGAGCTTGGCACATGGGACTGACAAAGTTAAACACTGTTTTCTCCTCCTTCAAATGCAAATTCCACATTTGCAAAGCTAGGTGGCAAAAATTGGTCATAACTGTCTTGACTCATTAATATTTATACTCACAAAATTTACATAAGACAGCAAAGCAATGAAAATGAAAATAGTAAACTGTGTAGAGACATCCACCGTCCCAGGGTACTTTTCATACCCAAGAAACAGATCTGCCAACAAGCATGGATGATGTTCATCTTTAAACAAGGCTGAAGTAGACTTCCGTTGCTACTTATTCACCAGCTTCTTAATCGAATGTTCCATTCCACTTTAAATGCTACAGCTTGTACAGACACCAGAATGTAACTGAATGTAAGGTTGAACTTATAATTCACAAGACAAACTGGAAAATAGGAAGGCATATTAGCTCCCACATCTTCAACAAGAACCTGGACAACTTTAATTCAAAGTTTTCCCTGTACAAGTTTCTCAAACTTTCTAGCTTCTTGACATTGAACAGGCTTCGGTTAGCGTTTGACACTGAAGAGACTAAAGAGAGAGGGAGCTCCAGTTTTATTTTATTGTTTTTTTTTTTTTCATTTTTTGAGGACTGAAGCCAGATCATCGTAAACTGAAAGTAAGCTTTAATTTGTGTTGTCATCAAGACTGAAAGCAAGTAGCTAGTGTAGGTAATGTCTCAAGTAGCTAATGTTACTATAGCTAAATAGTTCAATGGCCTAGTTTATTAACAGAGAGGTTCATTTTATTTTACCCACTTTGTTTATTTCAACATGTGTTCTGTGTGATCATTGTGGTGCTGTAAACCAGTATATCGAAGCAGAGCTTATCAAATTATTCATTAACTCACAAAATACATTAAAGGGACAAATCATAGAGTTGCAAATGGGCTTGTAAAACCACATCTGGGCATTTTTTTACCCTGCCTGAAATCACATACTTTCCATATAGATATCGGAGAACAAATTAAAATAAATGCATTCTATGGTACCTTTAAAATTGCCAGTGCACCATTTTAGTCATTTTAGATAGAGAACCTGTTTCAAAACCATTATACATTCTGAAAAATAAAGGTTCTTTCAAGACCTCTACTGCAAGTTTAGTGTGTTTTCTGTACTTTTACTAAGTACAGGAAAATGTCTAAATTATTGCCTATGACAAGCAATGTAAGTATGCTACAGACCTTACCAACTGAGATTAGATCTAAATTATTCCTTTAAAGTACCATCAGTTGAAAGTTTCATTGAGTAGACCCAAGGAATCACTCCAAAGAATTGTCACAGCACGGGCTATATGACAATATCTATCATTATTATGTGAAACAACATCACGTACTTCTCTAAGCATATCATGGATATTGTCAGTACTTTTGGAACACTGATCGACTGCAAGTACAATTTAAAAAAAGGGGGCATAAGTAGCCTTATATAAGATGTAGTCTTGTAGTCTTATGACAAAAATACTGACATAAAGAGGTATTTATGACATAAATACTCACTTTTACATGTCCTTCAATCATAAAAGATATTCTGAGGTCTTATAATCACCAGTTATGAAATTTCTGAGCCTACTTTAACATTACAGACAGCCATCATTATGCAAAACTTTCAGCCGCTTTCTACTCAAAGCGCTCCCAGAAAGCACAAACATGCGGAGTGGTCGTCTCTATTTATAACCAGCACAGAAAACATAGAATCGCTTCAGTAGAGGCAGATGGAGCAGTTACAGGTTTCTTTTTATCAAACCAGACTCCGGATCAAAGAGCCCTGTCAAGGGAGATGTATGTGCTCTCTCACAAGATTTTCTAGATTTTGAAAGTACATCATGCAGATTCTGAGTGTGTCAAGAAAATATTCTGTGGGTCACAGCTATGCAGACTTGAAGTGTTGTGCTGTGTTGTTGAGCACGGCTAAGGGCTGTTCACAGATTCTCATCTTTTCATACATGTCTTGGTTTATTCTTACACATGTAAGTATGACCGTAACCTGATTCGGTGATGTCAAGACATCTAAACGTGTACGAGGTCACCAGGTGCTGCTGGCAGGACACTGATACAGTGATGTTTTGTCACTCACAGGGAAGTTGTAGGCGCAATTTCTGCGCACCAGGGCATACTTGTTCTCCAGCTCCAGAGGGTAGGGCTGGCTCTCGCAGTGGCCGTTCTCATGCTGCAGTCCCAGGCAACACAGCTTCTTATAAAACTCCAGAAACCAGAGGTGCTGTTCATCTGTGAAAGACGCTGTTTGGAAGAAAGAAGCAGGAGTCAAAGTCATGATGAGAATGGATTTGTGTGAAGTGTTTGTGGGCCTGAACATTTCATCTCATGTGTAATCAAAGGACAGAAGGGGCATTTGAGAAAGCTCAAAAGAGGTCCACTGGCATCTGAGCACACAATGGCTGGCGTTCGACAGAGAGGCCAGTGCATGCCAAGGCGAGTCAATGCTCAGATGGTGCATTTAGCATTGTGCCTGAAGCAGTGAGAGCAAGCAGATCTGAACTGTGACTCATTAACAATGAGCTTTTAAAGTATAGCGTCATTAAGATACATCAAACACATCACACTCCCCCTTCATCCACAGATCAATATGTTGCTTAGTCACCATAATAGGCATATATAACATAATGCATACTTTGAAATGAAAGTTCCAAGTAATTATAACAGTCTACAGACCATCCGTCTGGCAGAATGAACACTATGACTTGCAAAGAAGCCATAAGCCTGAGGTTTCTCCACAGAAAAGCTTGATATAAGCATCCCCAGAGCCCAAGAATTGCTGCAGAACACTGATTAACACAGGCATACACTGCTTACGCCCAACTGTGGAAGAGGGGTTTAAAATTAAATTGTATTTCACTACTTTATAGTAAGCTAACTATCTGGTTAATTCTATTTAAAAGGTTGACAATGTAACAATATACAATGTTTTAAGTTACCATGGTATTCTCCAATGAAATTAATAAAGATCTGCCATTTGTGGGCACTGATTGAATTACTGAGCAACTGTAACCAGGGCAGGATTTGAGAAACCATGAATTCTAGTGACTAGAATCCTCCTACTTGCGAACCTTAACAGTAGCTCAGGTGTGAGTACGATTCAGACACCCACCTGAGAGGCCGTGACACAGCTTGCCATACTGGAAGGACAGGGAGGCCAGCACTGCCTCATCAGCTTTAAAGCACTTCTCACAGAATGTCTTCACCAGGGGAAATATAACACGTGTCCTGTCATCTGTGGAGAAAGGGTGAGAGGAAGTCAGAGAGACTGTGTGAGACTGATGTCCAGACTCATCTCTAGTCAGCATAGCAACCATCACTGCTTGTCTATTTCTGTATATGATGTCCCAGTGTGCCTGATATAAAGCTTCAGATGTCAAAATGAAGAGATTTTGCGCAGAAATGTGGCAGTGACGGGTGGCAGCATGGCAAGAACAAGGAATGTGAATGTACACATCAAAAGAACTTTCCCAAAAAAAAAAAAAGAGAGAAAAAAGAGTCCTCTTGAAGATAAAACCGCCTTAGGGTGAACAACAGTCTCTGAATGCAAATGACTTTGAAAACATAGGCACCCTACAAGTGAACATAAACAAGTACTGTAACAAAAAATGTAGTCAGACACCATGTTGTAATGTGATAAGAGGATCTGAAGACTGCATAACTCACTTAAGCCGCCTACAATTGTCGCAGTATCTGTCTAAAAAAAAGTACCACTATGTAAAAATGCTTTCTCATTCATAACAAAGGAAGAAAAACAGATTTTCTGTATATGTTTCTGCAAAGAATTACATATTGCTACAGAAACAAAACACAGCAGCAAAATACAGTGAGCTCCAGCAAGACCACGAATTGGCTATAGCATAGTACAATAATAGCTTAGCACACTGTTTTGCTTTCTTGTTCTCCATTAACACTTGTTCACTGAAGTCCACTGTTGCACCTTTAAATCTGCAGATAGGTTTTTGTATTATGTTGACGTGTACACATATAGCTTACCACTGTCAAACATCTCTAGGAGGTTGATAATGGTGTCAAAAGCCGCCAGTCTCACAGTGCTCCCCTCATCTCTAGCCAGCTCCACCAATTCTGGCAGCACCACAGCCTTCGTATGGTCCAGTCTGGGGCAAAGAAAGGAAAGAGACAAATGCATCACATATAAAAAACTCTGTCCAAGGGCAACACAATGGCGCATTCAAACTCAACTATCCATTTCCATGCAAAGAATGATATAATCAGGTTATTAACATGCATCTACCAGTTTAAAATGATAGTAACATACACTATATGGCCAAATGTATGTGGGCATCCCTGTTAATTATTGAATTTAGGACTGCGTCCAGTGGACAAATGACCAGTACAGAAGAAATGCAATGTGTACTAGTTCAGCTGAATAAAATTTTAACACCCAGAGCCGTTGTCTGTTATTGTTCAATATTTCTTTGCAACAACCAATGTTTCTGCCCATCCGACATAACAGCAGCATCACTTTAAATGTTTCAGCGACAGTGTCTCACTGAAGCAGAGATGTGTTATTTTTTTTTAGCTATGTTAACAAAAAATCATGTTTTCATAAGGGACAGTATAAATGTTTAGTAACTATTAAGCTCAACATGATAACTAGTGCAGTGCAAAAAAAATAGTTTAAATCTGAGTAAAGCTTTTAATTAGTCTACGTTTGAACACACAGCTAGGGCAGCCGGCCTAAGGTGTTTCAGCCACACCCTTTACTTAGATGCTTAAAATCTAGCCCATTATTATCCAGTCTCTAAGCATAAGCAGTAGAATGGGTCATACTAAAGAGCTCAGCGGTGTTAAACGTGGCACTATCACAGTGTGGCATCTTTGCAAGTTGGTTTGTGAAATTTCTGTCCTGCTAGATCTGCCTCAGCCAACTGCACATGCTGTTACTGTGATCTGCAACAACTAAACGTCTAGGAGCAACAACAGCTGTATAGTGGCAAGTTTGTTGAAGGAGGGATATTGAGTCTGGATCTGTTTTGTCTGAGTTTGTTCTAGACCCCTTAGTTCTAGTGAAGAACAATATTCATGCTACAAAATGCAAAAATGTTAGACTATAAAGACACACACCAAACACACTCTAAAATCTTGAGGAAAGCCTTCCCAGATAAGTGGAGGCTGTGATAGCCACTAAGTGGGGGGATATTATATTGATGCTCAGTGTTTTAAAAAAGTATGTCCAGCAAGCTTATATACGGGTGTTGGTCAAGTGATCACATACTTTTAGCTGTATAGTGTGCACCACAATGGAAGTCAGTATCTCACAGTACTACCATGTGTCCTATGAGCATGCATCAGTTATCACAAATAGAATTTATTGCTATTCCTTGTTTTTGCTAGTCCTTGTCTTTTCCATGTCACCGGCTTCTGATTTTCACAATGAATCATTCAACAAAAATTAATTAAAGCTTGTTTCAAAATAAATTAAATGGTATATCACTTAAAAACATGCTCTGCCAAAGTTTTGATAAACTTTGATTAAGTATATAAACTAATGTGAGCATACAAGTTATATATATTTTATAATTACTGTGGTGGGAGGCATGCTTCTGACAATAATAATTAAGTCATGTCATCTTTTTTACATGTCCAAGCTACTTCAGAAAGCGAAGCAGAACAATGGCGTTATGTCTTTACCAGTAAGGCAAAAAAAAAATCAAATTTACAACAGTTATTCATGCCCTGTCGCCCTACACACATCGCAACAGGAGGTTATTTAAACTGACATCACTGTAGGGTACATGATGCACCTCCATCTCAGCTCTAACTGTGACTAATTTGTCTGGTCTCTCTTAGTTAGTCTGAGATCCAGAACTAATAACAAGGCCATTCAAAGTTAAGGAAGACCCAACTCTTTTGTTTTAATCTCTTTCTCTTATTCTTTTTTACCCAATTCCCCTGGCGATGTTCTCCAGCTGGCGACACATGCAGGAGCGCACCTCGTACTCCACGTCCTGACACAACGACCTGACCAAAGGCAGCAGGTCCTTCTTCACTCTGCAGTGAGTAACCACAGCAAAGAGTCTGAGAAACCATTACTAGCAGCACAATACAGATGTGACTTGAAATTTAAACAACTCATCATAAATGTTAAACTTGCATTGTCTTGAAAGGATTTGCACATGCTGATTTATGTTTGTCAGCAGTCTAAAATAAACAACAGAAATGATAAATCTGACATATGCAGAAGTGCTAAACAATGTCAAGTGTCCTTTCTCTCAACACCATGTCACACCATAAATACCTTTAAATGAGTACTTATTATTAGCCTGAAAGAAAGCTTCTATAATCTCTTATTAAACCTACCTGAAACAGGTATAGATACAGTAATTGAAATTCTACAACTCCGATATAATCCATTTTGGCTTAAAAATAACTGTACTTTACAGAAAAGTGGTTTAGCTATGATAGAGAACAATGCAGCAGTTTCTGATTATATTGTTGTTTTCTGCATCTCTGTATGGAAGTTCCTCCATATCAGAGGTCAGCGTGGTAGAAATGTGCCAGCATACCTGCCCTATAGGCAGAAAAACAGAAACTTTGGCAAACTCACACTGATGACTCAAACTTGGCAGCAACCTTTCCCAGGATGCGACAGCTGGCCAGACGGGCCGGTACAGACTGGGAAAGCTGAGCTTTAGATACCAAGGGGCTCAGAATCTGCAAACACAATGAGCCCACAGTAGATGATGTTTCATAGACTATTCATCAGCATATCTCAATAGCAAGCAGATCTCAAAGCAACTAGAAAATCTTAAAAGCTCTTACTACCTCCTGCCTGATGGTTTCTTTTGGTAAAGCATCAATGGCTGAAAGCAAGGTCTCCAGCCAAGCATTGCCGACCACTGTTGAAAATGAGGCAAAGAAAAAAACAAAGCTGAAGCTGTGTCTCAGAAGAAATGCAGGCTTCACTCTGGCATCATGAAACATTTGAAACGCACTAATAGAAAATGTCATCTAATTGCCTACCCTTTCAAGTCACAACAGAACCTCAGAAAGGACAATACTGCATTTGAGACTCTAGTTTCATATTTAGTACTTCAGGATTACACACAGACCTTCAAGTTACTGTGGCAAAATGTGGTATCTCAAAGAGTGCTGACCTGTGTCCCTGTGGTCTAGGTTGAGAAGAACTATCTGCAGGATTGAGTGGGTGTGCGTCTGGATGAGGACAATGTCATCTTGGAGAATGGTCAAGAAAGAGCCTGCTGCAGCGAGCTGCATGTCCGGCCCAGCTACGTGCAGCACCTCCTGTGTGAGGGGGTTGGAAAAGCTTTGGATGATCACTTAGCCACATATCACTAAAGCATGTCCCAAACTCAGGGCTGAGAAAAGGGAGACGGAGCAGAATTTGGCCTACCCTGACTTTTGGCACCACCCTCCGGAACGTCTCTGCTGGGTTCTGACGCACCAGGTTTGGCAAGTTGACAATCACACTGGCTCGCTGGACATCCTGGCCAGAGCTGGCAATAAGACAGGAGAACAGAGAATGCTCAGTTTTAGCCTTTCCCTGAATCTCAAAGTCCATGAAAAGCTCAAAAACAGTATTATCTACCGTCTCTTTTTCTCCAACATCTCCAACTGCTTTGACAGCTGAATGTTGATCATCATACCACAGCTAGAAATAGTAGCAATGCTTCTTTGAAAAGATGATTACAGTTCTTCAAAACCTTACATAAAGACACTGTTGTGACATACTTTTTAAAATAGACATTTTTAATTCAGGCTTTAATTCAACTTAAAAGCAAGAACATGTACACTTTTAGATTCAAAGCTTGGTGATCAGTTTCAGCCATCAGATTTTTTGTGGGCCCTTTTCTGTTTCATCAAGTCTATATGTTTTAAGACTGTATTCTAGATGTATTTATATTTCTAGATGTATATCTCAATGATCCGAAATAAGCATGAACGCAAGTATTAATGAAACTCAATATAATTTGCTAAGGACACAGGAGTTAAGTATCATTGCTGCTCCAGCAAAAACATTTTGTATCTCATTTTCCCATTTATCATTTGAACACAGTAGAAAAAAGAATGAGCCCAAAATTACAAATTTGTTAGAGTCTACACTGATATGGCTGTCTGGTAGTTATTATGTTTTTAAACTTTGCATCTTTAAACTCCTCAAACGTCCTTCTTGTCCCAGAAAAGCTCCTAGTCTTTCAGTCTGTTCTATGCACAGTTGCCCTAAATAATGAACCATAAACAGGGATTCATTACTTTTTCAGAGCTAGGCTGTCCTCTAGTAGCCTTTGTTGGCAGAAGGTTATTTAATAACTATGAAAGAGCCTTGCCTGCTGCCAAGTCTGTCAAAGAAGAAGGTAATGTGGTCATGGTTTGTGCACATCCTGAATATGGGCAATAGTGTTCAGCACCTTGGCAATAGAGTCTGTTTATGGACCAGCACTACAGAGAGAGCAGAGCAGCTGGTATCTATGGGGAAAGGAGTGACTTAATCAGCTAAAGACCAGGTGATGAGGGGGCCAGTAACACAATCCAAGTCCTTAGGCACAGACTTTGATCTGACTCTGAATGCTTGGATCATGTCCTTCCTGGAGGGCAGTCAGAAAGTAAAAAGAGCCACACTCGCATTTGTAATTAGGTTTGACCGTCGAGTGAAGGATGAGTTAAGAGACTTGGGTTTCAAATAGAGACAAAGACTGCTCTGCTAGGTTTTAAAAGTCTAAACTTTTGCTTAGGCGGAAAGCCATGTACAATTTGCACTGTACTGAAAAAGTTGGCATACCATGAGGCTACTTTATGCTGTGCTGAGTTCACTCAAGTGAGACTTTGAAAGCAGATCCAGTAATAAGTAATCAGGTGTTCTTTTCTTTCTACTCCAAAGGACCTTAGGGCAAAATGACTGAGGGATATAACCATGCATTAACTTGTCATCAAAACAGTAAACATAAACACTTCTTACTTTAAAACAAAACACTTTTCAGTAATGGAAACTTTCCATTAATTAAACAGTAATTTAAACAACAGATTATATCAAACAGATGCGTTGTAGATGTTCTAATGGTGTCCTGCTGCTTGAATATTTTCATACAGTTCCTGCAGATTTTGCGGTAGGGGTGGAGGTACACTAGGCCTTCTGGACATGTGATGCGTGACAACAAACTGTTCTCTTGTTGCTGACCACGGTGCCTCCACACATGGACTTGTTGGTCGTCTCCATCAAGACAAACGCAGGACTCGTCAATGAAGATGACCGACTGCCATTCTGTCACTCTGTGACAGTCTGGCACGACACCATTGCAGTCTCTGGCGACATTGTCATGGTGTTATGGGCAGTCGTTGTATGCATGTGCATGTAGTCCTGCGTTGTTCCGATGTCTACCAATGGTGCTGGCACTAACAGGATGACTCATGGAGGGCATCACTGTTCGCCGAGTGTCCACAATAATGGCTATTAGGTCACTCCGCACATATCAGACAATTTGTCTGTTCTCTCTCTCCGGGGTTGGTGTAGGTCTCCCAGATCCAGCATGTCACTGGTGCGTGCTTTCTTCTATCCACTGCCACCAACAGCATGCTATGGAAATATCCGCAAGACCGGTATGGCGTGCAATACGTCAATAAGACCATCCTGCTTCCTGGAGCCCTGTGATGCAACACCTCTTGAACTCCAACTGGTCTTGCTTTCAAACTCTTCTCTGAGGCATCCTTCTACCAACATAACCGCAACACAGCAGCACAAGACAGAGTGAAAAGCATGCGCAACAGGACAACCTTATAAACTCAGCCAGGTATGATAAAGTGTGAACTTTAATCATTCGCATGTCTCATGATGTCAAACCTACCCAAGTTTCTGTCCTGTCAGTTGAGTCCTACTCATCAATGATCTTTAAACTTTAAAAGTAACTGGATCTCTGGTGCTTCAGGACACTGATAATTCTGCTATAATTTTACATAAAACTGAATACAAAAGGTGCAAGAAATAACTGTATTCACTTATACACTTATACTTCAAGTGTTTTAAAACGAAGCCCCTCACGAGTCAGAAATGCATATAATTGGTACTTTCGGTGGGGAAATGTTATATTTGTGTAATCATAATGCATGGGATGTCTACACATGAGGGACTCCCTCCTCTGTTCATCCCTCCAACTCCTCATCCACAACTTAACAAGCACTCTCTTCGTTGTCATCTCACAGATTTGCTGGCAGCCTGCTTTTAAGCGCCAAGTGACAGCCAACAGGGGCAATTAAATTGTTCACAGAACTAGTTTGCTGCCCGAGGGAGCCGAGGTGTGGAATGTCTCTTGCACTTAATTAGCTCAGAGAAGGAGCGCCATGTAGTTTTGTAGGTTAAAGAGGGACACCAAAAATGAGATGCTCCAACAGAAGGTGTGAGGCCTAAAGCTTCCATCAGCATCAAAGTGCAAAAATAATAATAATAATAATAATAATAAAAAAAAACATAAAGCTTTGGTATTGGACAAGTACTCCGTTTCAGCCAGAATCAATATCACAACAGAGAGGTCAAATCACTGCATCCCTAAAAAAAACACTGGCGCTCTGTTTTTCAGCTGACTGCCTTGAGCACTGGAACACAAACTGCTCATGGCCCACTCCACTTTGAGCTGGTGGTTCATGCCAACAACAGGTAGGGGAGTTTCAGAACATACATCAGGCCTAATCCAAGACTTAAAGATACCCACTCTCCAATGAGAGTACTTGCAAGCTGGGCTTTACCAAATATGTGTCAGAAAAACTGACCATAGAGCAACTACAGTCTTCAATTTGACAGTGCAACTGCACTAAAAAAAGTGAGAACCAACCAAACAAAGAATAACTGGTAAACCAAGACATGAGACGGTAAACAACCTGGTTAAAAATAAAGTTATTGCCTTTTGCTTTCAAACTGTCAGCCCATGAGAAAAACAAACAATACATTCTGTGATAGTAGTTGACACGACACTCCCGGAGTGCTTGAGTTCTAAGGAAATCTGATGAAAGCATAACCTAATCTTTCAGGTAATCAGAACCAACCCATCCAATTTTAATAAGCTTAAATCCTCCATCAGATAGCAGCACATCACTGCTGTACCCGTTCGTTTGAGTGTCAGTAATGCACAGGATTAAGAATGGTGTCTCTGAGAAGTCTGGTCCGCACTCAGTAAGCTTTGTCAGAGACATCAATGAAAGGCTACTCACTAGCTGCATTATTCATAAGCTGTGTACATCAGCGACGACACAGCCTGCTCTGACCTGCTGAGCTGAATACTCTTCGTCAGGCAGCAGGTGATGAGAAGTCATGAAGTTTTCAGCTTAACCCAAAAACAACATTTCATAAGGTGATCTTTTCAACCACAGAACCATCAAACAAATACCATGTAAAAGAAACTGATTTGGTTAGTAATGTTTTCAAGACGTAGAAGAAAAACTCAAGACACTAAGAGACTGTTAATGAGACTGGTGGACTGTTAATTTGAACTGGTGGAAATCTGGATTTCTGCATAGAGTCCTCACGTTGTAGGCTAATTGGATATGTTTACTGAATAAATAGTTTAAAAACAAAGTAAAAATTGGAAAATGACATTTAAGAGAGATAACTGAGGTGTTTTCATCAGTTCTGCCATGGGTGCATTGTCACATAAAAAGACTTTTATTTCTTTTGATTTCATGCTCTTTAAAAAAAAATATTCAAATGACCTGGTTGATAAAGATTATATTCAGAAAAGCAATAAGAGCTAAAACATTCCTTAGAACTTCAATGTCAGTGGGACATGACTAAACTGTTGTAGGCTGAATAGGAGGAAATATGTAAATTAGTTGGCTCCTGAGACATTACAGACATTACAGGCTGTTCTTGTAGCACTGTTACCATATTTAGACTGTATGGATAGAAGAGTGAATATTAAATGTTGAAATTTTAGCACTGTTTATACAGTTCTAAAAATGTCTTATTTCCAAAAAAATAAATTTGCTTTTCCATGACATAAGCCCTTTAATGAACCCATTCCTCAACAGCCTATCCATCACTTATTGTTAAAATATGGCTAAGCTTAGCCTAGGTTAGTAGGCCGGTCCATAATTGCCTTTTTATGTATCTTTGGTAAAAGTAAACTTCAAAATCATTTACATCCACATTCATAGTTCTCATAGTAAGACATGTTTAGTGCATGGAAAAAATAAATTGAACTTGTATGAATGCGTTGTCTCATAGTTTATGTTTTGAAAATAAATTGATGCATCAACACAATCAGTGGATAATTTGATTAAATAATTGCAGAAGTACTAGGTTATAAGAAGTTAGAGCTAATAAACATAACTGCTCAAAAATTGGAGGCTTTGTTAGGTCTCTGCTGTTCATCTGTGCTTAAGAACAGCCATATTTCACACAGCCGATTACTCACCATCACAACAGTGAATAAAGGACTGTTTACTGAAAGAACTGAAATAATAGGAGTCTATTTAATTTTTTACCATATAAGTTGCAGATTTCATTCATTATCATTCATTATCATTTCGTTCACTATTTTTAGCTTCTTTAAAATTGTTATCAGTTACAGAATATTTTCATATGAGATGCACCCTAGCATAAATCCAGATAATTCCAAAGAGTTCATAAACTTTGCCATGACTAAATATATCCATGATTTTGAGAACGTTGTTAATGGCTTGTAGAAATACAATGGTGATCCAAAAGCTTCAATTAAGTGTTCCTAATATTGTATAGCATTTGCCATTACCTGAGGAGGTAGACTGCCCGCTCTATGTCATTCAGATCTTCATCTACAGTTAGTTTGTCGATCTCTTCTGCAGTCTAGAAATTAAGAAACATACAGAAAAGGTGTAAATAAATAACTAAACAAACAGATTAATAATCTATTTTCTATTGAACTGTGTTTGAGTGAGATTTTAAGTGTTTTCGAGGCAGACAGACACTGACAAAGATACATAATGTAATCTATGTATATGAAATAGGTAGATAGTGGACAGCAAATGAATCCATTACTGCTTAAAGATGACTCAGGCAAATGTGTGAGGGGGTTTATAGCGAGGCAGGATGTGAAGCACGATGGTCTGCGTGGGAAGAAAGTGTGGGGGACGGGAGCCATGTGGGTGACGAGTCTATTACTTCAGGGCTTCTCTCATTAGCCGAAAAGCTTCTCTTTGGAACCTCCCTACAAAAAGGGATGGACAGAAAACACCCGCCCCCCTCGTACGCAACCAATTTCTTTCATGCGGTACGTAATAAGCCTGCTTGGGTAAGAGGAGATGAGAGCAACTTTATCCTAATTCTGGTGCTGGAAGGTAGAGCAGACTATTTAAACTGTCTGTGGAGGACTCATTAGCACAGAGTGGTTGTATAAATGAGGGTTACATATCAGCGGAACGAAAATAATGGGAATGCTGTCACGGGGCATGGGAGAAATCCTCTATATGGTAGATGCACTGCAGTGGAGAGGAGCGGAGGAGGCGAGGCAGGGATGCGCACAGCTGACAGAAACTGCGTCACTCACTAAAGCGATGTGGGCAACCCCCAGCCTCCCTACCAGCCGTGTCTAGCCTCCTCCACAGTAACTCCTCACATACCATGCCTCTCAATGAGCAGTAATGAACTGCCTAAAGCTGAAAAAAATCCCAAAATCTGGGTAGGATAATGAGAGGGCACATTGATCAGAAGTCCACTTCTCACACACATTACAGCTCCACCAGAAGATTGTATATGTGTTTTGTTATTTTATTTTATTATTTTTTTTGGTTTGCTTTTGAGAAAAAAATGGCCTTTATAATACGCAAGCACCATCTGTGTAGGTGGTAATCTGTGTAAGGCACGGCACATCTTCTCTTACAGATCCATAATTCAGGCAATCTCAGGCACTGCATGGACAAGACATACAACGTTAGGATGAAGAAATGCTGACATGAATACCTTCAGGCTCCTACGTATGGGTCTCTCGATGAACGTGAGGTCCTGCAGGTCATCTATCTGTCCAAACAGACCGGACTGACTGAGAGTCATTTTGCCGACAAACATCTGGTCTCTCCGTTTCTTCTTTATGGATGTGTTGAAGGAGAAGTTGTTACAGATCTGTCATGATCGTGGCTTCTTATCCGGGGAGAAGCTGTTCCTCCCACGACACAGAAAAATAAATAACCTCCTTCGGGTTACCAAGACTTAGACGGCTATAACTAATTCATCGGGTACCTAGAGATGCTCTGGCAGTGTCAGAAGCCTCTGATCATATCCAGTCGGGAAGGAAAGAAAAGGCACTGACTTTGGCAAAGCAGGCAACGCAGAGCTGGGGTTCCCGCAAACGAGTGGTTTTAAACTTTGGGAGGGATACCGAGGCTAGGCTTCCCATTGCCGCAGCTGTCACACATACAGGGAATGGCTGGCTGGCTACGAGAGCTATCACAGAGACATAGGTAAAGCCTTCGCTGACTGACAGCAGGCTAAACCGTCCCTGCCAACGTTACCTGAACCTAGCTATGCTACTAGCTAGCTTATAATACCTATTACTCTGCTCTACTTGAAAAGCAAAGTTCGCAATACGGTTACATTTCGAGGAGCAAGGAATGAGAAATGTCGTTCAGCTCAGCTGGTGTAGCTATGAACCAAGCTGGAGCCACATTTCAGGCGTAGACAAACCGTAAACTAGCTGGCACAGATAACTAGTTCTTACATAAACTCGCGCAGCTCGCGCAGGCTAGCTAGCAGGCTAGCGTTCACCTAGTAAGTTGAAAATAAGAGCTAGCTAACTGTTAGCCTCCTCACGACTCTGCCCGCACAGGAAAATGCCACAATACCGAACCTAACCCGCTACCCTTAACACAAAGGGTGTTGAGAATGTCTCACTGGACGCTCCCTGTCTTACATATCTCTTATCTACAGAGCGCTGGCCCGACGCTAAAGCTGGGAGTGAGACTGAGCAGCCAGAACGAGCCGCTCCACCACGCAAACGCACTGCACCAACTCCAGCGGTTTCCATGGAGACCGCATGCCACCGTAGTGTGGAGCCGTTGCAGCGTCACGGCGCTCGCGCTCGGTTCGTCATCAGCTGATGGCCTGCAGGGCTGGACCCCCAAACAAGCATGGAGAAACCACGTCAGGCTCAAACGCAGGAGTGTGAGAGGACCACAGACAAACGTCTAATGCGCCCATCCGTCTGTCGCAAGTCGCGTTTCACAGAGCTGTTTCCTCCTGGAGGACTTAAACGAAGTAGTTACAGTTCAGTACAGTAGCCTACAGGAACAGTCGCCTCCTGAGTATCTGAAGTATGTGTCTGTCTAACTGCTTCAGGAAATGATGAACACAAGGTGCGATATACACTGGGGTATTCAGGGGGTCCCACGCTGGCAGGCTACCCCATAGCAGGACTCACCACATAGCTAGGTTCAGTAGTAACTCCATGTTTAACAGTTTTACAAATGCTCTTTTCTAGTGATTATCTCAAGTACGTATCTGTACATATGGTAATTATCCAGTTTATATAAGTATTCAAAATTATTCTGGTTATCAGGAGTATCGGCGACCCAATAAGGCTGCAGAAATATGTGAGGAAAGATACAGTCGTAGTCTAAGTAACTGTATGCCTCAGTTTCTGTCCCAAGTGGGTTTACACAAGGCTGATTTCCCTTGGAGGACTGAAAATGAGTAAATACAGTTCAATAGGAACAGTCCTGATGATCTCTAGTATGTATCTATCTAACTGAGAAATGATGCTTCATTAAATTATTCAGATTATTCTGGTGCCAGGAGTATCAGTGACCCAATGAAGCTGTAGCAATGTGGGAAGAAAGTTACTATTAAAGTCTATAGTAATTAATCAGTTATTAATGTATTAATGTATTAATCAGTTTTTGTACTGTAATCCTACAGGAATTATACAGTCATATGTCCCAGGTGGGGTTTTTCAGAAGGCTGGAGGACTTAAAGGAACTAAATACAGTTCAATAGGAACAGTCGCATCCTTATTATCTCTAGTATGTATCTGTCTAACTGAGAAATGATGCGTCATGAAATTATTCAGGTTATTCTGGTTATCAGGTATATCAGTAACCCACAGTGTGCAAAATACCGGCTTATTGTTTTAACCAATCATATTTTTGTACAGCGATTCTGCAATAATTGTAGAAGAATATATCGCACGTGGTGGGTTTCACAAAGCTGTTTTTCTCCTGAGGACTTAAAGAAAGTAAGTACAGTCCAATAGAAACAGTCACCTACTGATAATCTCAAGTAAGTATCTGTCCTAAAAATTACGCTTCATGAAGTTTTTCAGATTATTCTGGTATCAGGAGTATTGGTGACCCAAATAGATTAGATTTGATTAGATTAGTTAGCTTCTAACCAGACGTATTATTTACATATAAAGTGCAGAAAAGCAACCGTGGCAAGCGATGACAAGGTTACAATATGTACAATTACAGACAGTGGAGTGGTAGAAAAATACAGATGTTACTAGTATAAATATAGTATACATATATACCGGGTGAGTGGAGAGAATACTATGTAGATTGCATGCACTGCGAGAGCAACATAGAAAAAAAGGTAATGGGTAGAAAGTTACAATTATAGTCTAACTGTTTGCTTATCATCAACTAATCACATCCCTATTTTTGTACTGTAATCCTATAGGAATTCTACAGTAATATATCCCAGGTGGGGTTTTCACAAGGCTTTTTTCTCCTGGAGGGCTTAAAAAAGTAGATACTGTTCAATAAGAACAATCGCATCCTGATTATATCAAGTCCACAGTTTATCTAACTATGAAATGATACTTCATTCAATTATTCAGATTTTTTTGTTTATTAGGCGTATTGGTCACCCAATGAGGCTGCAGCAAAGAATTGTATATTCCTTAAACGTTCTTACTTGTTTGTTTGTTTGTTTGTTTGGGGCAACAATAATTAGGAACATAGTCAATTTAACTCCATTATATTTATATGGTTTGGTAACACCTGCTTGTTTTTTTAGACTTATTTTTGTTGTATAAAGTTACATAATTATGCTTGTCAAAACCCCTGAAACTGTAATATGCTGAATAATACACTTACTTTCAAAAATTTCACCAAAACCAGTCAAGATGTGTGGAGTGATTTACTTGTTGCTTGTTTTTGCAATGGATGAGAACAGAAAAGGTGTATCTATTGAAAGACTCAGTGACACACTTCTACTGATTGGTGGAGATGGCACGATTAGGTTAAGTTCAACACCTTCCTTAGTAAAATATAGGGACTCAAAACGTGGTCTTCCAAAAAGGTGAGCAGAATGTTAAAGGGATGTTAAAGGGATACACTCCAAAACACTCCATTTAATTTTAAAAGTTAGCTAAAAGCTCATGTCCATGTAACTGGTTAATGTGACTCTGATCTACTAGATCTGCATGATGCGTTCAGGCTTCACATGCACTGTGTAATTGCGCCACCTGCTGTCTCTGCATTTTGTGTGTTGCTGTGGTTGCCTCCTGTTAGCTCTAGGCCTGTGGTCTCCAGCCCTCCTCCAGGGTGTATTTTACAAAGCAGGGTTTTTCAGTTTAGCCAGAAAACGTAAGCCCAAAATCAAAACTGGAAAAGAGCTGAGGGACATCCCAATTGAACAGTCCTCATCAAGTTATCTAGGTAACTGAGAAATCTTGCTTTGTGAAATAAACACCTGCAGATCCGCAGTTTACTACTAACCTGAATCCAATGTTTTGCTCCTCCACATACTTACACGAATGGATCTGATCCAGCCAGTCAAGCACTATTGAAAAAATCTGGTAAAATGGGTCAGGTGAGGATGTTATTTACCTGCAAATGAGTAAAAGCATGATTTGTATATGCATTTACATGCATTGTATATGTATATGCATGTTAATGATGGTGAAATAGTGGAAAATCTGAAAACAAGATTAGGTAAGACTAGTTTTGCCGGACTGCCATTGGCTGCATAGCATTCGTCATTCTGGTGTCTCTGGCATTTCAACAACGCCAGCCCAAAAATACATGCCCTTCTTATTGGAAGTCCTTGAGACATACATTTCTCATATATTCACTCATGTTTAGCATAACATTGTTAGGGGGCTGTTAGTGCTGAAATAGCTTTGGTGCTTCATATCAATGTCTTCATTTACATGTGTTTTTATTATTATGTGTTAAAAAATAAATTGTGGTGCAGAAAAATGTAGGGCACATCTAACAAGCAGAAAAAAAGGATCACAAAGTTGTAGTTATAAAGGTTTTGTGTGATTGTTTTAGTGTTTGTAAAACTGGCAAGGCAGTTCAGTTTTAAGCATTCAGCAGCAGGATTTGGACATATTCACACACACACACACACACACACACACACACACACACACACATATGCCTGTAATGACAATAAATGTGCCTAAATAGTTATTAACACATTTAATTGCATTAGCATATGGGTTTCCACCCCCACAACCCATTTGCAGAATGGTTCTTTAAAGACCCCTTATTTGAAAGGGACATTAGGGTTCACGCTTCTAAAATGGTTCTTCTATGCTATTGCTTCAATGTGACCCTTTTGGCATGCCTTGTGACTCAGTTTGTCTTAGCTCACTATATTTCCAAAAGTGTTCACTGTCCTTCTGATGAGTGAATTCAGGTACTTTTAGCTGCACCCATTGCTGACACAGGCACACTCACAGTTTGTATAATTTACATAACAAAGCCTTGCTAATAAAATTACCAATGTCAAACCTTGGCTAGAAGGATATTAAGTCCCCCAGCATTGGGCTGTGGAGCAATGGAACTGGGTTTGGGAAGGGATGAATTGGTGCAATGTTCTGACATTTAAAACCTTCCCAGAGGAGTAGAGGTTGTTACTGCAGCAGAAGAGAACAGGTGCCTATAAACCTTTGGACATACCTTTGTAAGTACAGTAAGTGCATTATCTGTAACACGTTTGACCCTTCTCAGGGGGCAGGTTTATTTAAAGCAAGAAAAAGTCATGCAGTAAAGACATATGGCATGTTATGTAAACTTAGACCATGCTTACCATGCAAACCACACAGGGCTAAACTGCATTATCCGAGGAAAATGCACAAGTCTGTATTCTTCCTCCTTCAAGTCATGAGGCATCACTGATAGAACATTTGTGTTTGATGTTCATCATGATTTATGCTGGTTAGCGGTCGTGTGCATATCTTCAGTGCCTTAAAAAAGCAACCTGTGCTTTCTTCTCCCTGCCCCCAGCTCGTTCTCTCAGAAGAGAGGAAAAGAGTGTGGTCATCATTTTGTGTGTCACTGAGACCCTCTGACAAATATTCCATAAACGTGTGTAGGTCACTGGGGTAGACAAGTGAGCTATGGACAAGAGTAAAACCCTTTTAGCTGCACTACAGTACATTACAGTGACAGTAAGTCAGGCAGTCTTCTGAAAACAGGAGCTTGAGAAGCTCAGCGTCTGGAAAGGTAGTATGCAGGAGATTTCTTCATGTATTCACTTAATCGCAAGCTTTGCATGTGCACGAATATTTATGCTATAATACGAATTATAGAAAATAATATAGTGGTTTTGTGGATGATGTGCTAGGATTTTGCAACATGTTATGCTAAAATGTAGCTAAACAATATTATATTTGATACATAAATTATATATTTAAAATGTATATATATTTATATATATATAGTTTTATTAAAATTATGTTAGGATTTTACTAACTGGTACATTTTTATTATTGATTTGGGAAGTAATAGGCTAAGATTTTAATATAGTATTACAGCATGCTATGAAGTTCTATGCTTAAATTAAATTCTATCTATTGTATAATTTTAGTATAGTAATAGTATAGTTTTACCTATAGTATATATAATATTTTAATTATTGTATATATATATATATATTTATATATTACAAATTGTATGTTAAGATTTCCTCAATTGAATTTTTAGAATTATTGATTTTGATAACATCTCCAGTTTGCTAATGACTGTTCCTAAGCAAACCTAGAACTCCTAGAAATATATATATTTTTTAACATTTCAAACTGATGAACATCTAATTTTCACTTTGAAATATTTGATTCAGAGGTCCCTTATTATGTTGATACTGATAATTAATCGTAACAGGTTTGCTAATGTTAATATTTTTGAATGTAAAAGGTGAATTACTATGTTTACAGGATCACAAAACACTCAAGCATACAGATATTTACTTACACTACTAGTAAACACACACACATACATATATACATGTACATATAGATATTACATACAGCATATATACAATATATACACATTATTGCTAACTAACATTATCAGTGATCTACATGATGGCACAGATGCTCCAATAGTGACCCTTATTTCATAATACATTTAAAATTAAATTTAAGGAACTTATTGCGTATTATAATTAAACTGTATCCAAAAGAACATGAGTGTCACGGTGGGTCGAAGCCTGCAGGATGCTCAGGTCATCCGTGATCCAGTTGGCTTACCAGGATCCCCCCAAAGCTATCCTTGTATGACCCCTTCCTCCTGGGGCACTCCGTGCTCTGTCTCGCCCACTGCCAGCTCTTATGGGTAAGCTTCTGCAACAGGTGTATGCAGGATAGCAGCATGATCTGCATAGCAGTCATTCAAACTATACAGCATGTTACTCTAAAGAGATTATACAGATTCCTTTTAGCATTCAGAGTAACTGTTATTGTTTGGTTGCTGATGCTGTATCTTTTTACTTTAAAGTTTTTGATGATCTTTCCATAGAAGAACCACTTTCAGTTTCACAGAGAACCTTTCAAAAGATGAGTCCATAGAGGAAACAACTTTTGTTGCTGAAATGTAACTGTAAAGAATCTTTTGGTCATCATTTTAATGAACCATCCACTGAAAGGTTCTTTAGAGAACCAAATATGAATCTTCTATGGTGTTATGCAACACACCCTTTTTGGCACTTTTACTTTGAAGATTGCTTTACTTAGTCTGTAGTTATATGCTATTTATTATACTAGTATATATTGTTTTAACCTAGTGCATACGCGCATACTAAGCACTGGTACCAAACACAGCGGTACCATTTTTCTTGATTTGAACTCCATATAAACAATCGCTTGTCACAGCTATTCAGTGTGGTTGCTCCTGGCACAGAACCATCATTTACAATGTCACAATGTCATTTATCTCCTTCACAAACAGCCTGCATGAGTGATTATGGGTGTGAGTCATAAAATACAGTGTTCTAAATCCTGCACACACAAGCAGGATGTAGCAACAGGGCCAAATATCAATTACAGTGAGTGGACACCTATCCGACACTGAATACTGTACGCATTCCGCGACCTGTTCTGCTCTGCCATGAGAAAAGTTTATACCAACTTAGAACTCAGCACTAATGTCACTAATGATTAGGCTGCATTAGGCAAGCAACACTAAACCCTTAGGTGTGACATGAATATCAGTGTTCATAAGGCCTTAAATGACATTGAAAAAAAGCAACCTTAATGACAACTGACACTTGTTGACATAAGCCTACATGTTGGTTTACGTCAGCTGTCACGAAAGACTTAGCATCATGTAGCTTTATGAATGCTGCTCTTCAGTAAAGTGTAACCACTTTGTCTTACTGGCTTACAAGACTGAAAATAAATAACTGAAAGGAAAACTCCAACTTATAGAGTCGTTTCTCATTAGGGTCATAGGCAACAATTGCAATGGAGCGGCGTCCATCATATGGCGAACACTCAATGGCCTCCGTCTGATCTCCTTTGGGCCTGTTGAGTAGGTGTCCAGTTGAGGAAAATGTTTTATACTTTGTTAACCTGTAAGCTTTGTTTCTGACTAACCATGACTCTAAAGCTGTAAAGCATAACAGAAGCAGAAGAAGGCCCAATAGAAAACGAAACTGATTTGTTTACAATTACCACAGTTAAATTCTTACTGTTAATGTGTTATTAAGCACAAAGCACCCCCTTCATGTTTAGGTATAGAATGTCTAGGTGCAAACCACACTCTAAGTTTAGTCCAAGAGCCCAATGCTACGTAACCTAAACCTGAGAAATGAGCAGTGTGTGCTTGGAGCTTGACCTTTGATTTTCAGGAAGGATGAGGGCCCATTGATCCAGGCCATACGGAATGGTGATGCAAGGAAAGTCAGGGACATTGTGATGTCTGTGGTGACACCAAAGAACCTAATGGGACCAAACAAGGATGGGTGGAACCCAGTGCATGAAGCTGCATATTATGGCCAGATTGATTGCTTGAAGATATTGCTTGCAGGTGAGTTCATCATCTGCACTGTCAAGCACCTCAGTGGTTCCTAATGCCAGTCACAGAAATTCTTTGCAATGCAGATTTTTTAATGTTCCCTGTCTTAGTAGATGTAAATCAGAATGGCTTGATTGTTACAGGATGAGTTTTAACCTAGAGATGTACAATGAAGTTCACAGGACTGTAAATGTAAAACTGTCATATAATTAGTGTGGTATGATGTGTAAGACCTTAAATTGTATCTCCTATTTGAGGAAATGTAGAGAGGCAAGGTAGAATGCCAGCGTAGGCAATGTACCATGTGTCCAATGTAGAATACTAGAAGAGCAATGGGGGCATGTGTCCCATCTGTGGAGAAGTTTAGTAAAAGTAAGGCTTTTGTGGCTTGACTCTGGCATGACTCATTGCTTGAGCCATCATGACTTTCATTTTCAAGCAGTTTTTCTTCTAGCCAATCAAATAACCACAAAACATTGCAGTACCAGTGTGTGCTGCAAGTGAAAGCTTGTTTTAGGAGATTTACTGTACCCAGTTCCACAATGAAAATGTACCATGCCCATACAGTATTCCAAGACTCAGAATTAGGGAATGGCTTACGGAAAATCTTCAATGGTAAAAACTAAGCAATATTTTTCCATCATTTCAGCCGCTCCATTCATGATCAACGCTAAAACCCTTAAAAACCAGACTCCTCTTATTCTCGCGGTATCTAGGGGACACTTAGCTTGCATGCAATATCTCTTGAAGAATGGAGCAGACCCCAGAATCCCCACCAAGTCCAATGAGACCCCCCTGTATGAAGGTAACCCTATTTGCTTTGGCTTTTTCAGGCCTAGATCTGTGTATTCGGTGAAGATACAGTAAGCGTTTTTCTGTGCTCTCTACCCCTCAGCTTGCACCACATGCAATGTTCAGATGGTGCTGCTTCTACTGCAACATGGGGCAAATGTCAACCAGAAATGTTTGGATGGATGGACAGTTCTCCATGAGGCAGTGTCAAAGAACTGCCTGGAAATCTGTGAGATTCTAGTGGATTATGGGGCCATGCTCTGCTCTCCCAACCTGTATGGCATGAGCCCTCTATTCTTGGCAGCCCAGGCCGGAAATCTCGAAGCTCTAAAGTTCCTGGTCAAAAACGGTTTGTAAATCTTTGTTCAGGTTACTACATTAAAAAGAGCCATTTTTCCGTTTGTTGTTATTTAGTTACTCCACATATTTCCATTCAGTGAAAAAGAGTGCAGTCAGCATATATGGTATGTTCCATATCCCATTCCTGGTGAGCCGACTTTTTGTCTGGACTTTGAATCATCCAGGTGTACCTGTGAAAACATTTAATTATTCAGCTCCAAAGTGACATTGCACAATGCTTGTCACTGTAGAATTAAAAAAAAAAATGTAGTAGTAATTTAATTTGGAACTAGTCCTTAGTATCAGATCACACTTAAAACAGAATGCTGATTTACTGAACTCACAACCAGAAGTGTAAGTAAAATTTCCCCTCAACATTTACTGACAACTGAACAGAGAGAGAGAGAAAGAGAGAGAAAGTGATGAAGAGAAAAAAATGTTTCTGAGTGAAATAAAACTATACCACACAAAGAATTAACACTAAAACTGGAGATGTCCTAGCTGTCCTATTCAGGTACAACGGACAAGACTGAAAGACAGTTTTAGACAGAAGATAATGTCACATTTAGGTTCTCAGAAGCCAGGGCCACCTACATTTAAGCAGTGAAAATCAAAGTGTCCCTTTATTTCCTGGTGGATGAAGCAGGTTGGGCCATCACCACTGAATGTATATATATGTATGTATATGTATGTTACATATGTATATGTAAATGTATATCTGTATGGATGTATGTGTTTGTGTATATATGTATACTGATCAGCCATAACATTACTCTCGTTATCCATTTTATCTGCTCCACTTACAATACAGGTGCACCTTGTAGTTTTGCAATTACAGACTGTAATCCATCTGTGATTTTTTAATCCCCTTTTACCCTGTTCTTCAATGGTCAGGACCCCCACAGGACCACCACAGAGCAGGCATTATGTGGGTGGTGGATGACTGAATGACGCTGCCGTGGTGGTGGTGGTGTTAGTGTGTGTTGTGCTGGTGTGAGTGGATCAGACACAGCAGTGCTGCTGGAGTGTTTAAATACCTCAGTGTCACTGCTGGACTGAGAATAGTCCACCATCCAAACTATCCAGCCAACAGCATCCTGTGGGCATCGCCTTATGACCAGTGATGAAGGACTAGAGAATGACCAACACAGTCTGCAGCAGCAGATGAGCTGTCGTCTCTAAATTTACATTTACAAGGTGGACCAGCAAGGTAGGGGTGTCTAATAGAGTGGACAGTGAGTGGACACAGTGTTTAAACACTCCAGCAGCACTGCTGTGTCTGATCCACTCACACCAGCACAACACACACTAACACACCCCATCACTGCAGTGCCTAGAATGATCCACCACCCACAGAACACCTATTCTGTGGTAATCATGTCGGGGTCCTGACTATTAAGGAATAGAATGAAAGGGGATAAACAAAGTATGCAGAGAAACAGATGGACTACAGTCTGTAATTGTAGAACTACAAAGTACAACTACGAACAGATGGAACAAACCAAAATGGACAATGAGTGTAAATACACCAAGGTAGTTATGTTATGACAGATTGGTGTATATATATTAATCTCAATTTCCAAATCCACAATTTATAATCCTGGTAAGCACAGAACAGTTCACAATGTAAGATAAGACCAATGCAGATAATTAATGGAGTATTGCAATATGGTATTTATTAGAAACACATGCCTTGTATATTCTTTAGCTAGCCACTTTACTCTAAATCGTACCTTCTCCCACTTATCACATCAATGGAAACACTTACCTTGTACTTCCGCTTACTGGCCACATTACAAGAAACACCTGCTTCATACTTTCACTAACTGGTCACTTTACTCGAGCCCCCTACTACATGCACCCACTGGCCACTTTATTAGAAACACCTTGTACTTTCACTCACTGGCCACTTTAATACTGCTTTAATACTCCAGACTTTAAATGAACTTATACCCATAAATTCTACACATAATCTGTTGTGTACTTACGAAGGTGCTGACATAAACAGTGAAGCAAAAGATGGAGCTACAGCTTTGTATGAGGCCTGCAAGAATGGTCACACACACACTGTGGAATTACTTCTGTCTCAGGGTGCTGATGCTGATAGGCCTGGGAAGGATGGACTTTTACCTCTGCATGTGGCTGTGAAGGGTGGAAACGATAGGTAGACAATGCTCAACACATCCACTGATAATTAACCACCTATGTTCAATATAATTTGTGTAGTTTGACAACTGTGTTTATCTTGCCTCATTTCTTCTTCTCTTCAGGATAGTGTCAATGCTCATTCCAACCACAAGCAGCGCCAAAATACAGCAAAGTGGCATCAGCCCCCTCCATCTGGCAGCTGAATATGATGAGGATGATGTCCTGGAGCTCCTGATCCAGGCTGGCTTTGACGTGAATGCTGTCCTGGCTCCAAAACGCTCCTGCATGTATGAAGACCGTCGCATTACAGCAATCTACTTCGCTGTTGACAATGGCAACATTGAAGCTGCCACCATGCTCCTGGAGGCTGGTGCTGATCTTAACCTAGACCCATTCAACCCACTTCTGCTGGCTGTGAGGAAAGATCATGTTGAGATGGCCACCTTGCTTATGAGGCATGGAGCCAACCTCAATGCCTCTATCCCCACACACCCTACCATCTTCCCAGCCTCTTTGATGCTCAGTGTGAGGAACCTCACAATGCTGAAATGCGTGATGGACCATGGTGGTGATGCCACAGCTTGCTTTCAGTGTAAATATGGCTTCAATCAGCATCCAAATATAGATTTCACATACACCACTTGTGAGCTACAGTACAGACCCCAGATGGCCACACACTCTGGTTTGCAGGTAAGAAAGACGGAGGAACCTAAGGAGATAATTAAATCTCCATAATTGCAAATTGTGATCAAATGTTTTTAGATCATTGAGCACGACCTTGTACTTTTGCTCAACAGCCACTTATTTAGAAATACCTTGTAGTTCCTCTCATTGGTCATTTTATTAGAACACCTCCTTTGTACTTTCACTCACTGGCCACTTTATTAGACACACATGTATGTTAATTTGCTAGCTACTTTACTTGAAATCCTCACCTTGTACCTTCACCCACTTATCACATTAATGGAAACACCTATCTTGTACTTCCACTCACCGGCCACTTTACAAGAAACACCTGCCTTGTACTTTTACTATCTGGCCATTTTACTCAAGCTTCCTACTATGTACTTTCACTCACTGGCCATTTTATTAGAAACACCTAACTTGTGCTTCCATTTCCTGGCCACTTTATTAGAAACACCTAACTTGTACTTTCATGCACTGGCCACTTTATTAGAAATGCCTGTCTTGCACTTTCTCTAACTAAACACTTATTTTTTTAGAAACGCCCGTGTTGTACCTCCACTCACTGATCATTTACAAGGCCAACCTACCTTACACTTTCACAATATATGCAGAGATTTACTAGCTGCCAGTGGTCATTCACAGTTTGTGTACACCATTCATCAATGGCCAGCTTGCACAGCTGACCATCCTCAACACTAACATGGTAGTGACATGACAGTGTGTGTGGCCCTGGTGTGAGTGTATCAGAAACAGCAGTGTTGCTGGAGTTTTTACACACATCAATTACTACTAGGCCGAGAGCGGCCTGCCACCCAAATAACATCTGGTCAGCGGTGGTATTGAGGTCAAAACCTGCTGAAAGGCTAAAGGATGATTGATACAAATTGTCATTGAGAATGTTCTGCAAGGTGGGAATTTCTAATAAAGTGGCCAGTGACTTTATATCTGACTTCTATATCAACAGTTCTGTGAGGTGATCTCTCATCCTATGGTGAGTTGTTGGGCAGGACCCATCATAGACCTCCTGATGGACTATGTAGGACATGTTAAACTCTGTTCCAGACTCCGTGAACTGCTGGAAAGCAATAACTCCTGGGTGCACATAAAAGACAAATCAGGTGAGTATAGCCAGTAATCAAACTGATCAAGCTGAACTTATACACCAACACAGCTGCTGTTCTGTCTAACATTGTCTTTGTGTTCATTCTGTCTTCAGCTCTACCAAAATGCCTGCAGCAGCTCTGCAGACTAAGGATCCGACAGCTTCTGGGAACAGCAGGGCTGAAGTGTATCACTTCACTGGGCCTTCCAAGAAGGCTAATCAAGTTCTTAAGGCATGAGCAGCAGAAGGAACTGCTTTAAGCAACTGGGGGCTTTGTGCTAGTACTGTGTATTATGTCTGCTCAACTCAAAGCACAAATAGAGAACTTTTATTTAAACAATATATAAATGGAAGCTCTACTTTTGGTCATTTTTATACACTAGCGAATTGTTCACTAAGTCCACCTCTGGTGTATAGTAAGATGTATGATGTGATACATTGCACAAGTGTTTAAAAGCCATGGTGTTTTTTTATAGGGTGTAATGTCCAAGGAGACTGTTGACCTTTGATATACAGTGTATGAGGAGAGGTGGGCAACCCAGGCCCAGAAATTTGGTCCAAATGTCTGAAATCCTTGCTGTTGATTTGAGCTCGAGAAACCGGTCAGTTGGAACAAAATCCCAGGGAAGGCTTTTATTCTTTAGACCTGGTTTACCCACCTCTATGTGTAATACACTTTCCAGAATATTCTACACCAGGGGTTCTCAACCTTTTCTGCACCAAGGCCCATCTGATAATAACTACAAACCATAGCAGCCCACCAGAACTAAAACCAACTTTTATGAAAACATTTTCTCAGAAAAGAAAAATTATGATATGTCCAAATTCAAACGAGGGAGCTATGAATGCACCCCAAGAAATCTCTCCAGCAGTGGCTAGCCAGCAGCTATGTTATTTCAAACTGAAGATGTTTAGTTAGGCTGATACAGTGTTGGTTTTATTTGTGCATGTGTATGTTGATATACATATATTTATATTAATATACCTAATATAAAGCTAACGTGGCTATGTGTGAAGTTATATATGACTAGAGGGTGCTTCATGACCTACTGGTAGTCCATGGCCTACAGGTTAAGGAATAATGCTAATGTTGTTTTTGTTTACATGTGTATAAGATCCATTTTAATAATAATAATAACACCCTTGATGATACCCTGGAATGTACCTTGTGTTTACGTTATCATTTTTGCTTTACAGATCATGAGAAGAGTGATACAGGTTTAAACAGAATGTGTCATAATACAGATAGATAAGTAAAGCAATGGAAAGATTAAATACTTTAACTGTACCATTTTAACTGTAAGCATAGGAATATGTAGTAAGCCTGCCTCAGCTGAGGGAGGCTGCCTTCAAGCAAGGGTCGGCAGGATATGCTGAGGCTAGGTTCTTAAGGCCTGAACAAGACCTTGTGATCAATGTGGAACTTAACAGGATCTCAGTGTACAAAGAATAGGACTGTTTAAGATTGAATAAGACCACCCTCCCCTTTTGTGGCTATAACAGCCACCACTCTACTGAGAAGGCTTTCAACAAACAGTTGGAATGTGTCTGTGGGAATTGAGGCCCATTCAGACAAAAGAGGATTTGGAAGGTCAGGCAGTGATGTTGAATAAGAAGGCCTGGCTTACAATGTTTCACCTCTAGCAAGTTTGGTTTTTATACCATGACAGTTTTCCTAAAATTAGATCTTAAAAATAACAATATATCATATTTAAACTATAGTCAATCTACATATTTTGTTGCCTGTCCATCAGCTTAACCCAGTCTGACTATTCTCCTCTCACTTCAACAAGACATTTTCAAAAAGGCATTTTTGCCCAGAGAACTCCCACACTCTGGATATTCTTTTTCATAGACCATTCTCTGTAAACCCTAGGGATGGCTGTGTGTGAAAATCCCAGCAGATCAACAGTTTCTGAGATACTTAAATCACCTCCCCAGGAACAATAAATGATGATATATTTAGAGTGATATTGACAACACTTACTGAGCTACACATACAGATGTAGTGTCTCTCAGTATGGTGTCGGGCTGCCATGTTTGCTAATGCAACATGCCAGACATCTCAGCATGGAGTTGTAGATGCTCCTATTGGTGTCCTGTGATTACCGAGTCACTCCATGACTCCATGTCTGATGTGGTGTTAGGTACAGTCGTCTTAGCAGTCTGCGTGCATGTAGTCCTGCGCCATGCAGCCATTTGCCAATAGTGCTGGCACTAACAGGATGACTCGCTGAATGTCTGCAATCGTGGCTGTTGGGTCAAGTCAGGTACAGTAATAAGGCCCATTCTTGCTTACGTCACATGCGCGGCCAAGCGTGAAACTTGAATCATTCGCATGTTTCACAATGTCAAACCTACCCACCAAGTTTCATTCCTGTAGGTTGATTCTACCTGGCTGCAACTATTTGTGCAAGTATTCTTTTGATGATGAGTGTAAGAGCACACCAGTGAGCCACTTCCTAAGCACCTTTCCAGAGAACTCTTCAGCTCTTCCAGCATTGTTTTTCAGTCTGCTTATTCTTGTAAATAGGTCTATTGCTAGCATGTCCGCATCTCTGTCCACATTATCTCCTGCTAACTACTCTGCCAAAATCCAGGCCACACAAGCTAAAGATATCTGTGAGGTCACATGTTTGTTTATGCCATGAAATTAAACTCTCTCCCACCGCAGCACTTAAGGAATGTACACAGAGCCCTGTAGTGCACTCGAGGGGAGCCTTCATAAAGAACAGAAGAGCACAACTGTGCTACCATATCAGTTTTGATATTTAGACAGGTAGGTAGGCAATTTAATAGCGTTTTAGTGTTTGGCATACATATAACCTTGTACTGACTGCAGTTCCTGCTATGCAAATAATGGCACAGCTTCATTGTGAAAATAATGACATGCAAAAACAAACAGCTCCTTTAATATTATATGCTACACATTAGAAATACTTTGTTTACGTGCATGTCTACTATGCATGGCCTTAATATATATATATATATTATGACCATATAAAAGACCCTCATTGGTTATGAGACACATAGAGAGAAGTAACATATCCTTGCTGTCCAAAGAAAAACAAGCATCTCCAATATGGCAGCTTTACAGGACAGGGCAACAGCCTCATTTAATGTTAATGTAAGTCAATGGAACCAGAATTTTTTCCAAGCTATTTTTGGGCATTTCTGTTGGTCCATTCATCATGAAATTTTCACACAATCTAAACAGCAGCTACTGTGTTCAAATGATGCATAAAAATGACAAAAATGGAGATACATGTTTTTCTTTGGACAGCAATGATATTATAGTGTTGCTCATTCAGAAGGTGTTATGAAGATTCCCTTTATCAGGTACTAATATAAAGAGTAGAATATATGCTGGCACAAGCAGCCATTTACACAGTTGTTAGCATTAGCTGACGAGTGGTTTGAATGTTTGTAGTTCCACATAACCGCATGATGCGTTATCATTGTTTTGATTAGCTTGTTCCATGAAGTTAAAATGGGTGCAAATGTTGCAACTGAGTTTCAAGTGAGTCTGAGAACATATGCAATAAGTACAAAGCTGCTTAGTAATAACGTGTTGTAAACTGCACTACACAAATAAACTTTGACTGGACTTGAAGTGCAATTTAGTTTTATGAAAGTTTCGAGCAACTAAAGTTGCATGAAAAATTCATTATGTAAAGCCGACCCTAACCCTAGCCCTAGGGTCCTGTTCTACTACTGGCAAAAGTTCTGAATCTCTTACTGTTACTTTGGTTCAGGGAAAAGTTAGCATCCATACTGTGTAAAGTAGTGCAAAGCACTTTTTATTTTTAATCTATTACATGTAGAAGCACATGTAAAAAAACACTAATTTTGTTATTTATTATTTTAAATGATTTTAAAATTCTATTTATTTTTAATTATTCATTTATTGATAATAATTAAATATTCAACAATGACTAACAATGATTAACGATTGACAGTAATGTTTCTTCCCACAATGAAAATTGGGTTTACAAGGTGTAGTCATACAAATTTGAGAATGAACAAAAATATTAATTTAGGGAAAAAAGGATTCTAGAGAACCATTTTAACATTAATCAAACAAGGCAAACCTTTTAGTGACTGGACACTAAAGCACACTATGGAAGCTACTCCTTAAGTTAACTGCATGTTAATTTCATGTTAATGCTAAGGCTGGAGCTAGTCAGAGCAAGGTAGGTGTTGAGGAGGACATGTCTTTCACATGATGTCTTTCAGCAAACTTCAATGAAGCCAAACAAAGAATGTCATCATAGTATTTAAGACAGTTTGTGTAAAGTTAAACACTAATGTGAGTGCTGCACAGTCTTGTTTAATCAGCCTAATTTAACATTTGCTGTGTTAATAAAAGCTAGCTAACTAATGCAGTACATCAGCATGTGGGCTTGAAGTCATGTACCGCACTTCTCAGTCACTTTCTTTCCTCAGGTGGATCATGGCAGCAGCCAGAGTCTCTGGCCTGAGCCCAGCAGCTGTGGACAGCGAAGACTACAGTGCTTACTCAAACATGTCTGATGAGCAACTGGTGCAGTTGGCCATCGAGCGAAGTCTAGCTGAAGCAAATCTGATACCCAGACAGAATCGGGCATTCCGCTCCAGCACGCTGCCACTGGACCGGTGCTCACGTGTCCGGCAGCCTCAGAACATTGCTCCCCCTGCAAACCCGCCAGCTAACCCGCCTGCCAACCCACCTTCAAACCCTCCTAAGTAACTTTTCACCGAAAAACACAAACTGATATACATTTTATAAAATCATTTACATACTTTTAAAATAATTTCCATTTATTAAAATGTATCATTCTTACAGTGAAAAACAGTGTACAAAAATCAGCAGAGATTCTCACAACCATTACTTTACTAAAGACAAGGATCAAGTGGTTGCTTGGACAAGACACAATGGATTCCTGCGGGTTACTGTGGAATCTGCTAAGTAAGTGACTTCACTAGATATATAGTACAATAGATAAATAGAGGATAGAATCAAATTTTGTGAAATATCTGAAACCTGGGCCAAAAAGGGGCATTAACGTATCTGACCCAGTTCTACGCTCATCGTCAAAGGACTAGCTGCACCCAGGAGGAAGTGTGGGCTTGCTATGCTATTGGGAAGGAAGATAAAGGTGAACAGGAACAATAAATTATGATAAATTTAGACTGATTTGGGCAATATTTATTGAGCTACACATACAGAAGTTGTGTCTCTCAGTATCGTGATGGGACACCATGTTTGCTAACATAACATGCCAGATGTCTCGGCATGGAGTTATAGAGGTTCCTAATGGTGTCCTGCAATAATCCATCCCATGCAGCTTGAATATTCTCACACAGTTCCTGAAGATTTTGCGGTAGGGGTGAAGGTGGAGTGACACCAGTAAAAATTACCCACTGCCATTTGGAGTCACTCCATGACAGTCTGGTATGACAACATTGCAGTCTTTGGTAACATTGATGTGGTGTTAAGGGCAGTCATTCCAATGGAGCTGCCACTAACAGGATGACTCATGGAGGGCATTACTGCTTGCTGAATGCCCGTAATTATTGTTGTTGGGTTAGTCAGGTACAGCAATAAGGCCCATCCTTGCTTACGTTACACACGCAGCCGAGCGTGAAACTTGAATCATTTGCATGTCTCGTGATATCAAACCTACCCACCAAGTTCCATTCCTGATGGTTGAGTCCTTCTGGGTGCAGCTTTTTGTGCGACTATATTTTTGACGAGGAGTGTATTTATTCAGAGATTTGGTTTCTGATTTTCAGTATATTTTATTATTTTCTTCTTTCAGGAATTTAGACCCTTTCCTCTCGGCTATCTGGAAAGGTGATGCTAAAGCTTTAAAAGATTTTATACTACTGAAATCTAATAACCTCACTGAAGCTAATAAAGATGGATGGATACCCCTCCACGAGTCTGCATACTATGGCCATCTTGAATGTCTGAAGATTTTGCTGAGAGGTTAGTAATCAGCTATGAATCATCACTATAGTTTGCTATTCCTGGATGTTCATCGATAATTGATTTGTATTTGTATCCCGTGACATCTGTAGCTGAACCACAGACCATCAACTGGCGCACTCTCAGGAACCAGACCCCGCTTCTTCTGGCTGTGAGTCGCAGACACTTGCCTTGTGTTCAGTACCTCTTGGAGAAGGGCGCTGATCCCAATCTCGCTAATAACCAGTGGGAGACTCCATTACTCAAAGGTAAATGTGCACGGGAAGACACTTAATGGATTATTTTAGAGCATTTTTCCCAATTTCTGTTCTTGAAATAAAAGTAAATAAAGTCAATTATAGAGGTTTGAGATGAAATGGTTCCTTGTAAATAAACGTGCAGATGTCTCTGTTTGTACCTGTGAATTGAAAACATACCAAAAAGAGCTGAGCAAATGGGCAGATGTCACAGGTTCTGCTTGTTTCAGCCAGCCGGGGCGGGGGCGGGGGGGGCTGGGCGATGCT
>CM067481.1:28232556-28333085 GCA_034552555.1 Semaprochilodus insignis | reverse complement strand
GCAAGGTCCATGTGTTTTTATTGCTGTGATAGAACGAGCTCTATAATTAACAAGGTCGTAATTTAATTCAGACAGTCGGGTAAGACGTGTACTGGAAAGATAGCTTCCGTCACTACAATCTTGTTGTCATAGGAAAAACTTTCAAACATTTTTAAATGGTTATTTTTGTGAAAACCAAACTTTTAGAAGGTTCTTTAAATAAATAAATAAATAAATAAATAAGAAAAACAATACATTATTATTATTATTATTATTATTATTATTATTAATTTATTTAGTTAGTTATTTGCATTACTGGCATATAATCATTATTATTAACTTACTAACTAACTAACAAACTAAATAAATAAATACATCCATGAGGGAAAAAGTACAGAAAGATTACCATCTATTGCCGGATTTCTCGCTTGTGCTGTATGGTGAATAGAGCATAGAAGTCAAGAGCAAATGGGTTTATGGGTAAATGGAACCTTTTTATCCCTCAGTCATTTGTGTTACTTAATCAAAAGAGTAGACAGTTCAGATTAGCACACATGTAAAATCATATACACTTATTAGGGGAAGTGGGAAATCTGGAATCTTGTTCTATGCAGGGCACCAGTAGTGTGTTCATATTTTGTCTTTTTTTTGGCAGACTTGATTCCATCTATAAAGGAAAAAACCAGACGAGCTAAATGAACTGATAGACCTCTATAAAGACACATTAAATCCTGAAGGCCATCCAGAATCTGAATGTCAGCCAAGGTTACAACATTTCCATTGCAGGGTCTTTTGGGGACACCTTGCTGCAAGCCAAAGGAAGGATGAAGTAAAGTGAACAGAACTATAACCTTTATATTTATGTAATCTCACATATTCACATAACCACTTTTTGTTGACCTTGATTGACTTGTACATTCACTCTTAAACAAAAGCCACTGAAAAGTGGTCTCTTCTTTACATACGCTGCCTTTCTTCCTGACCTAGTATGACCTGCGGGCTCACTCTTAAACTGAAGCAACTGTTTGCAGCAGTTAGATCTGTAAACAAAGAATAAGAGTTCATAACCTTGTTCATAACCGCTTTCCCCAGCTGTAGCACGATACATCCGTCTATAAATAAGGAGCAACTATTCACACTATTTCATATCTCACTTGTCTTGTAGCTTCACCTCTTCTGTAACCTGACACAATGAAAGCAGCCTAACAATTGCTTTCACTTTGAAATTCCTAATTCTCCTGGTTGCCTGCCATGGGATTTCCATATGCACTTTCATCCTAGCAATGCTGGTCCTTACGGTTCCTCTTTAAATTCTAGGCCAGCTATCTCTCAAGAGCAACCCGAGCTAAGAGGCTGGCGAACGTGTTCCCTGGATCATGTGCACTCTCTAGACATGTAGCCTACTATAAACAGTGTGGGGGAGGCCACCGAGATTTCAGCAGAGGACTATAGCGAGCTTAGCTAAAGCAAGTGTAAAAGCACCTTTCATCTTTTGGTTTTAGACCGAAACTAGCATTTTCAAAGCAGGTAAGTGCCATGTTTTTGTGCATACTGTGGAATAATAACTGTCTACTTTCATGGCATATATGTTTTCATTCATTTTGGGATAATCTGGGATTATATGCTGTTTGTATGGAAATAAGTCCTTACCTGAATCACTCTATTATGAATGCTTTTCATTGGTGCAGTGGTTACATATTTTACATATTATATTCAAATTAGACACAGTTTGCATGAACATCATAGAGATAAATGAGCTATTTGCATCACATGTAAGATTGCAGTTAGTATTCTTCGCTAGTCGCTTACCAATTTCACCTTTCAGTCTGCTGTATTTCTATCGTTTTCATGGTAGTTTCATTAGAAATGTCTAATGTGATATTAAGAAAACAGCGTCGGGCCACGCTCAATGAGTCTACAGAGTTGCTTGGTGCAGAATTCTATTTATACACTGAGGGATAGATAAGCACACGCTGCCTTGACCTCGACACTCTTTTAGCTAGACAGCTGGGTCAGACACAATACTCCGTACGCATGACTAGCAAAAACATATTTCAAAATCACTGTGACCCAATGACCTTTAGCAGGCTGCTTGCACAACACCAAAAGACAGACTAGCAGACTTTAGAGCTACAGGAAAGAAAATGTTCAAACCGTTTAATAGAAGGTGAAAATATGCAGCTGCAAATAGCACACATCTTTCGAATTGTTGTCAGTTATCGGCACTTCATCTTTGTTATTGTACATGACAGTCTAAAACTTAAGTCTACTCTTATAAAATCATTCTAAACGGATTAAAGTTAGACAGTTAGGGTTTATTAGTTAGCTCATTAACACCTTAAAGACACTAACAAGCCATTATAACACAAAATACACACACACATACATACAACACATACAAGATGTTATGCTAACTTACTTCATTTTCTATTGCCCAACAGTCAGCATTAAACCTGACGGCATCGTCAAATACTACCCTTTTCACTTGTGTGTGATAACTGCTTATTATGTAAAGTTGTATCAGTTTTAGATTGCAGGTTACTTTGCCTTGTGAAATTTGCCTGTTTGCTACTTTTTATGATGAATGGGCCAATTTAAGTTGTTCAAAGATGTCAAAATGTAGAAACAAAAAATATCCTTTCTGTTGTATATGTGCTTACGTGGGCCTATGTGCCTATTGGGACTCGGGATTTACTGGTCTAAAGACTAAGAAAACACACCTTTTGATGAGGTGTCTTAACGGTAGAAAGAAAATTTTAAACACTACCTGTACTTTTGGGGTGGGCTATAATGAAATTAGCCTTTAGCAAAGTAAAAAAAAAAAAGTTGACTGATTGACGTCAATGCTACACCACTAGTTTTAGCTAGCACCACAGATGTATTTATTAGCCTCTACATCAGTGGCTAGCAATCAGAAATGATAGAGTATCATAGGGATTCCCAGTGATTGAGGGATGTTGCATAATGCATGCTGGGATGAAAACACAAGCAGTACAAAACTTTCAGTTCTGTCAAATGGATGAGGCCTTTAAAAAGGTTCCCACCTCCTGAATATGAGGTTTTGTTATGACAGCAACAAAAAGCAATTTTGAGTTTCGGTTCCCAACAACTGCAATCTGCGGTCCAGAAAAGTGGAAGCTCTCTCTCGCGATATTAATACAGAAGGCATCATTTACATCATACAGACAGAATGTAAGCAGATAAAGTTTTCTGCAAGCTTTCAATGAGTTGAGAGGATGACAAGACCTCTAGTTGGCTTTGTAAGTCACTGCAGAATTAGCTTCAAGTCATTACAGGTGGATAATAAAGAGGTGTGAACTGTTCACTATTCAGCATTGCATGATTGCATAGCCTATGCATCAACTGTAATTAACATATCATCACTGTCCAAGAAAAAACAAGTATACGGTAGCTTTACAGGAGAGGGCAAAACCTAATTTAGTTTTAATGTAAGTCAATGGAACCAGGCAGCAATTTTGGGACATTTCTTTTGGTTCATTCATCCTGAAATTTTCATACAATGTACAGAGCAGCTGTTGTGTTCAAATGATGCATAAACGTGAAGATACATGTTTTTCTTTGGACAGTGATGACATATATCTATACTCCGCCCACAAATGCAATTCTGCTGGACCTAAAGTTACCTAAAGATATGTTTTTTTTGTTTGTTTGTTTTTGTTTTTGCCACGTAACAAACATAAATAGTAAGTTTCTTACATTGGTGACATTTTAGGGTGCAGAAACCTACCATGGCAGCTGCCAGTGTGTCCATGCCAGGGTCCACGGAGCCCAGCCTTGGCTTTGATGACTACAGTCTCTACAGTAACCTGTCTGATGATGAGCTCATGCAGCTGGCAATTGAGCGCAGCCTCACAGATTCCCAAAACTCCACCTCCACCACTGAAACCACAAAGACCTCAATGCCCACTAGCAGGCCAACTCCAGCAATCACAAGACCGACGAATCAGCCATCACGCCCAGTAGCTCAGCAGCAGCCACCGCGGCCTGCTCCAGAGCCATGCCCGGCCAACCCACCCAGGTAGAGTGGGGTGAAGGGGATAGCAGTGACTTTTACTCTAGAAACTGTAGCAGCATCGTCAACTGCAGATACCTGTGCTTATGGTTAATATGAAATTTGTCAGCACAAATACATGGCCGCGCAAAAAGGGGCCAAGCCCAAGTACAAAGGCTTCCACTGATTGTTTTGGCTGGTCAGAGTCCAGATTTAAACCCTATAGAGAATATTGTGTTTCACATTAAACACGAACTAACTTGCTAATGTTATTCTGCTGTTTAAAGCCATCAGTGCTGAGTGGAATGATACTGACGCTTCTGTCTGTAAAAGCCTATCTGTAAGTTTACCCACAAAATTTTACTGTTTAAAGAATTGAAAGGGAAAAGCTTCCCATACTATCTCACTTCATCTGTTTGTTTAATGAGTTGTTGTTAAGACCATTAAAAGCTTAATGTTTTGCCATTTTTGGCTTGGCCAATTTTTTGCCCGGTAGTATACGAAAATTTGATTTCAAGGTAACAACTGAACGGTTTGCTTAAGAAAGTCTCAGTGCTGTTGTCAAATTGCTGTTTTGAGGTGGCAGCTTGAGTTCTGTGTTTCATTGTCAGAACTTGAATTGGCAAAGTGACACTTCTGAATGTCATAGTGTGTATAAAAAGGTTAAAATCCCAAAGCAATTATGTTTGTAGGCATGTTAAGCTGCTAACAAGTTTGCTCTACTAAAAGCAAAACACAGATTTCACTCATTTCCAAACAATCACAGTACAGGATGCAACTGTCTGGCAAGTCAGGCACTAGGGTGGTGTGGTGATAGGAACCAGGGCTCACCATGACTACATGGCAAATACATCATTGCATGGCAAAAACGACCAACAAACCTACAGCATATGCATCCTCTGAGTATTTATGGGTAATGCTAGTACTATTTTTCCATACAACACTCTTCAAGTGATACTACACCATGAGTGGCTACTAAAATAACAACATGTCTCAAAATCTTATCTTGCAACTATTGTAAAACAGTGAGTCCATTTACATTTACACTTAACTTGACAACTGCAGAAAACCTAATTTAGTCAGTAATCCATTCACCATATTTACATGCACTCGTATAATCAGATAATGCGGAAACTCTGGGTCAACAAGAGCTGGGCAGTAATTGGATTTCTGGCTTCTATTATGACTATGTAAAATCCTTGGTGTGTCTCTATGACAGCATATTGCATATAAAATAACTATTATGAATTACTGTGTTGGCATCTGAAAGACTTAGCAGTACAGTGCATCTAGTGAGACCTTGTGAAACCTCTATGTAGTTCACCTTTATAGTTAGTTAACTTTCATTTTAGCTTGAAGTAATTTGAGGAACAGACTTCATCAAGCACAAGTCTATAGGCATTAAAAAAGGTTAATGTGACTTTGTTACAATATTGCTTAATTGCATGTGTATATGTCCATTTATTCTACCCAAACTTCATAGTTTAGAGCAAGAAACTGAGGAGACAGCACTCTGTTCCTGATGATTCACAGCAAAATCCTGATTAATAAAAACAATTTCATTACAAGAGCACAGAACTACAAAGTCACATCTATAAGGACATAAGTGGACCTAGTATTAAATTCCCTTCGAACAATAGCTCTAAGCTACAGTACAGTTTACTCCCTCAAAACAAAATAAATAAAATATGGAAACAGGGAAGAGAATTTCACCTGTTCCTTAGGAGTCAATGGACTTTCAGGCTATTCAGTTATTCCAAAAATTCAATCAAAAAATCTAATCTTTTTCTGCAGCCCTATTTTAATTTGGCCACCATTTTCTCACATGATTGTAATAACAGAGCGAGATGCAGGAAGAATTCATTGTGTTTAACACTGAGCAGTGTGTAACTACACAAATATAAGCCAAAGTGAGTCTGCAGTTTACCTTCACTGAGTGTTTCTCTGATGCAGTGTTCACTTATCCATTAAATGCTAGCTGGCAGAAAGAGGTGTCACTTACAGACACCCGACACCTGCTCCACTGACTGGACTGCAGCAGGCCATGTGCACTGCACCTGTCCCAGTATATCCTGGGTGAGCGAGCCCCAACAACCAATACAAAATATTCATTAGCATGAACTCCAGTTGGACCAGTCCCCAAGGTTCACATGCCACCAAGGAGAAAATAGAAGCACAACCTTCTCCTCCGTCCCTGATCCACTTGGCTGGAATTCCATTGTGCTTAAAGCACACTTTAACCCCACAACAAACCCTTACAAATCCTGCTGATTAAGGTCAATCAATTGTAAAAATGTTTTGCTCAGGAGGATTTTAGCAGGTCTAAAGTTAAGATAGCTTCTGTTTCTGTACTGCAGTGCACAGTTAACAGAGAATGCAATAAAAATAACTACATCAGAACAGGTGCTAGGCAACCCGCGTTCACCTTCAGCATGGAAACGGGAGAGTAAATCGGCCATGAAAAGACAAGCAAGAACAGTAACTTGCTCATTAATACAGCAGTAACCAACTTTTCAGGCTCTCTTTACAGACACTGGGCAAGTTAAATAAGTAATGGCAGGTATGCAGCTAATAGCGGTTGGTTGCCTGCTCATAATCTACAGACTTCACTTTTGTTATACACTATAAAAAGATAGGGTTTTTTAAAAAACCTTGCAGATGCCTTGCAGATATATATATAGTCGCTGAAGTCAATGGAACCAGACGTCTTTCCAAGCACTTTTGGGCCATTTCTGTTGGTCCATTCATCATGAGATTTTCACACAGTGTAAACAGCAGCTTCTGTGGCCAAACGATGCATAAAATAAAATGGAGATACATGTTTTTCATTGGACAGCGACAATATATAATCAAATATACACATATGTTCTTGCAGGAACACTACATATGCATAAACAGAAGTTTTGTCCAGAGTGAAAATAAAGTCTGACCTTAACATATTAAATAAGCGACTTAGTGAAAGTCAAATTTCGTTCCAAATTAAGAAAATGAAGCATCTCTTACAATGGGTATCTATATACAATGGGTATAAGCTGGAGGCTTTTTAGATTTCCAATTTGGTCACTATTAATCTTCTAGCCAAAAGGCTATAACATCTTTTTTGAATTTGGAAAGAACAAATAATGAATAAGATTCATCAATAGTGCATCTTACAACAGTTATTTAAACAGACAGCAGCAGCTACACTCAGTAATTGCATCTTGTTTACCCAACATAATCAACTGGCACCAGAGAGCCTGCAAATGAGCATTAACATAACAAAACTGTCTTATACTTTAGTTTCTTATGCTGAAATTCTCTGCACTCTGCACTCATCGTCAAAACAATCATTGCACAAATAGTTTCACCCAGAAGGAATCAACTGACAGGAATGAAACTTGCTCGGTAAGTTTGACAATGTGAGACATCCAAATGATTCAAATTTCATTGCTGCACCTGGCTGACCCAACAGCAATGATTGCGGACATTCAACGAGCAGTGATGAACGTTTTTCAGAAGGCCTGTTGTCACTCCACCTCCACACCCTCTACAAAATCTGCAGGAACTGCATGAGTATAGTCAAGCTGCATGGGGTGGATTATCGCAGAACACCTTTAGGAACCTCCACAACTCCATGTCAAGACATCTGGTATCTTGTATTAGCAAACATGGCAGCCCGATGCCATTCTGAGAGATACTACTTCTGTATGTGTAGCTCAATAAACATTGCCCATATCAGTCTAAATTTGTTCCTGGTAACCTTAACTATTCTTTTGACAATGTTCATCCAGTATGTTGTAATAAAGCACACACTTTTCTCTTTATAGGAACATGCCATATAACCACTCGCAACTCATAGTCAGTCACTTTGTCACTGGCAATGGCAAGCGAATGGTGGCATATCGCAGATCTGACGGTACGCTGGTAGAAGTCAAGCCGGAGGATGAAGTGTGAGTATATTGACCTCTAAAGCAAATCTCTGAACTTAATGATCTTCATACTTCATGACATGAAAACCTGCTGAGTCTTATTTCATCCGAGTCCTCTAAAGTTTCATGTCATGCTTAACATTTTCTGATAGAGAAGAGGATCCAATTGTGAAGGCTATCCGAGATGGAGACTTGGGAACATTGCGACAAATCATCAGAAAGCCAGAGTGCAACGTTCTTATACCAAACCAGTACGGATGGATTCCGCTTCATGAAGCTGCATACTATGGCCAAGATCAATGTATTAAGGCACTGCTGAGAGGTAGGATGAAATCAATAGAGAGCCTGCAGATTTGCTATCTTAGTGAGTCTAACTTTGCTAACATCACACTTTATGTCATTGTTCATGTTTTGTCTATGCTGCTATTGTCAAAGTACAACCTGGGATGATTAACAAGCGCACTTTGAAGGATCAGACTGCTCTTCTCCTGGCTGTGTCCAGGGAGAAGACAAGCTGTGTGGAATGTCTCCTTGAGAGAGGTGCTGACCCAGACCTTGTGAATCAGGACAAGGAGACACCCCTTTATAAAGGTAAACTAGTGGCCAAACTTGGTTCTATGGGGGTGCAATTGACTTAGGGGAAATTACATGTGATTTGTTTGGCAAACCCGTTTCAACGACTCCAATATCCGATTCAGGTGGTTCTTTGTGATGCAGGTAGGGTTGCCACTTCAGTAGAAAGTGAAAAATGCAATAAAATCGCAGGACACTAATAGGGCTGTGAGTTGATCCAAAAAGAATCGATTCCTCAATTTCAGGCATTTGGGAATCAATAGGTGACTCCAAGGCTTTGCACAAATCTCATGAGAGATATTCTGCTGTTACTGTCTAGACAGCCTGTCTAAAGTACATCCTTCCACAGCTTACATATTGATTGCCCAGCTTTGCTTAAAACGGTGGAAATCAAAGTCAAAGGTAATATTTATGGTTGGAAGTTTACTTACACAGCATGAACTGAAATCTTGGCAAGTGATATTATGTTGAATCTACTCAATACTCAATTACTCATATTCAGATTGGTTCAAGTTGAGCGAGGCTGTATGTAAAGACATTGCATTGTCAGAGCCAGAACCCTTGAGCTCCCTTTTTTTCGTCTTAGACTCTAGATAACATACTGGTCACCCCTTTACAAAGACATGACACTGGCTGCTGTTTGCCATGGTCTAAAATGCAGAAGTCTACAGGTGTCCCTGGCTGGCGCTAATCAGCTCATGGGCATCTGGGAATTAGAGCTCCTGGGGCTGGTGGTGTTTTGCCACGTTCGCCCTCTGCTGGCAGCCAGCAGCACAGGCTGAGCCCTTACAAAACAGAAGTAATTTTACCAAATCAAATTATACAGACAGATATTTTATATACTTATCATATTACATGAGATTATTATATTTATTTATTTATTTATTTGTTTATTATTATTATTATTATTATTATTATTATTATTATACTTCTTTTGTTTAAGGGAAAATGTTTTATGATACTTGACTTTCCAAGATCACATTTTTGCAGTGTGCAATCAAGCAACAACAACAACAGTGCCAAAGCATCTATCCAACTAAGTAGCTAAGGTCAAATAAATGTTTTTTTTTTCTATTTATGTGAATGCCCTTCTATATTTCTTGGTTTTTGGAATCAAGATTGTGGAACTGATTCTTTCTGTAGTTCTGTAGTTAAACAGTCCAATCACTGACTTGGCTTTTTACTAGCTTAAGACGAATGAGTAGCTGAGCTCAGAACAAACCAAGGTAAATAGATGTCAGATGTCAAGCTAGATAGAGCTCAGCTCCAGAATAGTTCTCAGTTGACATGTTGCGACGCTGCCTAGTGCCTATACATGCCACTAGGTTGAGGGTAATATATCAGACACATTCTGATATATTATATATGCATATAAAATACAAGAAGACAGTTCAGTTTATAATCAATGCTAAACCATATGCAAAATAAATTTTATATATATATATATATACATATTTTTTTCAAAAAATTATCTGTGTAGTTTTGAAATATCCACATATCTGTACTTGCATAAAATTAAAAATGTACTTCATTTATACTGACTTACCTTTCTAGTCTGATCTTTACATTATAGGTTAGATTAACCTTAAGGAGGAAATAAATAAATAAATAAATAAATAACTCAAACAATATATCTAATAGCAAATTTATTTGGCGCACATTTTGGATATTATCATTTGACCATACATGTGGGAATTTCGGCGCCAAGTCATCCCATATGCTAGCATATATTTTGCATATATTTGAATGCAAAATATAGGTGTATTTGTAATTTTGTTTCATAAGATTGTGGAAGATTTTGTGTCCAGGAGATCTTTAAGAACAGACAATAAAAGTCCAGGATGAAAATCCTGTCTGACTAGCAACCCTACACAGCAAAGCGGGTTAGGGTCCCGGATGTGGGCTACCTACTAGTCTACTTAAAGTAAAGTACCATCAGTAATTTTATTCTTGGGCCTGGTTCCATTTTTACATTCTGTCTCACACATGTAGCTTGTCAAATTTGCTCTTGAAGTCTTGACCTTACATCTCGTTAGATGACAGTTGCGCAACACTCAGCCTACATCATACCAAAAAAGAGAACGTTTTTGAGTTAAAGCCATGGATGGATGACCTGCATTCAAGGGTTTAATTCAAGAGATGTTAAGTGCTCTCCTTGCTATGTTGTATAGTGAATCCTGCATCTTTGTTTGCTATTTGGTTGCATCTCACTTATAGTTGGTTGAAGCACCCTTTTCTCCTTCGTCTTGGCTATACATCTCCCCAGCTTGCGAGAAGGAGAACCCCGCCATCGTCGCCATGCTACTGAATCACAAAGCCAGTGTGAACAAGCTCTGTATCCAAGGCTGGACTGCCCTCCACGAGGCCGTGTGCAGGAACAATGTGGAAATCTGTGAGATGTTGGTGAAGGCAGGTGCCAAAATCAGCACAGCCAACGTGTACGGCATCACACCTATCTTTGTGGCAGCCCAAAGTGGGAATGTAGATGCACTTCGGTTCCTCTTGAAAAATGGTATTTGGAAAAAGCATTTGCCACCAATCAGAATTGCACTAGTGTAGCAAAGACATCACAAGTGACAATAATGACAGTCTGTGCTTCTGTCTGTCATCAGGGGCAGATATCAACAGCCAGGCAGGAGATGGAGCCACGGCACTGTACGAAGCCTGTAAGAATGGTCACGTGAACGTTGTGGAGTTCCTTCTCTCTCAAAATGCAGATGCCAGCAAACCAGGCAAGACAGGACTGTTGCCAATACATATTGCAGCTCAGCGTGGAAATGATAGGTAAGCATAAGACATTCACGGTAGAGTCATAATCTGTATGTTGACTCTCAAGTTGCATTCTTAATGGATATGCATAATGCACAGTATTTTAGCAATAAGGGCTAAAATGTGCTTAAAATCTACACAAATGTTATTTTGGGTAGAACAGGATTGGTTAACACGTGGGATGGTTGGCACAGCATTCACTTCTGGGTCAGTCACAAAATATAATATAACAATAAACGTTTTTGTAACATGTTGTAAAAGCTAAAGGAGATATCCCTGATTTAAATTCATTATAAAAGGAGAGTTTAAAGATACATTCATTTTGGATAGTAGACCTAGGAATCAGCTATAGTTTGGCAAATGACTTGAAGCCTAGGATAAGTAATGCTTGCCAGCTAAAAGGATGTATATAGTTACGACCTGATGTTGGTGGGGTTACTTGGCACAGTGATACTAGAGTTTAGGGTTGGTAGGCATATGTGTCTGCCTAACCGAGAACAGAGGCATTGCCACAAATTATATGCTGCACACATTTTAAAAAGCAGATGACTCAGAACCTAAAATAGTTTATGAAATATGGATATGTTATTTTTATTTTTTTTATATCCAGACAACAGGCAGGGGTAAAAAACACAGACAGAGAATCTCAGAGACGTATACATATTTGAAAAACCTGGAGACAAAGAGCGAGCCAAAACACAGGAATGATGGGCACGATGTAAACCAGCCCAGAGCCCCAGTATGTAACACAGAGATTTTGGAAATTGACATGGAAGGAAAACAAAGAGCTATATGTGGGTGTCTTAATGACTCCTGCATCAGCTGCAGATGTATGGAACGGGCAGAGCAGGTGTAGCCAGGGAGGAGCTGAAAAAGAAAAACCTAGCCATGTGCAGTACCGTGCAGGCCCAGGAGGGGGTGGCAAATAACAATAAAGATGTAACTCTTATTTAAAATAAATAGATTATTAAACAGAAGAAAAGATTTTGATTGCTTCACTGCAATCTAATAAAAGACATTTTAGAAATGGGCCAGGTTATCATTATTATTATTATTATTATACGAGAGAAAATACTCTTTAAAACCTGTTGCACACTGTTTCCCAACTTTTCAAAGAAACATGACATTTAACACAGAAACCTCAGCAAACAGTGTTCAGCAGTTTGAGACTGAGCGTGCTCCTGCGTAAATATCTGTACTGTATTTTCAGACATTGATAGTGTTTGTTATGCTGTTCAGATATAATGTGCTGCTAGTTGGGCTATCAGGATGTATGGTATGCCTCCCAGCAGAGAGTCAAAACTGTGCCAACCAACCCCGCTCCCACCACCATCATCATATATACAGCATAGACTTACTACAGCAAATACTTTTGCCAGTGACTGTGAAAGTGCAATGCTTCGTAGCATCCTCATACAGCGGTTCTCAGATCAGACTGGATAGTAGCTTTTATAATACAGTACTGAGGAGATGTGTTTTGCATAAAAGTACCTCTAATTAAATTACTGATATTTATAATAACAAAGAACTTATGTTTTTAGTATATTATTCTGTGCTTTGTAAACTTATTAAATAAAATGTTTTTTAAATAAAACTAATAAATGAAAATGCTACCCAAAACATGGTTTAGTGCATCTCATGATCTTGCATCGGTTTTCAGCCATGACCTCCTCACTTACGGGTGTACCCGCAAAAGTGACAAGGCGGTTAAGTAAGTCTCAGTGGCTGGTTGATTATTGCAAGAAGGTGCTTAATTAACATGTAACATGTAATCTTAACCCAAGCTTACATTTTGTCTATATCGGTGGTGCCCAACTTTGGTCCTGGCGATCTTCTGCAGTGGAGAGTCTCTCCATGGGCCTAGATTAGTTGGACCAGGCGGGCTAGATTAGGCTTGGAGCTAAACTCTACAGGGTGGTAGATGAGCAGGGCCAGGGCTGGGCATCCCTGGACTATGCTATAGACTACTTTAACATCAGTAGTAGAATCAAAATGTAATGTTGATTTCCAAAGATCTTGCCTTAACCATGTGTGTTTCTTTGGTCTTTCACTAGTGTTGTCACTTCATTATCAAAAACCATTTGGAAACTTTCTCTGAACTTGCAGGGTCCTCCTTAACCATGTAAAAAAATTAATCATCCTTTAATCTGGTGGCATGAGACCTCCCTCTGGTTTAGGCTAGAATTTAAACACTGTTCCAATGCATTTGCTTAGTAATACCATACTAAACCATCATCTCATATCACATAAAAGCCTAACAGAGTACTCTAGCATTGACACTGTGGTGAGTAGTTTTGTCCTAAAACCATCCGACTGCTTTTCAGAATCGTGTCCTTGCTGATTCCGGCCACCAGTAAGGCCCGAGTGAGGCGTTCTGGCATTAGCCCGCTGCATTTGGCCGCAGAACGCAACAGGGACGATGTCTTGGAGCTCCTGATTGAGGCTGGTTTTGATGTTAATGCCATGCTGTCTGAGGACCGCAGCAAGATGTATGAAGACCACCGCAGCACTGCTCTGTACTTCTCCGTCATAAATAACAACATTGATGCAACCAACATGCTCCTGGAAGCCAGTGCCAATCCAAACCTGGACATTTTTAGCCCTCTGCTAGTAGCCTTGAGGCAGGGATGCATGAGCACAGTGAGATTACTGATTAAGCACGGCGCAAACGTTAATGCGTACATCCCCACACACCCCACCACCTTCCCAGCTACTGTAATGTTCTGCATGAAATATCTCACAATGCTCAAGTACCTAATGGACAATGGCTGCGATGCCCTGTCGTGTTTTAACTGTGTGTATGGAAGCAACCCTCATCCACCTTTGAAGACCACACGCAGAAACAGAGAAGACAGTGACCTTGCACCACAGAACAGCTGTGTTCAGGTAAGTACACACTACTGGGCAAAGGTCAGAGACCAGACCAGAAGTTAAATAACTAATTCTCTCATTTTCCCTTTTCCAGTTTTGTGAGGTAATCTCCACTGACAATTACAGTCGCTGGGCAGGGCCCATCATAGACGTACTGCTGGATTATGTTGGTCATGTCAAACTTTGTGCCAGGCTCACAGAACACTTGGACAGCTATCCGGACTGGGAAAACATTAAGGAGAAAGCAAGTATGTGTATACAACCAGCCCCACCGACACACACACACACACACACACACACACAGCAATAGTTTACTCTGATTGACAGTTCAGCAGTAGTTTACTCTGATTGACTGACAGTGTAGCAGTAGTTTACTGTGATTAACTGACAGTGTAGCAGTAATTTACTGTGATTGACTGACAGTGTAGCAGTAGTTTACTGTGATTGACTGACAGTGTAGCAGTAATTTACTGTGATTGACTGACAGTGTAGCAGTAGTTTACTGTGACTGACAGTGTAGCAGTAGTTTACTGTGATTGACAGTGTAGCAGTGGTTTACTGTAATTGACAGTATCTTAGATCTTGCTAGCTGGTTGTTGTGGTGTGTCAGGTTAAAACATGTGCACAAACCTTTTCAAAACTAACTTTTTTGAGCATTCTGTGATTCATTCAAAAACATCAAATATCGAATGGTTGCTAAGTGGAAGGTGTTACGCTATGCTTTATACAAACTCAGTTCTCACATTTTCGACCAAATTCTCTTGAGTTGGCTCAGTGTCAGTATCTCAGGGACAGGTATGTGAACAACAAGTAAAAAATGAACATACCTTGGAAGAAAATAGTGTTGCACATTGTCTAATAAAAGAGACTGAAGTATAAGGCATGTAGGTATGAGAATGAGAAAGGAAGGTCAGTCTATGTCAGTAAGCATTTGTTTGAGCATCCACTAAGCACCTGAGACCGCACTACACGACATGTAGACACATTTTACATGTTTTTAGACCTGAGTTCATCATTCTCTTCAAAATGTTCTTGTTCCAGTCCCTCCACGGCCACTGATGCAGCTCTGTAGACTCAAGATCCGCCAGCTAGTTGGCATCAACAGACTGAAGAAAATAAAAAACCTGCCCGTCCCTGGACGACTGATCGAATTCCTAAATCATGAGGAACGCTCACAAGCCTGGTTTGGGAATGAACAGTAAACAGAAGAAGGGGAATAAAAAGAAACCGCATCCAGCATATCAGTGCAAACAGCTACAGAATCTACTATGCATTTAGCTCACTCATATCACTCATATCATGCTGTAGATGTATTCCTGTGTATATATTTGACAGTTTTTCTCTGTAAAGTAATAGCAGTTTGGAGGTTAAGCAGACGGTGATGTTATAGGATGATATGACAATGTTGTAATGTAGATATTGTTATTAGTGCAACAATAATTTATTTATTCATACTTTTCTGTAGTGATTCTTAACAGTGGTGTAGTCTGGTGAAACCATGGTTTTAATCAGTACAATAGACAAGTTAAATAATATTATTATATTTTTCTTTTGGTGGGTTTTTTTCCATTAAAAAATTCCAAAAGCTGTACGATTATATTATGTAAGATTATATAAAATCTTAAAGAGCTCTAATAACAATGAGTCATTTGTTTCATATCATTCATATTTGTGTAATGTTTCATCACTGGTTAAGACAAGAGCTGTATGAGTAGTTCTGCAGTTTGGTTGATTATTTTGGGGTCTTTGTCAAATAACAGACAAAAAGCTTATATTTAGGTAAGGGTGAAAGTTTGCATGAGTGATGTCAAACAAGTGGCATATGATTTATTAGGCCTACTATGAAACAGAGCAGGATTTCCAGACTCAGTTCCTCAAACACTACCAAAAGTCTCTCTTTACTTTCTTTGTAACACCTGAGCCTATTTCAAGTATTTCTGTGCAGTATCACAAATCAGCCACAGCCACTGTTATCTACTCAGTAACATGTTCTCTTCCAAAACTGATTTCTGAAAGTGGACATTACCGGACACCAACAAAGAACAAAAGGTTTCTGTTGTGGATTTATGTGAATTCACTCCTTGATCTTGTGTATACAATGAAAATGACAACAATGACCAAATATACTCATGTTGTAATGCCTGCCCCTTACTGTGTGAATTTACTGGCCTTGATGAATTTACTTGAAGAACAAGTTTAAGTTTGAAGACTAGTAAATCTAGTAATCAGTTATTAATATTTAAAAAGTCTTTCCGACTGTAAAATGTGTCATTTCACATATTTGAACCAAGTTTTTTGTTTTGTTTTGTTTTTGTTTTTGTTTTTTTAATGGGCCTATTATTCATAGTGAAACGAAAGATCTTGCAAGATTTTATGAGCTGAAATGGAGCTAAATGGGCTTTAGGCAGTTTAAAGGTGTGATGAAAATAAATAAAATTGCAGTAATGCAATTAGTGAATATCTATCTATCTATCTATCTATCTATCTATCTATCTATATATATATATATATGTGTGTGTGTGTGTGTGTGTGTGTGTGATCTGTGAATATATAGTACTTTCTGTAAAAACTTGTGAATTTGCCGTTTGAATATAGTTTGTAATTTAATGTAATTTCAAGGTAAAAAGTTATATACTATGTCAACACACAGACATAATCAGACTCAAAGCACTGCAGGCCTGAATCATACGCTGAAGAAGGTGTACTGCTGTGCTATTTGTCTAAAACTGGCACTGTAGAACTAATAGTGGAAGGCACTGAGGATACTAAGCATGATAGAAGCATGTGCTCTGTCTGATTCTTGGTTGGACACTAGAGGGCACAATATTATCAAAATTGTCATTTGAAAAACATACAACCATGCTTAGTGTTCCATCTGAGAATGTTTCCTATCTAGTACAAGAAGGTCTTCTCCCTGAGGAAGCCCAGTATTAGTTCCTATTATCTACTATGTGATTCAGCTAAAATGGTGTTTCATTGCGCTTTCTTCTGATGTTAAATGTTGGTTTTAATCAACACATCATCAATCTCCAAACAAAAACAAGTATCTCCAAACTGGTAACTTCACAGGAGAGAACAAAACGTTCTTCTCTTTTACTTTCTGCCAATGTAAAGAGTCTTTAATCAAAGCATTTCAGGGGCACGTCTGATGGTACGTTCATCATGAAATTTCTACTCAACATGAAGGGAGCATATTGTGCTCAAATGCAAAAGCAAAAGCAAAAGAGTAAAAATGAAGTAAAAAAATTGAGACATGTTTTTCTTTAGATTATATAAACTATATACATTGAGTTTTGACAGTGCATGCTACTGTACGAGTGTGCTGCATGCTTATTAACCTAGCCCATTCCAATCCATAGAGCCTCTGTTTGGAGTGCTAGCGCACGTGAGCTGCTTCTTGCAGAATTAGAGAACATGTGATCTGCTCTTGCAGGTTTAGCGCTCTGCCTCCTTGAGATCACACAGCTATTTCTCTGACTGCTCCAGTCCAGCACAAGACTAAAGGTACACTGACTTTGCATGAATCCTATTATTGCAAAAGTTTAATGATACATATGTTTGTTATAGCATTTGAAAATGAGCTAACACCTTTTTGCATTGCTCACCATTTTTTTTTATTTAGCATGGGTGCAAGAGAAATGCCTGAATAGACTTTCTTGTTGTTTTAGCCTAATCCCATTTCATAATTCTGAATTTCCTAATGCTGAATTCTTACTTCTCACTTTGACAAAATGCAATGTTCATTCATTTTAGTATAATAAACAAAATCGGAAAAAGGGCTCACTCAAAGTATATATATATATACACACTTTGAGTGACCCCTTTTTTATGAAAATTAAAGAACATTGCATTTTGTCACTAACAAAATGAACAACACTATCCAAACTTTGCCAAATGCTTTAGTAGTAACAATTTTGGATAATGTTGAGCAGAATTCAGAAACTCAAGTACATGACCAGTAAGCCCACATTTACTCATTTACTTCAAAACAGTTCACCATGTGGCCATGAGGGACAGGGATACACTCTGACTTTGTGCTCTAAATTGCAGGGGTGTAGCTAAAATAGGACTCTGGCTATGAACTGAAATATAATGTGTTTGATTAGGCACATCAAAACATTGCACAGTATTTTTATGTTCAAAAATTGAACTTCTCAAGAATCTAAATTCACAATTGAAATTTACTGGTTAGGGGCTGCGTTCCTATAGAAAGTACCAAATTTACTGGTCAGCAGACTTGAATTATGCCTCATGACAGTCACGCAATATGAAACACCATGTCAAGATATGCCAGAATTGAAAAGGTAGGTCATTCTCTCTCTGGCTTGGAGGATCTACAAGGAGAAAGCTCTTCTTATGGAAACTAAAAGTTGACTACATGGGAATTTTGAAGATATCAGCTGGACATGCCGCTGTCCTGGCATCCTGTTGCAGCCTGTGTTGTTGTACTTGCACTTTCCAGGATGCTATGGCCTAATTTTACTCATAGGTCAGGAGCGGACTACGGGACTCCAACAGAGGGCTGCTGTGTTGTACACAGTATCTGTGTCTTCCATATTTGAAACATCCTTCAGCAGCTGAGAGGGATTATTCTTGGACTGGGAAAACAGAACTTGAGAAACAAGCTCCAGCACAAAAAAAAGTTTTACTGTAACTGATAATTACATTATCAGTACTGTACATAATGTACGTTACAATCATTTGGAGATTGTTTGAAAATGCAAGTTACTTTTGTTACTCATGATTAGTAGTATTTTGATATAGTGTAATGCTATCAACTGCACTACCAATTCACCTCATATTATACAAATTTTAATCTGTTTAATGATCATCATATCCATATATCACATGATAAATAACCAATATAACCAGTTTTATTAATAGGAATATACCATAATATACTAACTCTTTCAAAACTCACCTGAGCTTCTATGAAAATGGAAATCTCTGACACAGTATGTCTTTGATGAAACATGCAAGGTTGGGATGAAAGCTGAAACCCTTCTAAATGTCCCTACTTCTGAGGCCACAAGGTCCTACTCCTTTATCAGCAGTGATGGGACTCCCTGTGTGGCATGGAGGCGATACGATGGCACGTTTTACACCACCAAAGAGCCAGAGGAGTAAGAGGCTTCACTGCCATCATTTTGCGTCACTCTGCCTAGACATACAGTAGCGTGTAAAAGTCAGATACCACCCTTAATTTATCTTATTCCAAGTGCAAACAATCATTAAATAGGAGTCCACCCCTACAAAGTTCAGTCTCAGAAGCTGGGCGTATTTTCTGTTTCTCATGATCCCAATAATACCAAACACTTTCAGTGATGGTCTGAACTCTGAGCTGGCCAGTCAGTCCATTGTTCTGGGAACACCAGCGGCAGATGTTCTGTTTTGTTTTCTGTTTCCTTTTCTCAGTTGACAGCTACACATCCTTTGAGACACATAGCTGTGTTGCAGTGTCTTCTCTCAGATGAGGATGGACAGAAACACCTGTGGATGTGTTCAGATGGTTTTTCACATCTGAAGCATGAGTGGAGCTTGATGTGCTCCTCTCTCTCAAAGATAAAAGCATTAAGTACTGTTTATTTGATGGGGACAGTTTTGGTGGTCTACCAGGTCTTGTACAGTTTAAAGTCTAGTTACATCCAGTTTTGAAAAATGCGTTTATTTCCTTTGACCCACTGCTCATGTATGAAATGGATGTTTGGACTGAAAATAAGATAAATGAATAGAGCATTTTTGTATTGTGCTCTATGTATCTTATATATGGTTAAAACTGAGAGATGAAAGTATATAAGTATAAAAGTATAAAACATATTGATGGTATAATGAAAGGAATTGATCTCATTGCTGTAGTAGTAAGAAAAAAAAAACTTCCTTGGGATCAGTCTGTAGATTAACAAGATTTGACTGACCAACAGACTTGTTTCTACTTCTGAACCGAGAGTCAAAACACTAATTTCACCATAATGTCTGATATTCAGCTATGCATTTTTATATTGCTGTCATTCAGTGTCAGAAATCACTTAAGCAAGCCTGTTTGAGATGTCTTTACAAGTTGGTGCAGTGCACAGTGCTGATCATTGGTGGATACACTTCCATTGCCTGATAGATAAATAACTATCTACAAATATCACTGTGGATGACCAGTAGAAAATATGTAAAAATATGCATTAGGATCCCGGAGATAAAAAAGGCAGTGCGATAATAAACAACGTGCTAGGGGTGCAGGTATCAGCAGCTATCAGCAGATAATGACAATACTGAATGTGCATATATTGGTATTTAAGTAAAGTGTCTAGCGTGTCCAGGAGTGCAGATGTACAGGATAAACAGTAAAGCATCATATAGTGCAGATAAATAAACCTATGATTTAACACAAGAGATTCAGTTAGCTACATTAGCCTTGTAGCTTGTAGACATAAACTTCAGACAACAAACTTTTCTTGTCTATAACTGTGTACATTTGGTTTTAGCCTTTATAATTATCCTGTGGTACTCTTTTAAGGCTTATTGATCCTGTCGTTGGAGCTATCCAAAGAGGTAGTGTAGATGCTTTGCTGGAGATGATTGCTGCCGGGAGGAGTTTGAGAGAGAGATCTCAGCAAGGATGGGTTTCTTTGCACGAGGCTGCGGCTCATGGACAGGAGGAATGCCTTCGTGTGCTGTTGACAGGTGAGAAAGACAGAAGCAGACTTGACCTCAACCCTTCCCATTCTTTACATATACAGGGCCATTATCACCTAGATGGATGTCAAGCATCTCTGCACCATGACAGCTCTCAGATTACTTAAGATTTACACTTCTTTTTTTCCCACCAGCAATTTCCATTGACCTTCAAGTACCTACAGTTCAGTTTCCTGAAACTCGGACGCTGTGTAGCCTGTACATATAACATAGCATGAAGTACAACTTTAATGTCATGTTATAAACTCTTTCATCTAGTGCACCCTGAGCTGATTAACAGACGTGACTTGAAACAGCGCACTCCTCTCTTTTTGGCTGTGGAAAGTGATCAAGTTGCCTGTGTGGAGTGTCTTCTTGATTGTGGTGCTGATCCAAACATTGGTAATAAGGACGGAGAGACCCCTCTGCATGAAGGTACCCATAAGGCTTATTTCCACCACAACAATAAAAATGTTTTAAAAGGTGTTTTAAGTTTAAAAAAGTTACCAGTCTGCCTTAAAAGGTTCAGTCAATTAAACTTAACATAAATTGACTAAACCTTTTAAGGCAGACTGGTAACTTTTTTAAAGTTAAAATGCCTATTACTTTATATAAAATGCCTTATCACTGTACCTGACTGACCCAACAGCCACGATTGCAGACATTCAGCGAGCAGTGACGCCCTCCGTGAGTCATCCTGTTAGTGCCAGCATCATTTGCAGATGGCTGGACAACGCAGGACTACATGCATGCAGACAGTTACAACGACTGCCCTTAACACCATGTCAACATCGCCAAACACTGCAATGGTGTCATGCCAGACTGTCGTGGAGTGACTCAGAATAGCAGCAGGTCATCTTCAGTAACGAGTCCTGCTTTAATCTTGGTGGAGACGACCAATGAATCCGTGTGTGGAGGAACCGTGGTTAGTGCCAAGATTAATTGTTTGTTGTCATGCGTCACACATCCAAAAGGCCTGGTGTCAGTCCACCTCCACCTCTACCATGAAATCTGCAGGAACTGTGTGAGAATATTCAAGCTGCATGGGATGGATTATCACAAGTCACCATGAGGAACCTCTACAACTCCATGCCGAGATGTCTGACATGTTTCATTAGCAAACATGGCGGCCCAACATCATACTGAGAGACACTACTTTTATTATCATTTATTGTTCCTGGTAACCTTTATCTTCCTTCCCAATAGCACTGCAATCCTACACTTCCTTCTGGGTGCAACTATTCTTTTGATAATGAGTGTATGTCCAAGATCCATGAGTGTACGTCCAATATGCACACCTAGACACTTTATTAGAAAACTTTATATTGTGGGTCTACTTTTAAATAAATATTGCTTTTCAGAGAAGCTAAATATTACACAACTTTTACTAAAAAAAGTTATTAAGCTGGTTTGGCCTAAAATCTGGAGTCCAATGAATATAAAAAGGTGTGTCAGTTTTTAACAGTGTAGGCATTTCAGCAATGAGTTTGTCACTGTTAATCTGACTTTCCTTCTTGACACCATTGAACAGCAGACTGGCACCACAGCTGGCAGTGTTCGTCAAAGATTTACTTTCTGAAGATGGCATATCTGTTACTCATACACAGTCAAATTACCCTCCAGCAGATATATATGATAAAGTGAAACATCAAGTTAAAATAAAGCCAGGTCTACTTTACTGATGCTCAGTTTGCTATCTGTTAATGCACACGCTTTTGACGTCCTCATCAATAATATCATCCTTGATGGCCAGCTTCTGACCAGAGAGCTACTGCTGGTGGGATATATGCCTGATACACTACCATGCCAATGTTAAGAAGATAGAAACACTCTTTTTAAGGCCTTAATGATTTTTGGAAACTAATATTAAATGTCTGTCATTTCTCATCCATAGAACCAACAGGCTTGTTGTATTTAGTAACTGCATGCACAGTGAAGGCATGAGCCCATGCCTCGTCAGCTCATTTGGTGCACACCAGGGTACAGATGGTATTGTCCTTACTTGTTCTGACAAGACAGAACAACAGAACAATGATACTTACTTTGTTATAACTGAACCAAATCTGACATGCCTTAATATATAAATAAAGCTGGTTCATAATAATTAGGCAGAGTAGTGGGAAATGTTGAAGCTGTGTACGCTGGGTGTTGGGGTTTAACTTCCTGCTTACACTGTCATTCATGAAGCCCCCCACACCACCATGTTTGTGCATGATAATACTAAAAACAGCTTGAAAGCTTGAAATGTCTGAAAGTCAAAATCAGTCCCAAATGTTTGTGTGCACCACAATTAGCATAGCTTGTAACGTAACAATACAAATTCCATAGGGGCATTAAAAGAAAATAACTTTTATTGTTTGTGACCCAAACTGAAAGCCAAGCTTTAAAAGTCACAGGTCGGCACTGGTGTTGAGACTGGTCCCTCACCCAAATAATATACTGATCATCAAAAAAAATAGTTGCACCCAGAAGGAAGTGTTGGACTGCAATGCTATTCGGTGGGAAGATAAAGGTTACCCGGATCAATAAATGATAAAAAATATAGACTGATATGGGTAATATGTATAATAGGTAATGGGTGATGTCTCTCAGTATGGTATCAGGCATCCGTGTTTGCTAATGCAACATGCCAGACGTCTCGGCGTGGAGTTGTAGAGGTTCCTAATGGTGTCCTGTGATAACTCATCCCATGCATCTTGAATATTCTCACACAGTTCCTGCAGATTTTGCGGTAGGGGTGGAGGTGGAGTAACACCTTCTGGATGTGTAACACATGACGACAAACTGTTCATTGGCCGTCTGCACTAAGACAAAAGTGGGACTCCTCACTGAAGATGACCCTCTGCCATTCTGAGTCACTCCGTGACAGTCAATGGTACAACATCATTGCAGTCTTTGGTGACGCTGATGGGCTGTTAAGTGCAGTCGTCATGGCGGTTTGCATGCGTATTGTGCTGCATTGTACAGCCGTCTGCCAAAAGTGCTGGTAGTGACAAGATGACTCATGGAGGGCATCCCTGCTTGCTGAATGTCCGCAATCATGGCTGTTGGATCAGTAAGGTACAGTGATAAGACCCATCCTTGCTTATGTTATATGTCCGGCCGAGCATAAAATTGAATCATAAGCATGTCTTACAATGTCAAACCTACCCACCAAGTTTCAGTCCTGTTGGTTGATTCCTTCTTGGTCCAACTATTTGTGCAACTATTCTTTTGATGGTAAGTGTATCTGATGAACATCTGGGGTTCTGTGGTAAGACCAATGATAAATAGGGTTGACAAGTGTTTAGGAAGCATGCAACAGATATGCTACCACCAGTAGGAGGTTGGCGTGACTCAGCAGTTAACACCACTACCCGCCTGAGAGCTACCACCCCATGTGGGAGATGGGGGTTCAAATCCCAGTTAAGATAGTAAATGCTGCGTTACACCAATAAGAGTCCTTGGGCAAGACTCCTAACACTGCACTGGCCTACCTGCAATAATGAATAAAGTCGCTCTGGATAAGAGCGTCAGCTAAATGTATAATTGTGTGCTTTTATACTGGACCTGTATTATAAATGACCAGTAAGTGAGAGTAGGCGTTTCTAACAAGCTGGGCTGTGAGTGTATTTGTAGGTGAATACAAATGCAATCTGTGTTGTCCTTCACGGTGGCTAAGCCTGTGAGGTGGAGAATGCAGAGATGGTGAAGCTCCTCCTGAACACTGGGGCTGATGTGAACAAGAGCTGCAACCAAGGTTGGACTGCCCTCCACGAGGCTGTGTGCAGGAACAATGCGGAGATCAGTGAGATATTACTGAAGGCAGGAGCCAAAATCAGCACACCCAACATGTATGGCCTCACACCCGTCTTTGTGGCAGCTCAAACTGGAAATGTGGAAGCATTAAACCTCCTCATACAGTATGGTGAGTTAGCAGTATGTATGAAAACAGTGTCAGTGGTGCTTAAACCGTAATATTAAGCCAAAGAAGGATAATGTTTCTGTAATGTAGAGTCTATTGAGGTATTGCAAGTTTATTCTTTTTTTGAGCGAGTAAGTTTAACTGCTAAGTCATTACTTAGCAATCTGTCTTTTTGCTGAATGGCCCAGGTGCAAATGTCAACACCCAGGCCAGTGATGGTGCAACTGCCCTGTTTGAAGCCTGTAAGAACGGCCATAAGAGGGCTGTGAGACTGCTCCTGAGGAAGAGCGCTGATGCCAACCAACAGACCAAAACTGGACTACTCCCACTTCATGCTGCTGCCCAGCACGGCCATCATGAGTTATATCATAATTCCTTTATTTATTTATTTATTTATTTTACAAAATTTATTTATAAGATATATAGGCATAGAATAAATTGGGGCAGGGGTCACAAATCTAATCCACAATTGACTGGTGTGGTTGCAAGCTTCATGTCTCTTATGTATCCTTTGTTTGAAGCTTGAGACCTGCTGATTAAATAAGTGGAATCAGGTGTGCTTCTGCTTCGGCTTATTCCCCTCTTGTGAATAAGACTGGACAACCCTCTTTTAAGCTGAAAACAAGTGCAGTGTTTCATCTCCCTCTCATTTATCCATGACCAGGATTGTGTCCTTGCTGATTCCAGTCACTAGCAGAACCAAAATACAACGCAGTGGCATCAGTCCCCTCCATCTGGCTGCTGAGTACAATGAGGATGATGTCCTGGACCTCCTGATCCAGGCTGGCTTTGACGTGAATGCTCTGCTGGCTCCAGAGCGCTCCCGCATGTATCAGGATGGGCGAACCTCAGCGCTGTACTTTGCTGTCAGTAACGGAAACACTGAAGCCGCTGCAATGCTCTTAAATGCTGGTGCCAGTCCAAACTTGGACTACTTCAGGCCTATACTAGTGGCTCTGAGGCAGGGCTCCAAGGAGATGGTACAGTTGCTTGTGGAAAATGGTGCAGACGTAAATGCCCACATCCCGTACATGCTGACCACTTTTCCTGCCACTGTCGCACTCTGCCTAAACTACCTGCCCTTGCTGAAGCTCCTCCTGGACAACGGATGTGATGCTCTGTCTTGTTTCCAGTGCAAGTATGGCAGTAAATCACATCCACCACTGAAGTCCACTTCCAAGGATGCTCTTGGTGTTGACAGAGATGAACAGTGCATGCAGGTTTGTAGTGGGAACTAAATGCACAGAGCCTGACCTTAAAACGTGCCCTACATTGTTGTTTTGTAGCTGGAGATGTGTGATCATCTAAGTTTTGTTTTCTAATAAGTATGTGATGAATTTACTGATAGTTCTGTGAGGTGATCTCCCATCCTACGGTTTGTCGCTGGGCAGGACCCATCATAGACCTGCTGCTGGATTATGTGGGTCATGTCAAACTCTGTTTGAGACTCACTGAACATCTGGACAACAATAAGGAATGGGCCTACATCAAGGACAGAACAAGTGAGTTGGTGCTTGAGATCTGGGGTTTTTAAACTGGGGGTTGTGACCAACATGTAGGTCTCAGTTGAGGATAAGGGGATGACAAGGAAGTCACAATGCATATTTTTGGTCTAATCTATGAGAGCAGAGCTGAATGAAGTTCAATGAAAGAACTATGTTGTACTTTACAGACATACTGTGCCACATCTGGAACAAAACCAAGTGTCCTTTAGTCAAAATTTTGCTGGTGATAATATTTCAAGCAAAATTACACAGTGAAGGGCTGGAATTAGCTGATTAGCCAGACCAGCAGTGCAGGGCAGGGGGTCCTCCAGAGGAACCAGAGCTCCATATGCTGCGTGTTTGTTTCATGCCATATAACACATATTCCAACAACTAAATATAGTTTTTAAGACATGTTTAAGGCATTGAGCTCTTGTGCTTTCTCCTCTGTGCATTGCTTTGCTTACAGGGACTCCAAACTCGCTGAAGCATCTCTGCAGACTGAACATCCGCCACCATGTTGGTCCACACAGACAGAGTAGAATCAACAAACTCCAACTTCCAAGAAGACTAATCCAGTATCTGGACCATGAAGAGTGATGAGCAAGGAAACAACGTGTCCTTTTTAATACTCATGTTAGAATGGCCTTGACCATTTTCCCTTGGAGAAATCCTTGATGCTTCCCATATAGCATAGACACCTTTAGCATAAAGAAACAATTAGGCCGTTACATCATTCTGTTCATCAAAACTTCTGAAACTATAATATGTTGAATAATACGGTTATGCTTAATTCCACCAAAAACAATCTGCATACATGGAGAGACTGACTTGTTGCTTGCTTTCTCTATGGATGAAAACAGTAAAGGCGTATCTATTTAAAAAAAACTCAGTGACCTCAAGTGGAGTGATCTTTGCCGATTGGTAGAGCTGGCACAGTCAGGTTGTGTTAAGTTTAACATTAATTTCTTCATTAAGATATAGTGACTCAAAATGTGCTCTACTGAAAGTTAAGAACCATTTGACTCTTTTAAAACACGGCATGTATAAGAGCCAACATGAATGAAGAAAATGTAGGCTACGCATGCTTTTTCCATTGAACCTATAAGGGGGCTCTAGAAGCTTTGTTCTCTCTTCTGCAGTCTGTTGCAGGATATTTTGCATTAGTAGACCTTTTAAAAGTAGAATATACTGCTTTGACATTCTCTTCAGGCTTCTGGAACTACCGCAATGACATCAGCAAAGTGAAAGATTTCATTAGCTTTAATTAGCCCAGTTTTATGTAGACCTTTTAGACCAGTTAGCCGTGAGTCACAGAGGAATATGTCAAAATACTTAATATTTCAAAACTATAATATTTCATTTGCTATATTTAAACTAGCATGATAAACTTTTACATATGACAGCTTCATGGTCTTTTTATCCATGTCAGTTTAGCAAGCTAAAAAGTTACACAGCAGGCAACAAAAGACAATACACAGTTGTAAACTAAATCTATAACCAGAAAAACAATTATTCATAAGATTTGTGTATTTCATATGTTCAGTCTTTAAAAGTTTAAAGGTTTTGCATTACAAGGTTTACATGGACTGAAGTTCCTATATAACCATACCATTCTCAGCGTCTGAATTGCATAAACATATTAAACATAAAAATTTAAACATACAAATGTTTTGTGGCTCTTAAATAAAAGGAGTTGATGATATCTTTAATTACCAGATTTTTTAGATTTGTATGGGTTGCCATATAGATTCTTTCCCAGTTTATAATTTAATAATAAACTGGGAAATTTGGATAATTGGATAATTTAACCTTTTAATTGATTTAACCTAATTATTATTTTCTTAATCAATGAAAAAAACAACCCCAGCAGAATTTGCATGTGGCACAGCACTTCCTCTGCCCTTATGTCTTTATGCTCTTCAAAGTCCTTCCAGCTGCTGTTTGGACCAAGTCAGGTCTTGCCGAAGGTCACACAAACTCCAGGCTGAATGCTGCAGTGGAACTGCCGGATGTAGGCTTAGAAGGATATAGCACTCCTAGGGAATAACTATAAATACTTAAAGCTCACCACCTGCTAGGGTAAAGCCTCACTCTCACTGCTGGGCCTGCAGAGGGCAGAGAAGAGCGTCATGTCTGCAGAAATGACTATGCCAGAGGGAAGAACCTACAAGTACCTGAAGAGAACTGTATATGAGGTGACAGCAAGTTAATAACTTTAAAATACTGTTCCATGTTTTTCTTATGGAATACATAATATTTCTTATAATGATGTTCATATGTTCATACATAAGGCTCAGTCTATGAGCAGTAATGTGGACTACAATTCGTAGTTATGTGGACAGCAATAATGTGGACTACCCCTTGAACTAAGTAATTGAATGAATGAATGACAGGTTTCCAAATAATAAATTCCTAGTGCTTAGATTTGACCAATTAGCACTGCCCATATTCAGCTGTTTAATAATAGTAATGATTTAATAATCATAAAGAACTGTTTTTTCGCAAGATATTTGCTCCCAATCTTATTCTAGTCACCTGTTCTTTCTCATTTTTTGCCTAAACCATACAGTCAGCACCTTTGGTCTNTAGTCACCTGTTCTTTCTCATTTTTTGCCTAAACCATACAGTCAGCATCTTTGGTCTTGTTATACTCTATTGGAAATGTAGTTTTAATAATTCTGAAGACATTTTGATACAAAGACTTACATTTATGCACATTTCATGGAAATTAATGACAAATGCAGATAGTGAAGTTGATGCCTATAGTCATTCTCAGTCAAAATGGTAATTACTGTAAATACAAGATATTCATTTTTTCAGATATTTCTGAGGATATTAGATGCATGTTAATCCACTTGGATAATATTTTCAAAGGAAAATAAGAAAAAAAACAGGAGTTTCTAAAGCTAGACTTCTTGTCTGACTATGTCCACAGTTATATCTGTCTATCTGTCAATGGGCCCCCTTGCAATAGCCTATTCCTGACAGCACCATACTGATCTACTATCTCAGCCCCGTCCTGCAGTAATACAACCCAATAGTAAGACTGTGTGTACACATCAACCACAATGCTGGATCCAATAATGCATCATCCTTCGCTATAAACCATGCGTCCACTCAACACAAGCACAGCTTTTGCCCAGTGAAGACAACACAGCTGAGTCAAATGGCTGAGACGACAAAGACGAGCACAAACAACACAGCAAACTGAAAAAACCCAGTCAAATCACCCAAGGCTAAAGCATACTGAGAGGGCAGGCATGAAAAGTTTCCAGGGCATGTTTGTCTTATCTTTAATGACTCCATGCACTGAAGTTTTGAAGAACAGTTTGACACAGTTCAGTTTTAGCCTTTGTAGTAAATGAGCATTGCAAGTACCAAATTCTCAAGCCACTGCAAACAACTAGGTAGAAAATGACATGCTTTATCTTCTGACCACAGCTGGAGCTACAAGTTAACTCAATTCACACTGGCACATAGATAAATAATTAAAGATCTGAGGCAATGGCAGATAGCAAGCAATAATTGGAGGGCTGAAAAAAAGGCAGAGCTTGGTAGAGCTTAGTATAAAGATTTTGATTGGTCTTCATACAGTGACAACATCAAACTTCTTTATTTAAATAAACACAGCTTAATAAACATTCTGTCTACATTTGATTGCATAGGTCTGTGATCGATCTGGATAGACCCAATGTCGTTATCAATTCTGGCAGTCATTTCCACTATAGGTGTGCATACCAGTCAACCTGAGGGCCCTGTCTTTGAATATTCGTCTGTATGAGCTTGAAAGGAAACTTGAGAATTAGCCTTTAACACTGAAGCATTTATCTAAATTGATTAATAGAGCTTAAATGTCCACACAAGCAGGTAGAACACCAAAAACATGTTCCTAAATCCTTTGGAGTCATGCAAGCTCATATGGAGAGTTACCAGTGTGCTTATTATTAGTGAACTGATTGACACAGAGGCATTATAACGCTTCCTGTCTTCTTCATACTGGGCTCATTTGAGTGAATGTGCTGTGGACAGCCACAGTGTGGCAGTACTGATCCACAAGGTAAGAAGAGTGGGCCTATCTGTGAAATAGTATGAGAGTATGAGAGAGAAAAGCTCTTCACGGAAATATAAAACAAAGTCATTTACTGAGAATGCTGCAGATGAAACAGTTTTCCTCTCTAACCTGGGGCATTTATTACGGTATTTGATGACTAGCCTGTAGGACTGTTCCGCATAGGCTCTACAGGATAGCTCTGAACTGCTTTTCGTTTCCCCTCGCCGTCCAAAATCTACTTTTCCGCACAATACATCACAGGCCTGAAACTATCCCCTGTCAATACCATTTGTGGGACGGGCCAAACCACAACAATCTATACTCTCTCTCCCTCATCTCTCATCCAGTCCAGCTCAGGCAGTCGTGTGGATAAATGGCTTTCGAGAGGCTGACAAAGAACATCCATTATACAGCAGCCTGTGGCCAGAAAGGGGAGGGTTTCATCACTATTTGTTTAGCGCAAATTCTTGAGTGGACAAATAAAAAGTGCTGGCCAAAAGCAGCAGGAGCGAGCACTGCAGGGCTTTCGATCACACTCCTGTGCCGGATGACACTATAAAGCTGTTTTAAGATGGCTTGGCCGGCAGCGTGAGCTCCGGCCTCTTGAGTGTGTGACTCTGCTCTTTCACTCAAAGCCTCTGTGCTGTCATTTAAGGACAAACTGCAGTACTGTGTTTTCCAATAGAGATTTGGGCTCATATGCATGGAGCATAGTCTGCAAAAACTGATATCTTGGCCAGTGAAACAGAGACCTTAAATGTAGTCCACCTAATATACAGTACTCTTCATTTTTATTCATTTGCAGTCCAAATGTCCAAAGTTATTCATTTTTCAGAATCAGGAAAAACAGAAAACTTACAATCGTCAAACATTACATTAGGAGCATGCCCTTGTGTCTTCATTAACTGTCTGCCTAATCAGCTCTACCTACTATAGTACAGACTGTAGTCAATCTGTTTGTATGCATACTCCTCAATGGTTAGGACCCCCACAAAGCAGGAATTATTTGGATGGCCGGTCATTCTCAGCACAGCAGTAACACTGACAAGGTGCTGGTGTGTTAGTGTGTGTTGCACCGGTATGAGTGGACCAGGTGCAGCAGTGCTGCTGGAGTTTTTCCTAATACAGGTGTTACATTAACATTAACTGCATTTGGCAGAAACCCTTATCTCTTACACACGTAGGTGCAGGCACATTAGGAGTCTAGCCCAAGGACTCTTATTGGTATAGTGCTGGGTATTAGCTCAGGTAGGGGATGAAACCCCAGTCTACAACATGGGAGGCGGGGGTGTTACCCACTACTCTATACCAAGGGTTTCTGCTTCTCATGATTCAAATATTCCCAAATAGGGCTTTTCAGTTCACTGTTCTGAGAACAACAGCATTGCTGATTTTCAGACAATACTGTCCCTCTTTGCATAATTGTTCATTTCTATTTTGCACTGCTGTGTAACCAATTGAAAGGAAATTGATATAATGTGCAAACATAGCTGTTAATTCTGTTCTGTTTGTAATCCTCTTGCTTGCTAGGAGCATGCAGATAGCCATTATTCAAACTTTGAGTGCACTTGAGGTTTCTTGCTGCACGACTGGCTGCGCTTCACTTGTGACGGTGTGATGGTGCACTGCTGCAGTGTCCATAAAGCATGATGTTCATGTGTGTCAATCATAGTCGACCCCTCTGATCTCAGAGGGAAGCTCAAAGTCATAAGCTCTGACAGACACCAGAAAGGAGCGCCGACGTCTGGACTGAATAAAATGCAAGAGATAGAATCAACCTAATTAAACCCAAGCAAGAAGCTGCAGAGGCCATAATGTGCACACAGGGCTTTTTTCCTGTTTGGAAATGTCAAATGCGTGCATGCATAAGCAAACACAGAAATGTCTGAAAGGTTGAAGCAGAGTCTGGAGCTGCACTGAGGTAAAAAGTATGACTGATCCATGGTGGGAAGAAAAGCATAAAAAGACAAAAGATGAACTCACAACATTCATGAAAAGTGCATGAAAACGCAGTTTTAGAACATCTTACTAGGGTACCTTCATTGTTTAGCATGCTGGTGGCAGCACTACAGATGAGTAGTGGTTACCTCTACAGAGTTTTTGGGTGAATGAGAATTAATTAGAAAGGGCATAACCACAGCAAGGTCACCATGTCCCTCAGTTTAGAGGTGCGACACTCAGGACAAGAGACTGGCTCTCATCAGAATGTTTGAGCTTTGATTTAATTTGCAGTGATTGAACCTGCACCTAAGACATCACTTAGATCAGTTAGAGCACGTCAATATCCACCACTCACTGGAAGGTCACTTTCAGATTAGCTCTGTTTCCTGGGGGCTTATTTGTTTCCTTTAGTTTCCAGTTCTAGTTGTTACAAATCTTTTAAAGAGGTCAGTGCAGTTTGGTCAACCAACTACGCTGGAATATTCCAACCATTCACTGTATTACACCTACCATATACTTAAACTCACTGGCCACTTTACTGGAAACACTGACCTCATACTTCCAATCATTGGACACTTTATTAGAAGCGCTGACAGTGTTCTCCCACCCATCAAACACTTTTTTAGAAACACTGACTTTGTACATCCACTGAGTGGTCACTTTATTGGAAACACCCACCTTATACTTTCACTCACTGGTCACTTTGTTAGGACAGCTGCCACATACTTCCACTCACAGGCCACTTTATTGGAAACACTGACCATGCACTTCCACTTAGTGGCCACTTTATTGGAAACATCTATCTTGTGCCTCAATTCACTGACCACTTTATTAGAAACACCTACCCGGTACCTCCACTTACTGGCCACTTTATTAGAAACACTAACCTTGTACTTCCACTTACTAGACACTTTATTAGAAACATTGACCGTGTACTTTCACTCACTGGCCACTTTATTAGAAACACTGACTGTGTACTTCCACTTAGTGGCCACTTTATTGGAAACATCTATCTTGTACTTCTATTTACTGGCCACTTTATTTGAAACTCTGACCATACTCTTTCACTCACTGGACACTTGAATAGCAACACTAACCTTGTACTTCTACTCACTGGACACTTAATTAGACACACTAACCTTGTACTTCCATTCACAGGACACTTTATTAGAAATAGCTACCATGTACTTCCACTCACTGGACACATTACTGGAAACATCAACTTTGTACTTTCCCCAACTTGTCTTTTTATTGGAAATACAGGCTTTTACTTCCACTTACTGGCCACCTTTTTTAGAAAGACCTACTTTATACTTCTGTTTACTGGCCACTTTATTAGAAACACTATGTACTACGTACACATATTTAACATATAGCAGGGGCACTGCTAGGTTGAGACCAAAATATCCACCCAGGATCTTGGCAGCTCTATGGTCACAAACTAACCGTTGATAAAGAACCACAAGCTAACACAATTGCAGCACAACAACTGATTACCTGCAGTCACTAACTGTTTACCAGCAGGATTTCAATAAAGTGGCCAGTGAAAGTGCACTACATGTCCAAAAGTTTGTAAGCACATGCTCCTCCAAGATTTCTTCTAATGTCAGGAGTATTAACAAGGAGTCTCTACTCTTAACAGTCTCTCTCTTCTGGGAAGCCTTTACATTAGATGTTGGAACATTGCTATGAGGATTTGAATGCATTCAGTCACAAGAGCATTAGAAAGCTCATGTACTGATGGTGGATTATTAGCTCCACTGCTACAACAGCCCAAGGCATGATAACCTTAGGCTCCCGTGCGGCTGATCCAGAGCATCCCGTTCTATTGGCAATGCTTTTCTATGGAGGTTACACAAGCTGCAGTCGAACACCTGCGTCAGCAATAGAAGCACCTTAAAGTTGCTGGATTCATTAACTGGAAGGAGTATCTGGACACTTCTGGAAAGGTGCAGTATATTGTGCTGCAGAATGTAGCCATGTCCATTCTCTTCTTCAATATCTGTTCCTGTCCACGCAAACATCAGTTTTGATAAGTGGGGACAACCATTTCTGTCTCTTGTTCATGTCCATCATGCAATCAGCAATTTCCCAGAGCCCAGGAGCTCTCCCCAAGCAAGAGGCAACCAGCCCTCAGGAACCCTGAGGCGTCTCATGTAGTTGTTCAGTCCCACCTCCAAAACATTTCAGGCTTGATGATGACTGACACACCGAATCAGTGAAGTTTGAACAAGCATGGCTTTAGAAACAACACCAGGCTTGGGAAGCACTCCACCGCAGTCACAAAAGGCTACTGTGGATTTGGCTTGCAAAGACACACGTAGTGCTATCTCTGTAAGTGGCAAAAGCCACAGGGACAGCAGCCAGATGCCAGCATTGCTTCAGAGCCCTGACTCTGCACATTAGCTGAAGGCTTATGTAATCAACGTCTTTCTCACAGTCTCTTGCTTTTCCCTGCAGAATACAGAGACAAAGAGGCACCTGAGAGCATTTCATTTACATTTCACAGACGTTCTGATTATATTACCTGGTGCTATGTATATAAAACATATTACCTAATGATCAGAATTAGCATCTTGAGGGGAGACAGTTAATATTACCTTTTTGTTGTTCTTTTATTTATTTATTATTTTCTATAGTCTAGGCTAGGCAAGCAGTGCTTGGCAAGACTTTACCTGCAGGCAAAATCCACATGTACTGTATGTCCATTCTGATGTTTTCTACATGTTGTGATAATGGTACGTCAATAAAATACTTAATAAATGTATTATCTTAATAAATGTAAATGTTCAGGTGCAGACAAATCAGCTGAACATGTAGTTATGGAACAGTTCCTATCCTCTAGAGCCATCAGGGCTCTGAACATCTCACTTCCTCCAACCGCAATTCTGAGCAATACTCCATGCTCCTCAGCCACAAACATCTGACCAGTAATGTACTACAAGATGACCACTATAACATTACAGACTGCCTAAACACAAAACACTGTACACAATACACTGCTGATTTATTGTATCACTTCTACATAAGGACCAGTCTTATTTTTATACTGCATTATGTGCACTATGTGTATGATACATGTACACTTGATAAGGATTCTTCAGTCTATTTGGTTGCTATTGCATAGCACTGTCATTTACTGTCATGCTGTACATATGTTCATACTGTACATATGTTCTGCTCCATGCTTTTTTAACTGGCATTGAATACAGATGCACGCAGAGCGTATTGTATAAGGCATTTATATTGTACACTTCTTGTATGTGTATATATATATATATATATGAATAAATCATATCTGTTACATCATACAGAAAGCAGCGTAGACCAACAAATGTTAAGCACTGTCTTTAGCAGCTGACTGTTCTATTATCATACCCAGATCAATCAAGTTGTTACTATTATATACTATTTAGTATACTGTTCAGATTATCCATCTTAGGTTTATGGCATTGTTGGGTTTAAGACATGTGGCATTAATACCCTAGATATAAGGTAAGGGTGTAGCCTTATGCGGCTTCAAAAGTCAGGGCTGCGCTTGGAAGAGATCCCAAATCTACCTTCACATTCTTATTTTCAGCTTGACTCATGAGTATAAGGGGCCATAATAAAATATAATTACATTTTTAATTACATGGAGAATCATACAGTTACATTAGACTACTATTATTCCCCCTAAATGAGACTGCTTGATAGTTTAGAATCTATACATTCAATACAACTTAATGTCGAAACCTGAATTATACTGTGCCTTTTTATCGCCAGTGATTGCTGCAGCTTTTAAGGGTTAAGAATTAATAGCAGTAACATCTTAAACTGTCATCTGTGCCTTTTTTTAGTGGCATGGTGTATTAACATAGTGTTCAAACCCCCAGGGGACCATGCAAACCACAACCAACTGTACTGCAGGATGATGCTAATCAGCAGCACAATCCACCCTGCCAGATACACCTGGCATCAGAACTGCACACAGGCCTGCTTCTCTTTATCTTCCCTCAGACAAAGCACCCTTCACACAGCCGTCATGTCACCGCAGTGTGTGCTCTTCACGTTTAGAAGTCAAGCGAAATGGGAGTAACTTACCAACAGGCTCTTATCCGTGATTGTGGAGACCTGCTGATCTCCATGTTTTGGCATTTTCCCTTCTCCCAACACAATTAGTTCATCTGATCACCTGCTTAAAAGCCCTCTCTGTGTTAAAGGGAGTGCGTTAATGCAGAGACAACTTTGAAATACACAGGACAAGGGGTAGTTCAGGACAGTGCTTGAGTTCTAATAGGCTATAGTATCATTAGGACTGTTGATGACTAAATCCACTGCCCTTAGGTAGGCTGCACGATGCAAATTGTTGGTTGTGTGCTAGTGTCAGTGTGCAAAATACAGCTGAACGGCAAGCTATTTCATGTTTTGCTGTATCAGCTTCATTGTCTTTTTTATAATTACATACTTTGTTTAAAATGCCCAGAAGATATTCTAAAAAAGTTGGGACTAGGAAAGTTGTGTGATGTTCAATAAATCTTTTAAACAGGTGACGCAACCACATTTAGGTATAAATGAATGAAATCTAGGAAATGAAGAAAGATGGGTTGAGGGATGTCATTTGTCAAAAAATGCATCAACAAATAGTCCAGTGCTTTATGCACAATGATATCCAACAAACGACTGGAAGGATTTTAGGTACAGTGCTGGGAAAAGCATCTGCCCCCTCATCTGATTTTCTAATTTGTGTCACACCTCTGTGTTTCCCTCCTGCCGCATCGAGTCTCCAAACTACATTTCCCATTATGCACCCTCTCATGACGTAAACGCCACATGTCTGTCAGTGATCAGTCATGAAGTGCCTTTCTGTTTAGCATCACCTGAGTACTGATTCTCATCACCTGCTTACAACTCACATGTGTGTGTATATATACACCTGCTCAGTTTGTATATTTGTGAGGTATTGCCAACTTCATGTTGCTTACCGAGCGGTCGTCATGTTATTCTGTCAGTTTACCGTGTACAGTCTTTACTTTGTCTTTTGGTTTTCTGGTTAGCCTTTTGTAGTTGTAGTTAATCGCCGGTTGGTTTGTTTGCTCTGGTTTTGATTCTTGCCTGTTCTCTTCATTTTGCTTCTGTCCTACTCCTATCAGTCACGGCTGCTTGGATTATTGTGTTCTGGTTTATCGCCACCTCTGGGGTTTCTGTCGTTGTAAATAAAACCAGTTGCGCTTTTAGATCTGTGAGCATCTGGTCAGTCCAGTGTTACAATTTGTCACATTTAAGTGTTTCAGATCATCCAACTAAGTTTAAAATAAGATTAGACAACACAAGTAAAGACAACATGCAGCTGTTAAATGCCCATTCCGTTTATAGAAGATAAAAACTTGTTTAAAACTGATGTAAAAATGTGTATTGTGGTCTGATGAGTCAACTTTTCAAATTGTTTATAGAAATAATAGACGCCATGTCCAGCCCAAAAAGAAGAAAATGGCCGTCCAGATTGTTTCTAGCGTAAAGTTCAAAAGCCAGGGTCTGTCATGATATGAGGATGAGTTAGTGTCCATGGCAACTTGTGAAGGCACCATTAATGCTGACAGATAAATACACATTTTGGAGCAACATATGCTGACCTTTCGACAGGGTCTTGTTCAGGGATGTTTGCTTATTTCAGCATGACAATGCCAAACCACATTCTGCATGTGTTACATCAGCATGGCTGCGTAATTAGAGAGTATTAGACTGCCCTTCCTCCATTCCAGAACTGCCCCCTTTGAAAATGTGTGGTGTGTTTTAAAACACAAAATATGACTATACAGCCAGTGGTGCCTGAAGTACACAAACCATGTAGTTGAGTTAAAGTAAAGATCCCCAAGGTAAAATACTCCTCAAGTAAAAGTTCCTCCATTTAGACCTCCACTGGATTAAAAGTACTAAAGTATTTACCTTCAAATGTACTTAAATATGGAGAGTAAAAGTAGCATTATTTATTATGGCTGTAATGTCCTATAATCATTTCTGGAACAAGACTCTTAATCAACTCAGTTTAGGTGAAGAGACTCTAGTGTTACTCTCGGTCCACCAGTCTTTAACAGAAGGTCATTAATTACTCTGACACTGATGTCTATTCAAATGATCATTAGGACAAAACACTGAAGGAGAACAGTTTCCATTAGCTAGAACCAAGCTCTGTCCAACAGGTCAAAACAAGCTCAAAACAAAGTGACCACTGTACCCTGATTGGTGGGCTCGCTTCACACTTCTTTTGTTTGCACATGTTATGTTTTTATGCACACATGAGCCAAAAGGAAGAACAGATTTGGCCATAATGTAGTGGAACAAACAGTAAGATATTAGATGTTGAAATGTAGTGGAGTTACATCAGCGCATTACACTTACTGAGTTATTGTCCACCAACAGGCTACTTACAGTACACTAACACATTACTCTTACTGAGTTATTGTCCACCACTGTATACATCTATGGTTGGTATGCTGCTACAGACTTGTATAATGTAAGGTTAACACAAAATGTACATTTTTGGGGCTTAAACAGTAAGCTGAGAGAACAGTTGTATTTGATGAGACCCACATCCCCATTTTGTAGTAAGCCACTTGCTTAGACAACCTCTTGTTTGTATACATAAGCTGTTATTCTGATGTTCCATGAAGTCGTTGATGGTAGAGAGTAAGTGCGTCTCTGTGACCTCTGTTGGTCCGGGCACGTGGCCCATGCTGGATCAGAAGGAAAGCCCTGTCAGCTTTGATGCAGCACTGAGATGTTGCCTGGTGGCTGACTGCCTGACTCAGTAACCTCAGCTGATGGCTCCCAGCATCCTTCTTGCTTCTCACAGGATTTAAACATGGGCATAAACAGAACTGCTGTCTTATGATACATTAAGAGCTACGCAAAGTCATGATGTGCCAGAGTGTCCTGTAATGTCATGATAAGTAGTCCCCATGTAGTCTTGTTCATGTCAAAGTCTTGTTCAATTCGGTTCTACAGTCTTATAACTTATGGTTCCTAGATGGTTCTGGTCACAATTAAAATTTGTTAGCAGTTTGTGTTCTGTTTGGCTATTCACACATCCATGTGTAGACACTTCTATACACCAGGTTTAATCAGTCTTTGTTTTGGAGCAAGATATAGTCACTGGATCAATAAAAAGGTTTCACCAAATCACACGTTTTACGGTAAGAATTTATTACCCAGTAAATGCACTTCCAACCACTTTATTCTTTGCAATGATTCGTGGTTGGTTATGTGAATCAAACAGCCATTTCCTGTCAGTAGCTGGTTCTTGGCTATGTTTAGCAACAAAGTGCACCATATAAACCCAATAAAGCACTGTGAAAGTCTATAGTTCAAATCAAGCTTTAGTAGGCCTTTAGTTTCATACTCGTCTGTCTTTAAGTACCATAACCTATTCATCACATTCAGGTGATCGCTCTCTTTAATCATGCAGGTCTAGACTGGCATCACAAATGGTCGGGCTTATGATGCAACCATCTCTTCAAAGGGAGTTTCACCTTACCGACAACCTCACTTAAACAACCTGGAGGTTCAAATATGCTGTTGAAAGCCTAAAAATAAAAGAACATATTAGTGTAGACAAAGGAACAAAGGTTCAAGCACTAATGATATTGCGGTAGCTAAATAACATATCAAACCATGATCAAACTGACAGAAAACAGTGGGTCATAATGTTGGGATGTTAATTTGGCCTTTTGATGTCTGATTGTCAGTTTTGAAGGGAAAGGGGGAGAAAAAAGGGGAAAGGGGGTTTTGCTTTTCTGGTCAAATTGCCCTGAGAATGAGTTGAGTCATAGCATGATGAATGAGGATCATGCAATTACACAAAGCACAATTAACAGAATGACTGGCACATCAAAAAAGGGGCACCCAAAAAACCACAAATAAAAACATGAGGCTGTAAAATTAACAGTTTCTGAGGTGCTCAAGTGCAAAGTGCATACGTGAGTCAGACTTTCACCAGGGCTACACACAGACATAGTCATATGCAAATAAACCCAAGAACTCCAGTCACAAATGAACCCAATCACAGGTTTTGGCCTATCCATCAATCAATGACTGATGACGAACAATAAGAAAATAAGATCCCACATGACTAGATGAATGCAAGTGGGCAGCTAGGCAAACCTGGGGAAGTGGTAGAAGTACAGGAGAGAAGCGAGCAGAAAGTGCAAGGCAGGGAGAAGAAAAACATATTGGCTACATTCACATCACAAGCCCCACTACTCAGTTCTAATTTTGTGCTGGGATTTGCTTTTGCTCACTTGATGGTTTCCATTCATGAGGTTCAAGCGATATCTGCCATGTGAACGAACCCTGAGACAACCCTCAGGCACACATCTCAAACGAAAACAGGATGTGAATGAACCATGTGTGTAATGAACTACAACAAACAAACTGGCAGATCAAGCTGTAGCTGCAAACATAATTTACTCTGAGCATCTCTTAGCAGCTCATTATTAGAGCAAGACGAGGCCAAAAAAAGGGACAGATGCTTTGGTTTTGTGTCATTTACTGACTGTGACTGCTAAAGATAGGTGCTACTACCATGTTAAAAATGAATTATATTATATGTGCAGTGGAAAAAAAAAACATGAATTCCGGCCTGACCTTTCTCTTTCAGGTTGTGTGGTCACAGTTTGGATATGGATATGAAAAGTGACACAGATCTGATTAGACAATATCGGATTTGTGTGCCCATACAACTTCATCAGACTTGTGCCATTCAGGCCTGGTGTTACGATGGTAGCCCTTGTTATATATGTGGGATCACTTGCCGTATGGTCTCAATTCGGTTCAGGAACCATCAGGCGTTCTGATAAGTACAAACAAAATGTTACCCAGGTGCTGGTGATCTCAGGACTGGCCTGGTTGGACTGGCCGGTCCAGACCTCAGCATCTCTGAATGTGGAAGAAAGAATGAAAGAATGGAAGCTGTAATGTATATGTTTCTGCCTTTTCTCATAGGAATGAATAACTTGCACTTAATGGATGTTAAATAAATAAAAAAATATGACCTTGGACTTCGGACATGCCAAACCACCCCTATCTTGGGCCTGCCCTGTATTGCACACGGCTAGGCCATGTGCTTGTGTTTTTGTTTTGCCACACCAAACTGACTCCACCCACTCTCTGCCTCTTTTACACACCTGCATCTTATCAACACACCCATATACACCGCTTTGTTTTCCCTGTGTGTTTGCAAAGCCTCTGTGTTACCTGCAGTTCTTATCTGAGCTCTGGGTCTGTTTCTTAGTTTGTATTATTTTGCCTGGTTTTAAGCCCTGCTTTTGTCTACTGGTTTTTGGAATATAGATCTCCCTATGATGTTGCCTACCTGTGTTTTGACCCCTGCCTGTATGAACTATGAGTATTGGCCTCCCCCGGATAAAGCTGGGACGGAACAGGACGGAACTGTACATGAAGATTTCAGAAACCCTCTGAAAGTTGATATCAGTAGACTAAGACATATCTGACTAAAACATTACCATAAACTATTTAGCAATAAGAAGTATATTTACTCTGCCTTTACAATGCATAATCTGTCTTTTATGTCCATGCACGTATGTTATATGAGAAGCCCTAATCCCATGACCATGTAATTATGGATACAGATTTATGTTCCTAACAGATTTTTGAAAATGGCAGAAAACTGGATTATGTTAATCTGCAGCAAGGTAAATTGTTAGCCAAGACTCATAACATCCCAAATGACGCAGTCTCACCCTACATGGGATTGGACTTATAAACACAGTATAAACACGACTTAAGGTCATAGCCATTGTTTAGCTACAGAGATCCCCTTAATGACAGCAGTTCATTTAGCCATGCTATTTTCCGGCCATGGGTGTTATCTTAGAGTGAGAAAAAGAGCACTTTAATGGGAATGGCAGTTCAACATTCTTGAGAAGCAAGAGCACTTCACTGCCATTAGAGGTCTATGGTTTATATCTGCCTCCGCAACAGAAAGAGTCAACTAATGTGTTGACATAGAAAATGAGGTTGACTCTTGTTTGATGCTTAGGGCTACTACAAAGAGAGAACACTCGTGCATAGCCTTGGAGCAGGCTAAAGATAGGTCTGCGGCACCACAAACCTGTTGTAAAACGACTGACGAGTGCGTCCTGCTTCCTTATTATAATGCTAAAAGCACTAGAAGTTCACTTATGTTCTGTTATCTGTGGAGTAGCATCAACCGCCTCTCCCTGGAGCAGATGAAGGATGCTTTTTTCAAGGCACTTGAGGCTATTCTCGGCTTAGATGTCTTTTAAAAGTGACCTTGAGGCTAAGAAGAGAGCTACACTGGTGCGTAGGACACCATCACTGGAGGGCCAAAAAGAAAAGGTCCACAGACCCACTAATTACAGTGCTAGCGCAGTGTACTAATGCAGACTGACGATAATTAAGCTTATTAATGTCTTATTTCCCTTCCAGTCAAGTGGGGACCTAAACATGGGGACCAAAATATATAGTTATAGAACCTGTAAGACACCAAATTAGTATATACTGCCTTCTACAGAGTAAAACCACTAGTGTTCAACGTCCAGTTTACTGGGGGGAGGAATCACTCAAGGCTCTGGGATGTTATGTTATCATGATGCATATGAGACACAATTTGATTCTACTGTAATTTGTAAGGATTCATGGTATGCTAAGTGTTCCTGTATGATGTATGATTATTAATAGTGATTGCCAGTAAATCTTTCTCTTTTCTGTCTAATGATGCTTCCACTTCCGTCAATAGAAACAAGGACATTTAATAAACAAAGCACTGTTTTAAAACTATAGATTCTATTATTCTGAGCAATTTACTGTACTATGAATGTAGTCATAGCCTAGCCCAAGGGTATTTTACTGCCCCCTCCTTGTAGAATAGAGAAACAATGAACTGCTTAAACTTGTTAGTCTGCCAATGAGCTTAAAACGGACCTACTATGCTCAGTTTCAATGTTAAAGAGTGTCCCAGTCTACTGTTTATTCACCAAGTACTTCTTGAAGTGGATTTTGCCTGCAGTTCATCACCTGAAAGCTAGAGGCTGCCAGTCTGAGGGAGGGAGGGAGGGAAGGAGAGGATATTCCAGAATAATAATGTTCTAATAATGACAATAATAAATGAAAATAATAAATAATCAATACAAACTCATATTGTCTCTAGTCTGTAGTCCAATCAGGAATACTTAACCAATCAAACTCACATGTAAATCTGTCAAATTCATAAACAGCCTGTGGGAAAATTGACGATTGTGATGGGGATAATTGTGAATATATCCTGTATATTTGTTTGGAATCAATTGAATCAATGTTTGAGGTTTGACTGAGCACGCTATTTGGGGGGTGAAGTCAACAAAGACATTTTTGGAATTCAAGTTTGGATTTGCGAAGCCCTTTGGGAAACACTATCTTCACAATCCATCTTCACAAGCTAGACTAGAGCAGGAGAGCCCAACAGAGTGGTAAGCTTTTACTATTTTAGCGCTCTGTCTGCTGTGTGAGGGCATGCCAAGCTCACCGGTAGGCGGGCAATAAGAATTGTGTTATGAGATGATGTCACCTTGTAACAGAGAAAAGGGCTGGAATTCAAATATGGATTTTAGACAGCTGGGAAAAGTGGTTTCTGTGGGAGAGAGTTTCTCTTTCTGGCATGTGCTTTGGGCTTTATAACTTTGCAGACTGTTTATATGCACAAAAATCTACAAAATATTAAAGAAAAGGGAAAAAACAGAAAAGCTTTAATTAGAGTATTAGAAAAGCTTTCATTAAAGTAGCCCCTTAAATGCAGGTTAAAATGTTGACACAAATAAATAAATAAATGACATAATAAAGTACACACACTTGGAGCTCCGTGTACAGATCATTTGAACATGAGCCCCCTTTAAGGCCCATTTTTCCCAGATCAATCCAATCGTGTGCATCATTTTCAGTGTATTTACTGAATAAGAAATTTTAGGATAAGAGGATCCATGAAGATTAAGGGGTTAAGGTGATTCCATTTTCAGTATGCCCGCTTAGAAAACAGATCACTATTGTATGTGTTGGTCTAGCACCAAGAACATTTCAATGGCCAAACCCCTGTGTACTAAGGTGAGGATCCAAGTCCAATAAACTGCTAATTACAAAATAATTGATGAGAAATTAGAGCTACTTAGAAGAGCAGCAAACGATAATTGTATCAGATTATGATGTTACACGGCACAATATATCTCCTCATAAACGTAATTAGATCCATGCGCCATCTTAGGCCATGGCAGAGTTTCTCTTTGCAGAAACAGAGGGATACCTTGCTGGATTAGCATTGCAGCAGCCGGCCGCTGAGGCCCCTTTCCATCCAGGATCGATTTCCTGATGAGGTAAAGGCCTTAAATCACTGTGCCATGGCTGTGCTGACTCCACTTTACTCCTCAACCTGGAGGGAAAAAAGCCAGCGAGAAACGAACGGCTGTCACAATGCCATCTATCACCCACCGTCCAGCTCGGGACACAGTCTCCCCGCGCTGCCCTCGGACAACACCGGCCCCGGCGCTTCAAACTGAGTTATGTCCAATGGCTGTCCACACGGTATGACACACCATTACATCACTGAGTAATGGAAAGACCATGTCAGCTTAGAGAGATGTTTGGCAGTATCTTATTAAAGCTGACATGCAGTTATGCTACTGTGTATAATTCACCTACGTCTCAAGCACAGTTAGTGCAAACAGAAATGACAGACCCGGGACACATATTACTTGTTTAGTCTTTAACGCAACACTAGTGATTTATTCCCATCATATGACAGCAAATATTTATAGAGCTAGTAATGCTGGGATCTCCTTACAACCCATCAATCTGTTCCATAGCGACAACGAAAGCTAAACGAAAAGTTACTTTTTCAAATCAACAGCTCCTTTCTTTCTTTGTGCCCTTCACTGAAGTGTGAAGGATCCCTCCTCCAACTAACAGAGATGCCTGCATTGCGATATTTTTATCACCAACTGTGTTCTGGCATGCTATTAAATTGCCTCATTTGTCACTGCAACCAGACAAGAGAAATGGCTTTGTAGCAGTCGTCCATGGATGACCAATTCAAATCAGAGATGCAAATGATTGCAAATGTAATTATTTGCCATTTGTGTAGTACGGCAAAGGAGTCTCCATTTCCCCTGCTCATCAGGAAATGAACGAGGCAACATCTTTTCTTCAAATTGAACTGAAAATGAATAGTTTTTATCTCCTGTGACGCAAAAGGCTTCAAGCCTTTCTGTTATATCAACTCAGCAGAATGAAAATGGCGGCAGAAACTGGTGACGCCAACACAATATAATCTCACCCTGCCAATCACTGGAAGATCATCCAGAAAGTAATTGGACTTTAAAGACAAGGAGGAAGTTCTAGTGTTTTTCCCAAAACTGTAAGACAAGTTAAGGCCGTTAACTGAACTGAGGTTGCATTTTAGGACCGTGCCTCATTTAGACATTGTCACATTACACCACAGACAACTGTGGTCAACTGTGGTGCCTTACGTTTTAGAGCAGCAGAGCACTGTGAAGTGCACAATGTTCCTCCCTTAAAGCTTCCAAGACACTAAAGATCTTGATGATAATGCCTATTAAAGTCATAGCGCATAACTCACAGAGCTCTCTTGTGTTTCCTCTGGAACAACACCGGTGACGTCATGTCCACCGAGGAGACGCTGAGTCTACATTTATATTTTACTACTGCAAAAATGGAGCTAACGGCGTCAGAAGCAGACCCTTAAAACAATGGGGTTCAGTGTTCTTCAATAGACTGTAAATAGTAACAGTGCTGGAGTCCATCACTTCAGGTTAGCAAGCAAACTGCCTAAAACCCAGCAAGAGGAACAGATAAGGATTTTCAAGAGAGATAAGAAAGAGCCTGTAAAGACAGAGAGAAATAGAGACACTTAGCAAGAGCTGATCTTGATTGAACAGCAGCCTAATGGACCAGGCTCTATCAGACCAATGATCAGACAGGCCTACCTTAATGTACACAGAGTCATCCATCGCTCTCCTAAACTAGATTAGAGCGCTCTTTAAGGTCAGTCAGCAGGCCAGGGGAACATCGCTGCCGACCAAGCAGGACTTTCTGGCAGCAAGCAGCTGGATCAGCTCTTGTCAGAATATACCCGGCCCCCACCACCACCACCACTCTGGCCTTTTCTAATCTACTCTGCAATGCCCGAGTCTCAACTAATGAAATGGCATCGACTTGGCCTCCTGCCTATTGCTGAAGGCAGCTCCTCCTTTTGATTCACAATTGGCTATGATTTATGAGCTGCTTAGAAAAGTGTAAAGTCGCTTGTTCTGATATAAATATATATCGTGCTTTAAGCAGCACAAAACCATTTAGATTTCCTTAACGTGGCCCTTGAAAGCTATGCTAATGTGCTAGTTACATCATTTATCAACTGTTTCTTTGAAACTGGCTAATTTCTGTTGCTTAGTTGTTAGAAGACCTGTGATTTAGCCTATTTCAGAGAACTGCATGGAGCCTTGCATGTAGTCAGTCCTGTTGTTTCAANTTTGGGTGGTGGATCATTCTCAGCACTGCAGTGAGTTAATGTGTGTTGTGCTGGTGTGAGTGGATCAGACACAGCAGGGCTACTGGAGTGTTTAAACACCTCAGTGTCACTGCTGGACTGAGAATAGTCCACCAACCAAAACTATCCAGCCAGCAGCATCCTGTGGTGAGTGACCACTGATGAATGACTAGAGGATGACCAACACAAACTGTGCAGCAGCAGATGAGCTATCGTCTCTGACTTTATATCTACAAGGTGGACCAGCAATATAGTAGTGTCTAATAGAGTGGACAGTGAGTGGGCACAGTGTTTAAACAGTCCAGCAGCATTCATTGCACTGAGACATTCATTGCACTGTACCACCTCTTCTCATCCTGTGAATCACGTCACTCACGCAGGTGTTTATAGCCTGATCACTTTCATTCAACGTCATCTGCAGGAGCCTTAAATTACCCATAGTGACTAATTTTAAGTCCTGTGAGCTTATGATCACACATATGCACCTTCTATCTTGGTCAAGGACATATAATGCAACAAAGTCAACTTAAAAACAACTAAGCAGCCAATTATCCGGTTATTTTTGGTCTGTGGTTCCTTTAGGATCCATTTAATATAGACGTAAGTGACCTCAAGCCGACATTTTGTCTTCCTTAACTTCGTAAACATTGATTCACTTCACATCTATTATGCTGGAGTACAGAGACAAAACAATAAACATTGTGCCTGCCCATTCAGGTTATATAAAGTCTGCATCATACATTTTACACCATATTAAACACTGTAAAGTCCCAGATACTGAAAACTTAATGGTAACTTGGTTCTTCACAGGTGAAGTATTTTAGAAGTTGATGTCAGTGATGAATGTCTCTTGCCAAAGATCCAATTTAGGCCTGAGGCTCAGGTCAATAATTGTAGTGTTTACCCCCTGAGTAAATTAATTTCTCCCCCAGATGGTTGTAAAATCAGCCTCTGAGTGATCACTGCAGTTGAGTAGAAGCACCAAATCCCAGAGACACAGTCAGGTGTCGGCAGCTGCCGTCTCTGTAGGTAAAACAAGGTCTATAAATTAAGATTCAATTTATTTGCGGGGGGATTTATGGCTGTGGTGATCTAATGGAGCGACCTCATCCAGGATTATCACATCAGAGAGCACTTCTGTCTAATTAAATTAAAATAAGGAGCGGATTTTGTGCAACGCAGTAAAACCTGAGCCGTCACCATACGCCACAGGCGGGCAGAGACCGAGACGGAAAGTCTGGCCACTGTGATAGATCTTTTTGGAGCAGACCAGAGCCATGAATTTTACTACTGTGAAGAAAAGGCACCAATGGCAGCATTCATTTCTGTCCAGCACTGGTACGATATGACTGATATGATACAGATATGAGCAATACATGACAATATAATGATTTTAGGTAACGTTGAAATTTTGTCTAATGTTTTTAGAAGGAAAAAAAGATTTTGTATTTGTATAGAGGGACTAAAATGGGCCAACATGTCCAATGTTCTTGATTCAAGATAAGGGTGACATCAAAATAAAAGCAATGTGTCAAATCGTGGTCTAGCTTCATAATTATGAGGAGCTACATGGAATAGGACTGTGAATTAAATTATGAATAAAATACTTTTATACAGACACACAAAAAAATGACTTTTGAAAAAAATTAATTCAGTGTTGTAGGAGAATAAGCTTCACTCATACAATGTATANCTGCAATTCCACTGTTAAAAAATGGGTTATAATATAACATGTATTCAGTGTATTTTTAAACTTTAACTGAGCTAGTAAAAAGCTAAATACACTAGCATACCAAAAGTTGTGGTATGTAAATTGATTATGAAGTGGTGTTACCTCAGGGAATCGCTTAGGAACACCCACACCTGTACATTTGAAGGTGTTATCTTGTGACTGAGGTTGAACACTGGCCAGCGTGCTAATGGCAAGGTAACGTGAAGTATCGAACGTTCCGATGAGGCATGATAGTGAAATGCCTTTATTGGGCTCATGTCATGCAAACGCACAGGCCACACCATTCATCAGAACTTTCCAGAATGCTCCTCAAACCAGTTGTGGACAACCTGGGCTTGATGGCAGGGTGCAATATCTTGCTGCAATGTCCCATCATTGTAAGTGTACATGAAGTCCATGAAGGGCTGCAAATGGTCACCAAGAAGTTAACAGCGGGCACTGGTCAATGACGTGCTTGGGTGGATCAGTAGACCCAACCTATGCCATGAGAACACACCTCACACCAGTATGGAAACACCAGCAGCCTGCACAGTGCCTTGGTGACAACTGGGGTCCATGGCTTCATGGATATGCACCACACACGAACCGTAGCATCAGCCCGAAACAATTGGTACCATGATTCTTTGGACCACGCCACATGTTGCTAGTCATCTAGAGTCCAGTTAGCAACCTCACAAGCCCAGGTGAGGTGCTGCGTCCAGTATTATGGTGTTAACCGAGGCACTCTGGTGGGTCATCTGCTCCTTTATTCCATGGAAGCTCAAGAATGCTGCACAGACATGTGGGATACTCATGGAAACCTTCTACATTGAATATGGATGTGATTTCTGTCAGAGCCACTCGCCTGTTCACCCAGACAATAATAGCCAGGCGCCACTGCGCTTTCCACTGTTGGTGGTAATGCCTTCTGTGATGTTTTCCCGGTACATATGTGACACTGTAGATCGAGGAATGTTAAATGCCTGCACAACTTAGGAAATGAAATGTCCCATCCACTATCATGCCTCATTTAAACTCCGATAATTTATGTTGCCTTGCCATGAGCATGCTGGCCAGTGCTCAAGCTCATTCACAAGATAACACCTTACAGCTTATACAGGTCTGGGCGTTCCCTAGCCAGCCCATGAGGTAATGCCAATTCATAATCAATTTGCATAGCGATATCTCATGACCTTTGGTATGTCATATACTGTACAAAATCATCATCATCTGCATCATCATCATCTACACTGCTTATCCTCCTGGCTCATGAGGGCTGCTGGAGCCTATTAAATATTTACAAAATCATCACATGTTCTGCTGGGAGGTTTCCTAGAACCCAAACCTCTAAAGTTCAACTCGTGAAATTGTAGTTACATTTTTTGCAGCTGCTTTTTCAATGATGCGTTCAACAAAATGTTTTTGACTTCTTGGAACGGGACCAATTTTAACAGAGAGTTTTAGTCTATAGATGGAGCCTTATTTTAGCCACGCTCCTTCATTTTAGAGCAGGAAGTGAGACTGCTTGCTTGTCCCAGTTTTTTGTGCTTTAATGAAACATATTATGATTGTTTGTGTGTACAACTGTTCAAAGCCAATTGATTACTTATTTTAATAAAATAAACATAATTATATATGGTCACTCAAAAGGATTTTAGTCTGATGTTCAAGTCAGTTAATAGTCTGAAATGTGTTTTGATATCTGATTTTAAACCAATTCAGTACAGTGATCTATATACATACATAGACAGTCACACACTTCTAGTAAGACCTGGAGGACAGCCACGACTGCTGGCATCTGATGAACAGTACTTCAAGCTTGCATCTTTGAACATGTTTGGGATTCCTTAGATTGTGAGAAGCAGAAAATGCTTTGAACTTTGGAGGTGTGGAAAAATATTCCTGCAGATGTCTTTGTAACTCTAGTCTTCCAAAGCTAGTCTCGAATGGAAGCTGTAATAAAATGATGAAATTTTTTTTTTAGTTATTTAGACTTACATATCGTCACCATCTAAAGAATAACAAGTGTCTCCAAAATGGCAACTTTATAGGAGAGAGCAAAGACCAAATTTAACTTTAATGTAAGTCAATGGAACCAGACTTTTTACCGAGCAATTTTGGCCCATTTCTGTTGGTCCATTCATCATGAAACGTATACATAATGTAAACGTCAGCTCATGTGATCAAATGATGCATAAAAGTAAAAATCGACAAAAATGGAGATACATCCCAGACAGCAAAATTGTTCTGGCCCAAATCTGGCCCACATTCCCCATTTTTGTCTAACCCACTTGCCAGATGGGTTGCCTGCATTTGGATATACCGCTCCCGGTAGCAAGATATGGGCCACATACATGCCAGATTAGGCCACACCTCAGCCAAAAGTAGGCAACTCTGCTGTATCTGTGCCAGACGTGGACCTGATCTGTTTTGGGACAGGTGGGCAAAATGCATGTTGTAGATATGTGCCAGAGCAGAGTTCCAGTGCCAACAGTGGGCCAGCAGTGCCCATATTTGCTTACTCTCTGGGATGGTATATACATGAGCATTTGGTGCTATATACAATCAAGGCATTTCACGATCATGTCTCTTTTATGTCGATAATGCATGCCGGCTTACCATGAGCATGCTGGCCAGTATTCAACCTCACTCACAAGATAACACCTCACAGCTTATACAGGTATGGGTGTTACCCACTTGAGGTAACGCTACTACATTTATATACTATTATCCCATGACTTCTGGTATGTCAATGTATTCACCTTATACAGAACCATCTACAACACATCCCCCATCATTCTGAGGAACCATTGCCTCAGGCAACAAAGCATTTAAGCATGAAATGGTTCTGTATAGAACTCGTGGTTACTACAAAACACTGGAAGCGTGTATTAGATGTATAGATGCTTTCACTCCCCAAGATATCTTTCCTTTATTGCAGTGAGTACTGCTTTACTAGCAATGGGAGGTGTGTATGCACAGTTATTGGCCACAGTGCCCCCTCCTTCTCTCCCATGTGCTCCAACTCTCCACTCTGCACGTCCAACTCTCTGAACGCTCGCACAAAAAAGCGCAGTGAGGACTCCCGAGCAGGCAGCTGTGGAAGAGTCTTCACCGGACACTGCTGTGGTCCAGACGGTTTCCTCGGCCCTCCCTGAGTAGAAACAGCCTCGGCTCTGACCAGAAGAACAGGAGGGTGGTGAGGATATAAGGGAGACCACATCGATGACCAACATCTCAGAACATCATCCCTGTTTCTGCAAGTGTCCGTTCAGCTCAGGTGCTGCTCCAGAAGTAGCGAAGAGAGGAAAGCTCCTCCTGCCCGCAGTTTAGGGCGAAGCCCTCGCGCTTCAGCCCCTCTTCCCTCGCTCATAGCTCCAGCTCTACGTCCGCCGATAGGTAACTTTTCTTCCCGCGTCTCGCCAGTGACACCGTGCAGCCCCGTATGGTTGTGGCAGGAGATGAAGCCTGAGGCTACAGCGGTCAGGAGCTTGCCTCGGTCTCGCGGGCTGGAGAAGTTTCGGTCCAGCCTGCAGCGCGAGAGCACCGTAGCGCGAGAGCATCATCATCCCCAACTTTAAGCCCCGGCACGCGGAGCTCCTCTTCGGATCCCACACTGTTCTGGGCTCTTCATGCCACCCACTAATGAGATAACTGGGCAGGAATGTTCAGAGGACCACGCTGCGAGAAGCTCGAGGGCAAAGTCGCCGTGCAGCGCGAGACGTTGGATTAGGAATCCCTTCCAGAGCACTGAGTTGTACGCGCCTCGCGCCCGTGTCCTCGCCAGGTGGACTTTGAAGAGACAGGAGGAATGTCTGTTGCTAATCTGCCGTCGACCACTCTGGGGGTCTTGCCTTTTTTGTTTAACCACTGCTTACTGTCGCTGTTTCTGCCGCTGTTACAGGTAGGTCAACGGGCACTGGTCACTGAGGGTCGTTCGGGATACTACAGCAGGGACGTGCATGTCATCTGAGCATGGGGTTTAGGCTTTTGCAGTAGGCTTTAGTCTGGTTGTTTGTACACCTTAATGATACTGGTGGGAAATGAAGGACTGTCCATTGAGATGAGTTGTCCATAGGATGAGCTGGAAAAGCTTGCTCTACATGACTGACTGTTGTCTACATTCTGAGAACTAGACTAGACAATGACTAACTTGTTTGGAGGTCCACAGTAACTTCTGAGCAGACTCATCAGTCGAAGATCTTACAGGTTCTTCAGACTTCAACAATAAAGGGGCCAAAAAAAGGTTATTTGGGGCAAAGCTGTAGAAGAACCATTTTTGGTAGAAGAACCTGTCAGCTCAGTGGTTTTAATGGGGTTTTATTGTCAGTCCCCAATATAACTTCTATATATTAGAAGGAAATGTGGTTCTTCTGGCCCCTACACTACAACACGCAACAGCAGCACGTTATATAGTACTACATCTTGTGCAGATACACAACACTCTGAAGCTATACAGTATAAATACACTGTCCTGAGGGAACCAAAAGTGACTAGGGCTCAACGTCGCCGAGCTGTGAACCTATACACACCTTGCTACGTGCATTGCAGGGCATGCAGTAACACCTATACTGAAGCGCGCCATTAGCTGGATAAGCCATTGATAACAACTGACATGAACCTACATATCGTCGCTGTCCAATGAAAAACATGTATCTCCATTTTTGTCGATTTTTACTTTTATGCATCATTTGAACACAGCAGCTGCTGTTTACACTGTGTGGAAATTTCATGATGGATGGACCAACAGAAATGGCCCAAAACTGCTTGGAAAAAAATCTGGTTCCATTGACTTACATTAAAGTTAAATTAGGTTTTTGCCCTCTCCTGTAAAGTTGCCATTTTGGAGATACTTGTTTTTCTTTGGACAGCGACGATATGCATTAATAAAGGCATTTTCCAACAAGGATCACTGTTGATGTTATCCCTCCTCAGCAAGTGTCTATTCATGTCTCCAAGCTCTGGTGGCATTACTACTAGTAGGGCTGTAAGAAGATATGGGTACACTTGAGCATTGCAGTGTTGTGTTTTGTGATCTTGCATTGATTGAAAACTTTAAATAACAGTATAGCCATTCACTTCCACCCCAACATAAATACGTAGCGTGAGGGCACACTGTTAATGTTAGCATTAGCAAACCTATGTATATGGTGGTGTTTATATAAAACTGCAAAATATATATCACCGTGCTTGCAGTATCGCAATGTATCACTGTACATTGGATCGTAACCTTTGTGCTATGATGCGTGTCATATCGCCAGATTCCTGCTAATACACACTCCTAACTACTAGTAGTATTTGTTGATACAGATATGCAGAGACGAGACTCTGTGTCCTCACCCACTGTTGCCTGTGGCAGCTTACAGGAGCTCACAGGATGCTAGCGAAAGGGTTTCCTGCTTGGTCTGTCAGAAGGAAGGAAAGAGTCAGGCTGTGCGCCACATGACTACCACGCCTCTGGGGAGCTGAGGGGCCGAGGTGTGTGTGGGAGCGCTCTTGGAAAGACCTTAGCCTCCACACACCCTTCATTCTCCTCCTAGTGGGAGGGAGCTCCTATTAAGCGAGCGTGTGGAGAGACCAGGGCTTTATGAAAATGAAGCGCGCTGCGTTGCTCTGTGATACAGCGATCCTAGTAACTCCTGGTTTCACAGCAGTATCATACAGCTCACTTTCATTATGATTTCTGATGCATTGCAATGATTAGGAAATAAGTTGGCGAGTTTAGTGTGGAAATTATTATTCAACGATATTGTTTTTTAAATGTACGTATAATTAACTCATTAAGATTTAAACAGTTGTTTAACTTGATTTGAGTGGTTTGCACAAAGAGACCCTTTTTTGTTATATGTATCTGCACAATATATGCTATTCTATTGTAAGTCAGCAAAGCTCCCCGGACAGAAAATGAGTCACCTGAGACTGAAACGCACCTAATAGTGTGTAATACCTCCACGAGCATGAATAACAGCTGCGGCTGGATTTGGCATGGACTGGACAAGTTTCTGGATGTAGGCCACATCAATGTTCCGTCACTCTTGCATCAAATAATTGTGCAGTTGGGGCCAGATTTGTTGGATGCCTTCTCTGGCACAATTCTGTGGAGAATTTCCTGTAGACTGGAATTTTAGACACTGCTGGTAGACCCGTATGACCATACGCTTCCATTACTTCCTTCACACTATGGCCTTTGGCACACCCAAATGCAATCACTCCTTTTAGCCAATCATTAACATCTGCTTTGGACCCAATTTCAACACATCAAACTGAATACAGCACTGTACCACCTCTTCTCAATCTATGAATCCCGTCACTCACACCCGCAGGTATTTATAGCCCCATCACCCTTGTGCAGCACAATCTGCAGGAACCTGAAGTTACTACCACCTTAAACACAGCAAGATGACTTTTTTTGCCTGGTAAGCTTATATTATAGAGATAGTGGGCTGCTTGCTCTGTTAAGGAAGAACTGATAAAGAACTGGGAGCACTGGAGACTGAGCACTGGAGAGTGTTATCTTGACGATTCCTGTGCTCTCTCTCATCTACAGCATGCCCAGGGAGAGCTCCAGAAGTCGTGCCCTCGGAGCCCTGCAGTACCAGCAGAAGGGTTCTGCCAGCTGCCATGCCAGTGCAGACGCTACCCACCCCTACCACCCCCACCCCCTCCGCCGCCACCACCACCCAGACTGCTCACTCCCACTGGTAAGAATCTTGCACTTAGTACTGTACTGCTGCTGTACATGCACATATTCATATCAGATCAGTACTAACATAGTACAGGAACAAAGAGGAGAAGCTAATTTGTCAGTTCTAATTTGCTTCTAGAGTTACATAATTGCAGGCTGTGGTTTGGAAATTAGCAGATATTGATGTCTCTCCTTGATATTCGTCCATTCCATAAAGACACATAATCAGAGCTGCTTGAACATGAGCTATGACCAGAATGCAAGTGCGGTACCCTAAGAGAACAAAAGCTCTCCGTTATAATTATATGTATCACAAGAGGGATAATCATAAGGCCATGGGGATCTGGAGGCACCCAGTTTATCTCTTGAATGGTGTCTGGGGGTTCAATAATGGGAATAATGACAGTAATATTATTGTAATTAAAGCTTTTGCATGTTTATTTTTATTCAACTGATTTAAATGCGCACTGTGGGCATTAATGTGGCGCTATAACTGTTAATTCAGTGCTGTAGATGTAATCCAGCCCTGTACCACAGACATTATTTCAGTAGATCTGTAGATGTTAATACAGCTCTGCATGTGTTAATTCGGCGCTGTAGCTGTTAATCTAGACCTGTAGACATCTATACAGCACAGTATGTGTTAATTCAGGACTGTAGCTGTTAATACAACTCGTTAGGTGCTAAATCAGCACTATAGCTGTTAATCTAGAACTGTACACGTTAACAAAGTTCTGTATGTGTTAATTCAGCACTCTATTAACCTAGAACTGTAGACATTAATACAGCTCTGTATATGTTAATTCAGCACTGTAGCTGTTAATCTCGAACTGTAGATGTTAATACAGCACTGTAACTGTTAATCTAGAACTTTAGATGTTAATGAAACACTTTCAATTTCAATTTAATTCATTCTTCACTATAGGCGTTAATGCAGCTCTGCAGGTGTTAATTCAGCTCTGTATATGTTAATTCAGCACTGTATGTGTTAATTCAGCACTGTATGTGTTAATTCAGCACTGTATGTGTTAATCTACAACTGTAGATGGTAATACAGCACTGCACATGTTAATTCAGTTAATTCTTCACTATATATGTTAAGTCAGTGCCATAGGTGTTAACTTAGCACTCAGTGCTGTGTTCATTTAACACTGTAGGAGTCCATTAAAGCTGTAGGTTTAGCTCTGGGGATGTTGCTGTGTGTTAAAGTGTCTCATATACAGCAGTGCAAAGTCAGAGTTTCAGGTCTATTCAGTGTACACCGCAGTGCTGAAATTTAAAGTCAGCACCTGCTGGTAATACATCTGTTCTTCTGCTGCATTCTGCGCTGAAACTGGAGAACCCTAAAGCATTCCCTCCTGGAGTGTTTTCTTTTAGGACCCTCGCCAGCTCTGCTCAGTTTCAGTTCTTCAGCTGTGTGCAACAAAACAATAACCCTAAGTGACAATAAAAACAGCTTAGTTAGACACTTTTTTGGCCTGTTTGTCTACACAGTGCTGTAGTACGTGTGTGTCGGGGGGTGGGGGGTGCAGTGCTTCAGTGTTGAGAAACAGAGTGTGTTGAAGATTTTTCCAGTTTTCCATCAACTTCAAAAGCTCACAGGAATAATATTTTCCCGGGGCATCTTTATTACGGCATTAAAGACACCCTGAATATGTGAAACGTGTTTGTTCCATATCTGCCAGGCTTGCCCCGCAGAAAGCCACTTCCTAAAGCAGGGAGTGCATGAAACTTGTTCATGAAACAGTAATCAAGTTCAGTGTTCCTTTGTTCAGGCTTCCATGCTGTTGTGCTGATGGTTGATCGCAAACTGGTCAGGCAGATTGTCCCTGTCAAATGTTTCCCTGCATTCGCTTCTCTCTGAGCAATAAAGGCCACAAAGCCCAATCAGTTCATTACAGGAGGTGGATATTTTAAGTCATCAGAGGGTGCCTGTCAGGCACGGGATCAATACCGCCCGGGCATGGAAAAGGTCTATAATCAATCTCCCTTCCGACAGTTTTAGACCTTCAGTAAACATGAGCGATTGACCCACAGAAACAAAAACAAGCTTGAGTGAAGAGGCTGAAGATTTATAACAGCTTATAATATTAATGCGCCTTTGAGAGATGACAAGCCTTTAACCCTCTGCTCTCTCTCTCAGTTTCTCTCTGTCTGAACCCTCTATCAGACTAATATGAATGCAGTCCAAAAACATGAGGCACTTTACAAAATGTAAGTGAAAATGGACTGCGATGATGTGCAAATTCTATGTTTAATTGATTTAGGAAAAAAACATATGCCCATTATGAGCACCAAAGTCTGGGAATGGTGTGTCTAATTAGGTTAGTTGGCAACAGGTCAGTAACAGGTATTAAAGGAGCATCCTAGAGAGTCTTTGAAAGTCTGTGAAAGACTGTGTGGGCAAAAATGTCTGCATGTAAGGTACAAGGCCCAAAACTAGTACTGGATTGTTGTAAACTTCGGGCCCTTGTGCGGCTCTACACTGAAAGCAGGCATGATTATGTGATGGAAATCGCTCAGGAACGCTTCCCAAGACCATCATCTGTGAACATAGCTCAGGTTAAATCTCTACTATGCAAAAAAAGAATAAGAAACGCTGCCGCTTTCTCTGGGCCTGAGCTCATTTAAGATAGACTAATTTTGTAGCATTTTGTAGTTGTTTTAAGTGATTTTACTAAACCAAATTGTTTCACTACATTGGCAGATAATTTTGCTTATATTAAGAAATTTGCTTGACAACAGCCCGAATTATCTGCTCGAAAGTGAGAAAAATTGTCTTACAAAAATAAATTAATAAATAGCAAGTAAAACGTATCTGAAAATAAGTAAAATATTCTTAAAAAAGAGCTTACAGCAATCTTAAAATAAGAATTTTAAGATATATCAACTAAACATGAGATCATTTTACTTGCCAAGGTTTCCTTTTTTTGCATTGGAGCTGTGAGCTGCAACTAGTGCAGTCACATGGTAACTGTCCACTCTGTTAAAAAGCAGCTGAAATGCTACAAAGCAGGCACAGTGTATGTATGTGCATATTTTTGACTATGAAACAACAAAGGAGTTGATGGAAACTTTGCATTTAAATGCTAGTATAGGTTTGTTCAAGGTGGAAACAGTTTTTGCTGGTAGAAAAGGAGAAAATGCAGCACATTACAACGCAGAGTCTTTTGCAGAATGAATAATGTAAAAGTGGAGAGAATTAAGTCATATGATGTCACGCCTCCGGGTCTCTCTGGTCCTTTCGCCCTTCCGGACTCCACTTCCCAGAGGGCTACGCTCGATGACGTCGCATCCACTTGCTCCCAATCGGCAGTTCCCGTTCGCTCCCGGTCACCTGAGTTCTAATAGCCAATTAACGTTCTCTTAAACACCCATGTTTCCGAGTGTTCTTTGCAAAGCTTTGTCGATTCATTGGCAATTCTGAGCGTTATTTGTGGTTTACTGTCTTTCTGGTTTTTGACTTCCTTTTGTCCCTTGTTTACCCCTTTTGGATCTTCCTATCTACTACTACTCTGGTTCTCGACCTCTGCATATTCTCTCCGACTTTCCCTCTCGCCTCACCCTTTCATCTCGGTTGCCCTCGCTGTCTGCTCTTCCTGGTTTAGACCCCAGCCTGTCCCGTTCTACGTTCTGAACGTAGCTTTTAGCTCTGCAAGTGTCGCTCCGGAGTCTTTTTGTCCTGACATATGACAGCTCCAGTGTCTTTGTTATTGCCTCGCTGTTGGTGTATTAGCCATACTGAATGTTAGTGTGGAATACCTGTCGATATAGATAATGCAATAATTATTGTTTATAGTTTTTCTAAAATACTTTATGGTCAGTTGTTGATATGTGAAAGCTAGTATTGTGGTGCCAACATACAGTAAGACCGGGGAAACATAGCACTTTAAACAAATGCTCTTTTATTGCACACAGCAGCAGGGGAGAGTCTTTTCAGGCAAACGTTAGAAGTGGAAAACAGCTTAAACTCTATGCCTAAACTCATGCGAATGATTCAGGTTTCATGCTCAGCTGCGCATGTGACGTAAGCAAGGACGGGCCTTTTTGCTGTACCTGACTGACCTAACGGCCACAATTGTGGACATTCAGCGAGCAGTGATGCCCTCCATGAGTCATCCTGTTAGTGCCAGGACTACATGCACGCAGACCATTACGATGACTGCCCTTAACACCACGTCAACGTCGCCAAAGACTACAATGGTGCCATGCCAGACTGTCATGGAGTAACTCAAAATGGCAGCGGGTCATCTTCAGTGACAAGTCCCGCTTTTGTCTTGGTGGCGACGACCAACGAATCTGTGTGTGGAAGCACCATGGTCAACACCAAGATGAACGGTTTGTTGTCACATGTCCCACATCCAGAAGGCCTGGTGTCACTCCACCTCCACCCCCACTGCAAAATCTGCAGGAACTGAGTGAGAATATTCAAACTACATGGCATGGATTATCACAGGACACCATTAGAAACCTCTACAACTCCATACAGAGACACCTGGCATGTTGCGTTAGCAAACATGGCGGCTCAATGCCATACTGAGAGACATTTCTCCTGCATATGTAGTCCAGTAAATACTGGCCATATCAATCCAAATGTATCATCATTTATTGTTCCTGGTAAACTTTATCTTCCTTCCCAATAGCATTGCAACTATTCTTTTGATAAATGGTGAAGTGTATGTTAATACGTATATTGCAAGTTCCAAACAAACATAGAATGTCTTATTCAAGCTTCACGCGTGTTTAATCTAGAATGGCTCATGTTAATTGGTGTTATCTTACTGCAAATATACTGCTATAATCCCGCAGCGATGATCATAGAGGTTTTTTTAAATTTTGATCTTGTTTTGACATTTATGGCCGGAACTGAAGGCCTAGCTCTAATAGTCCTTATTCGCCACTGGCATTATCATTAACTTTTAAGCCTTTTGATAAGGAGTCAGCTGAGGTGGGCGGTAAGCTGTGGCTTTAGGGCCGAACTGACTTTGGAATTACCTTCTCAAAAATATGCATGAAGAGGTTGTGGTTAATGAGGACTCCCACACCAGTTATTACTGAGGGAGCGATAAAAGGTTTAAACTGAGAAATACACACTGCGGGAAGGAACAGAAAAGGTGTTTAACTGCAGAGAGCAGGACGACTGGCATTAGCACAGCTGTCCTAATAAAAGGGGGGGATTAAAAATGAAGTTTAATTTTGGCTTCCCTTAGTTTAAGACGTCCAGAGTGAAGTATGGTGTAGCTGGGCGAGTAAGAGAGTGTGTGACCACCGTGCTGTGGACAGAAATTCTCTCAGCATACTCCCCTTCACCATCCCTTAGTGACACCATCTTTCGTGAATGCAGAAAGGCAGGACTGTATCACAGTGTACAGGGCCGGGAAAGGATGACAAAAAAAGGCCACAGGTTCTGTATATCCTTCATTGTTTATCTCCATCCATCATGGCCAGGGAGAACCAAATTAGAAGGCTTTTTGGAAGCCAGTGCTAACACATCGTAATTTACCACTGGCAATTTTTCATTAATCACATCTAAACAAACGCATAGTGCTGATTTAGCCTTGAATATCACCAAAGTGCTCTCATATTTTATCGCAAGATTAATCTGCCTATTTTTAGCGGAACGGCTGAGGATGTAGATGAGGAGAAGTAGATTAGGCAGAATCGCTCCCAGGCTCTTGGGGAAGAACACGTTCCTTTAAGCCCAAAAAAGGGCATGCGTGGCAGGCTGCACACATGGCTAACTCCGCTAGCTCAATAGAGGTGCTCTCAGTGTGTGTGGCTTAGGACAGCTGACCTTACCCTGCGTTATGTTAAATCAAGAGTGTCCTGGACATGCTAAAATCCTTGGCTTTCTTGCACGGCCCTGGCACATTATGACGTTTACTCATTTTCCGCTTAGCTTTCTGTAGTTTGAGGCAAGAAGGGATAACAGACATCTCTTCAAATCCAACATTCTTTTGAATTAGCAACGCCTAGTGGAGAACTAGCCATAAATAGAGAAGAATATATTTAGATGTCTTCATTTGCTTAGATTAAGGACATGTGCATCAGATCAAAGATTTGTTTTCGTCTATCAAAAGTTTCTCAAAAAAGAACCCATTTCATACTGTTTATTACCTTGAGATGAAAATAGTAACAATGTATCGTTGGAAATTTAATGTTATTTGCTTCCTTTACCTGAGCACATTGTTTTCCATTACATCCTTCATGACTGGACTGAACGATGAAATATGAAATTTGTAGATATATAGTCGAGTCACATTATTATGACCACTTCCTACTTTTGACGGCAGCAGCATGTAACTCATGAAGGAAGTCACCTTTTCGTGGCATTCCCTGGGCCCACTCATCCATGTGGAAGGCATTCTCAACCGATTTGGGTATGAATCCATCCTTGCAGATCACATACACCCTACATGCTGATTGTCTTCCCTGGGGTAGATGGGATCTTCCAGCAAGACAATGCAACATGCATATGGCTGGAAATGTCCGACATTGGTTGGAACAGCATGACCAAGACTTCTTAGTACTACCCTGGCCCCCTAATTTCCAAGACTTGAACCCAGTTGGGCATCTGTGGGACCACCTTGATCATCGTGTTCACTCTATGGCTCCTCCCCCCACTCACCCTCCAGCTGCTGTGGGATGCATTGCAGTCAGCATGGCTCCAGATACCTGTGACAACCTACCAGGACCTTACTGAATCCCTCCCACCCCGTCTAGCTGCTGTCCATGTGGCACACAGCGGTTACTCTCATTATTAGATATATTATGTCATAATAATGTGACTCGACTGTGTTTATAAGCAAAATGACACACCGAGCTTTGAGATGACTAGTGCTCCTCCTTTCCTGTCAACCTATGTGCCCCTGAAGGCCTGTTGGCTCAACTCCCCTCCTCCTGTCAGTCAAACTCGCCCCCCTAAAACAAAACCCAGGGGGCTATTTTGTATTGCAAGTGTATCAGGCAGTTTATGCTAATTCGAAGCATGTCAACATTAATTAAGAGCTTCTACTCTACGGCGAGTAATTACTCGTGGCCAATGCGAAAACACATCGTGATGCGTTAACAAAGTGAAACGTATTTGTGCCCAGCTTCGCTGTCTCATCTTGCAGGCAGCCGGGCGATGCTGCTGTTTGATCTGAAAATACAACTCTGGGATACGTGTGAGCCTCTCAGATGCGATCTCTCTGCGGAAGCCGTGACTAATTGTAGATAATTCCTACCTGTGTCTCACTTTCGAATTATTCCATTATTCATACGAGGTAGATCGTGTTACCTGATCGCTGGGAAAACTGCTAACAGAAGTGGGAAATTGCCTCGCAGTATGGGGAGATAATGCTGCATGCAAACAAGCCCACTTCTGAGGAGCATGTTAGTGCATTACATAACAGCATAAGTGACAGACCATTGGTAGTCAAGGATTTGGACGTGAAAGAATGGCCTACATTACTCACCATAGCTAAACTGCCCAAATGTGCCTACAACACTGAGGTGTACCTTCCGTGTGGGATTGTCCTTTTTCAGTTTTGTGTTTCGTGATATATGGCCCAAGATAATGCAATATGTAAACTGTTAAAAGTTTCAAAACATATGGTTTAGTCCTCAGTCCATACAGTCCAGATGTATGTAAACTATGTAAACTATGGCCCTGTTTGGACAGGATTAGTTTTACATGCGGAGGTGGGGTAATGTAATTATTGCTGGAGTTCCTCAGTGATTTTAGGCCTGTCCAAATGTGCCATGTCAGTCATTTTTTACGCTCCCGCATCAGTAAAGATTCCAGGGTTTTTTATCATCTGTAAAACGAGCCACAAAAATGTGATTCGGCTTGTAGGTAACTATTCCATCATATTCAGTGGAAATGGATTTTTTTTTGCGGTTTTCCTCAAATATGGAGGCTCTCAAGTGCATGGCACAGATACCTCGGGTTGTTCATGTTACAACACTTACATCCAGAAGACAAGCCAAAAGCCTCCTGAGAGGCAGTACACTGCTGGCAGCTTTAGGTAAGTGTGTAGTGAAGCCTACAGCTTACATACGTGTTATGAACATGTAGCTGCTAATTTTCAAACTTTTATTATTAATATAAGTGGGCTAAAAGACAATCATCACTCTCTACTTAATCACTGCTCACATGACACTGCCCACAGGGAGCTGTTGGTGGGATGTTTTTGGTTGGAGGACTGGTTTGGTTGGTGGGCGCATATAAGCGATGTCTGTATTTATTGTGTATATGTGGAGTCATTGTATATATTGTGGACTGCCAAAACCAAATTCCTTGTGTATGTCAACATACTTGGCCAATAAACCTGAGTCTGATTTGATTCTGATTCTGATTCTGATGTTTCAGCCTGGACTGCTTTTTGAATGAAGCACAATACAGAGCAGCTAATCAAAGCAAAGACTCTTTACATATATCTGTCTTAAAGGCAAAGTAACAAAAAAAACAGCCTGCTTAATTCTAAGGGATCAAATGATTGGTACCTAAACCCACACACATGAAAAGTGGACTTCAGAGGGAAAAAAGTAAGATGCAATAAAATACATTGAATATCGGTGCTCAACTTGATTGGAATTAGCCACCGGTTAGAATTAGTCACTAGCAGATTAATTCGTTTTGCAGTATACTGGGGGTCTCTTTAATTCTGGACCTTAAATCCAGTCCAGGTCCTGCATTTTAAAATCAGTGGTAGTTAAATTTAGATGTGACCGATAGACCACACAGTAACAGTGATTAAAAAAACAATCCAAAGTCTTCTTCTGGTCCTAGAAGAACGCCTTTTGGTTCCCTAAAGCAGGGTTTCTCAACATGTGGGCCACAGATGACTAGTGGTGCATGAAGCACCCTCTCAGGGGGAGGCAGTAGTCCTTAACGGACCAATAGTGAAACTTTAGGTTCTAAAAGTATATTTGAAAAAAAAAAGAATTTATTTTAAGTATAATTCAGACAATTAGCCGATTAGCGCCTGATTCAGACGATTAACTAACCAAAGATGGAGAAGTTTCTTAAACGTAGAAAGAATGTTGACACAGTTCCTTACAAAAAGAAAAAATCCTCCGCAAGTACAACCCGGACTACGTCAAATATGGATTTGCATGGGGGGGCGGGGGTGATGATGCTAGAAGCCCAATGTGTGGAGTGTAGTTCGACTCTTTCAAATGAAGCACTAAAACCGTAACGTCACAGTCCAGCTGTGCCCTGAAAGCTAGCTACCCTCCTAGCCAGACATGTTGGAAGGAGTAAGAAGGCTTCTTAGGATTGCTGAGAAATTGGTGCTGTCGGCTGCCACAGATATGTGCCACAAGACGAGTCAGCTGATGTTGGCACTTTAAACATAAAAGGGATAACAATTTTACATAATTAGTTGAGTTTTGTTTGCTTGTGGGCCGTTATGCTTTTTAGTTATAAACAGGTGGACTGTGAGGTTGAAAAGGTTGAGAACCCCTGCCCTAAGGAATCTAAGTTTCTTTAATATCTATTGAAAGGTTCTTTAGGGAACCACAAGTGGTTCTTCTATGGCGTTGCTCCAAAAAACCCTTTTTGGCACCTTATTTTAAGGCTGCACTCTTCTTGAAGTTTCAAGATTGGCGTAAAGTCGGGGGATTTCATGGAGCTGGCCTCTAACCCCTACATAAATACTTCAGACACACTCACCTTCCCTCTGCCAATTTATTGTCCAGCTGATATGCTGACGGGCCACAGATCGATCCCCTGTGCTCCAGTCTGGCTTATCTGAGAGGACATTAGTAATAGAGGAGCATTAGCAGATTGACAGTTATTGGCTGAGAGCCATGCAATTGCTCAGGGCAGTCCGAGGCAGGTTAAGCTGACAGAGCGAGTGAGTCCAAAACCTTAAACAGACCAAATGCTCTTGAGTCTCTGTAAAGCTGCGTATTACATTCTGCTGATTATTGCTTTTTAGTTTTGGGTTAATTATAGATTGTGGACCTTCACATTCTTATGATGTGGTGCTTTGGATTTAGCCTGAATATTCTCGGGGTGTAGTTGTATGTGGTATCTGGAGTTCAATATGTATAACTGCCACTCTTTAAAAGACTGCCATTGAGAGTTCTGTGAGCAATGTCAAAGAGGAGCCGTTTTAGTTCCCTGAAGAGCCGTTTTTGTGAATAAGTGTAAAGTGTAGGTGTTGTTTTTACTAATTTAAGGGTTCTTTCTAGAACATTAACATGATGAGGAAGTTATCTTAAGTTTAAGAAGGTCCTTCACACACATGCTTCTTATTTACAAAAAGGTTATTATTTAGGGAAACAAAAATGGATCTTCTATGGCATCACACAAATAACTCATTTCACAAGCTTTAATAAAAAACTCCACAAGCTTTTAATAAAGGCTTTAATGATGCTATAAAATTATCTGAAGTTTGTGAGGAAGACCATGTAATTCCTCCTCCCTCCTTTCGGACTTCCTGGAGTTTATGCAGTAATTTTGCAAAATACAGAGACCAGCCTTCATTTCTGTCATTTCCAGTCAAAATGGTACATGTTTCTGAGGTATGGGTACTGAATAAACTGAGGTTAGACATAAGATAATCTATTTGCATAATGAAGGTTAAAAAAATGTACAAGTAATAAATATAAAAGATACAACGTGCAAGACCTGGTAGACCACCGAAACTGTCCCCTTTAGATGAACAGTGCTCAAAGCTTTCATCTCCGAGAGAGAGGAGAACATCAAACTTGCTTCAGATCTGAACACTTCCATTCTTCCATGATGAGAAGACAACCCGAAGATGTGGGTCTGGAAGGATGTGTAGCTGTCAAGAAACTCTCACTGAGAAAAAGGGAAACAATGTAAATCAAACAGAGAAGCAGCAGGTGTTCTCAGAACAATGGACTGTCCACCCCAGAGTCCAGACGTCAACATAACCCAATCTGTTTGGGATTGTTTGAATTATGAGAATATGGCACAATAAAGAGGAGCTAATCAGAACAAAGAACATATACCAGTCTGCAAGTAACAAAAACAGCCTGCTTAATTCTAAAGGATAAAGAGAGGTTGGAATGTGGTCACGTAAAAATGATTGGTTTGTAAACCTATGCACAAAAGTAAGATTCAAGAAAACACGTTGAATATCGGCGCTCAACTTGATTGGAATTAGCCACCAGTTAGAATTAGTCACTAGCAGATTAATTCGTTTTGCAGTATACTGGGGGTCTCTTTAATTCTGGACCTTAAATCCAGTCCAGGTCCTGCATTTTAAAATCAGTGGTAGTTAAATTTAGATGTGACCGATAGACCACACAGTAACAGTGATTAAAAAAACAATCCAAAGTCTTCTTCTGGTCCTAGAAGAACGCCTTTTGGTTCCCTAAAGCAGGGTTTCTCAACATGTGGGCCACAGATGACTAGTGGTGCATGAAGCACCCTCTCAGGGGGAGGCAGTAGTCCTTAACGGACCAATAGTGAAACTTTAGGTTCTAAAAGTATATTTGAAAAAAAAAAGAATTTATTTTAAGTATAATTCAGACAATTAGCCGATTAGCGCCTGATTCAGACGATTAACTAACCAAAGATGGAGAAGTTTCTTAAACGTAGAAAGAATGTTGACACAGTTCCTTACAAAAAGAAAAAATCCTCCGCAAGTACAACCCGGACTACGTCAAATATGGATTTGCATGGGGGGGCGGGGGTGATGATGCTAGAAGCCCAATGTGTGGAGTGTAGTTCGACTCTTTCAAATGAAGCACTAAAACCGTAACGTCACAGTCCAGCTGTGCCCTGAAAGCTAGCTACCCTCCTAGCCAGACATGTTGGAAGGAGTAAGAAGGCTTCTTAGGATTGCTGAGAAATTGGTGCTGTCGGCTGCCACAGATATGTGCCACAAGACGAGTCAGCTGATGTTGGCACTTTAAACATAAAAGGGATAACAATTTTACATAATTAGTTGAGTTTTGTTTGCTTGTGGGCCGTTATGCTTTTTAGTTATAAACAGGTGGACTGTGAGGTTGAAAAGGTTGAGAACCCCTGCCCTAAGGAATCTAAGTTTCTTTAATATCTATTGAAAGGTTCTTTAGGGAACCACAAGTGGTTCTTCTATGGCGTTGCTCCAAAAAACCCTTTTTGGCACCTTATTTTAAGGCTGCACTCTTCTTGAAGTTTCAAGATTGGCGTAAAGTCGGGGGATTTCATGGAGCTGGCCTCTAACCCCTACATAAATACTTCAGACACACTCACCTTCCCTCTGCCAATTTATTGTCCAGCTGATATGCTGACGGGCCACAGATCGATCCCCTGTGCTCCAGTCTGGCTTATCTGAGAGGACATTAGTAATAGAGGAGCATTAGCAGATTGACAGTTATTGGCTGAGAGCCATGCAATTGCTCAGGGCAGTCCGAGGCAGGTTAAGCTGACAGAGCGAGTGAGTCCAAAACCTTAAACAGACCAAATGCTCTTGAGTCTCTGTAAAGCTGCGTATTACATTCTGCTGATTATTGCTTTTTAGTTTTGGGTTAATTATAGATTGTGGACCTTCACATTCTTATGATGTGGTGCTTTGGATTTAGCCTGAATATTCTCGGGGTGTAGTTGTATGTGGTATCTGGAGTTCAATATGTATAACTGCCACTCTTTAAAAGACTGCCATTGAGAGTTCTGTGAGCAATGTCAAAGAGGAGCCGTTTTAGTTCCCTGAAGAGCCGTTTTTGTGAATAAGTGTAAAGTGTAGGTGTTGTTTTTACTAATTTAAGGGTTCTTTCTAGAACATTAACATGATGAGGAAGTTATCTTAAGTTTAAGAAGGTCCTTCACACACATGCTTCTTATTTACAAAAAGGTTATTATTTAGGGAAACAAAAATGGATCTTCTATGGCATCACACAAATAACTCATTTCACAAGCTTTAATAAAAAACTCCACAAGCTTTTAATAAAGGCTTTAATGATGCTATAAAATTATCTGAAGTTTGTGAGGAAGACCATGTAATTCCTCCTCCCTCCTTTCGGACTTCCTGGAGTTTATGCAGTAATTTTGCAAAATACAGAGACCAGCCTTCATTTCTGTCATTTCCAGTCAAAATGGTACATGTTTCTGAGGTATGGGTACTGAATAAACTGAGGTTAGACATAAGATAATCTATTTGCATAATGAAGGTTAAAAAAATGTACAAGTAATAAATATAAAAGATACAACGTGCAAGACCTGGTAGACCACCGAAACTGTCCCCTTTAGATGAACAGTGCTCAAAGCTTTCATCTCCGAGAGAGAGGAGAACATCAAACTTGCTTCAGATCTGAACACTTCCATTCTTCCATGATGAGAAGACAACCCGAAGATGTGGGTCTGGAAGGATGTGTAGCTGTCAAGAAACTCTCACTGAGAAAAAGGGAAACAATGTAAATCAAACAGAGAAGCAGCAGGTGTTCTCAGAACAATGGACTGTCCACCCCAGAGTCCAGACGTCAACATAACCCAATCTGTTTGGGATTGTTTGAATTATGAGAATATGGCACAATAAAGAGGAGCTAATCAGAACAAAGAACATATACCAGTCTGCAAGTAACAAAAACAGCCTGCTTAATTCTAAAGGATAAAGAGAGGTTGGAATGTGGTCACGTAAAAATGATTGGTTTGTAAACCTATGCACAAAAGTAAGATTCAAGAAAACACGTTGAATATCGGCGCTCAACTTGATTGGAATTAGCCACCAGTTAGAATTAGTCACTAGCAGTTTAATCTGTTTGCAGTAGACCAGGAGTCTTCAATTCTGGACCTTAAATCCAGTTCCCAGTCCTGCATTTTGAAGTCACTGGTGAATGGTGTGACTGACTTAGCTCCGAGGTGTTAAGGGCAGTCATCGTAGTGGTCTGCGTACATGTAGTCCTGCGCCGTGCAGCCATCTGCCAATGGTGCTGGCACTAACAGGATGACTAATGGAGGTCATCACTGCTCGCTGAATGTCTGCAGACGTGGCTGTTGGGTCAGTCAGGTACAGCGATAAGACCCGTCTTTGCTTATGTCACATGCACGGCTGAGCATGGAACTTGAATCATTTGCATGTCTCACAATGTCAAACCTACCCACCAAGTTTCATTCCTGTTGGTTGATTCCTTCTGGGTTCAACTATTTGTACACATATTGTTTTGATGAAGAGATTCATTCAAAGTTATAAAGAAAGATATTTTAGCCTTTTCTAGTACACGGTATGAGCCTTCATTTCTTTTTTGTTCATTCCATCTTCTCATCAAGTGTAAATGGATTGTTACTTATCGAATCTTTAATTAACGTGGGCTTTAGGAAGTGAGCCAGGCACTTCATCGATCACCCTCACCACGATGACCAGCTTTAAACACCTCCGCCACTTTTGGAATCATCTTTGTTGTACCTTGCTCTCTGTGCTGCGGTGTGATGGAGTGATGTGATGGAGTGGTTTTCTGCCTCGCTATGACTAACGGTTGTAGGCTGGGGGAGGCTGCAGTGCCTGCAGGCTCTGCGCTGCCCTTTGCTCCGCTGCACGCTGTCGTGAGCGTGGATGAGCCACCCACGGGGATGGGAGCCCACAAGCACGCCCTTCATACGCCATCACGGCCCCTTGTTCTGCAGCTAAGCTGAGGGAAGACCCTCTCTTACCTGTGTTTGTAATTCAGTGCTGGTCTGGAGTTTAGATAGTAGCTGATGGTGCCAAAGGACTGGAGGGATGGAGAAAGAATAAGTTAGTGAGTCCTTAGCACACTGTGACCCAAAAGAAAGAAGGACACTTAGGGGAGGGGATTCTGCTCAGTTTTACTCCCCCTTAGCCTGTCAAATGTACTGTAATATGTTTGAAGCGGTATTATGGAAGAATTGGTATATTAGCTCTTGGGGTCTCCCTGCAGGTGTGGAGCGTATTTCACTTTTATCCCACTGTTATATGCAAGAGTCACACTTTGAGCCCCCCTCGTGGACAACTGTACACATGCATTTGTTGACGAGTTGATGGATACAGAATCCGACTCCCCTTCATGTGCACACGTGGAATGCAGACATATGTATGCTACAGATTTTTACAATTTCAGGTGTTTCTATGTGTAAATAACAAAAATTGCAAGTGTGATCTGTACCATCCATATGCCTGCGTGATGCACTGGCACGCGAATGGGAGTCGCATTCTGCGGGGGTGGCAGAATTCAGCACAGCACTGACAAAGACAATATCAGAAAAGAAAGAACCATGTCGACTTGCAAGGAAAAGTAATATTATAGATTTTATTACAGGAGGTTGCAGATTTTCTTGAATTGATCGACCGGAGATGAATTTATGTCTTGGTGTGCTAGCCTGAAACGGAACTGAGGTTAATTTTGTCATCTGGAAAAACTACAAAACTCCATGAGACACAGATTAGGTTATAATTGCAGTCATTCAGAAATAACATTAGCAGGGATGAACACTCTATTTTTGTTGTTTCGCGTTAGCCGTGAGACTGTTTAATCTCTTTTAGCTCTCGCCAACAAGTTAGAGCCAGTCTAAGATTTACTCTGGTCTCTTGCTCTCTTGGCCACGCTCTCTTTTTCTCTTGCTTGCTTCCTCCGACATGATCTTCTCTGGCCTCTCCACAGCTTCAACCATGAAGTACATGCCGGGAATATGGAGCTAGCTTCTTCTTATATCTAGCTGAAGATACATAGTTGTCGTTACACAGTTCTTGCGAGAGGTCTTGTGCTTGCGCTTCCAAAGTTACATAGCGTTATAGTCGGCTTTCCTGACCTGGAGAGGGAATGACAGAGATGCCATTTTTCCTGTTGTAAGTCAGCTGTAAAATTTATTGCTTGTTTTTTGCAAATACCGTATGTTAACACTGCTGTTGTTAATTTAGCAAAATAAAATTGACAAAAATTAGAATTAGAATTTACAATAATTCACGAACAACCATATGTATCACATTTATTTTAATTGACAGACTTTATCTTAATGTTCCTTGTTACTATTATAGCAACATACTGTATGTCAGACTAACTGGTTGAACTAGTGAAGCTGATGAGTTACAGTGAAAGGCAGTAAATGTAAGAAATTAAATGACTGTAATTATACTGAGTTTGGGCAGTGTGGTTAATTGCTGGACATGTGGTTACACAGATGGACATATTAAAACGGCACATAAATGAACCTTTCCATGCATCACCCACAAATTCATTCTTTCATAGTTACTGTTGTAAGGATGGAAAAGCTTTGCAGACCTCCTGCAAAAATCTTTTAACATAATGAGAAATTACAACTCATAACTATGTTATTGCAGCACATACTTCTGTTAATTAAGCACATAACTATGTCATTACATCACATAACTCTGTTATTATATCACACAACTCTGTCATTACCTCACATAACTCTATTATATCATACAACTCTGTCATTACCTCACATAACTCTATTATATCGCACAACTCTGCCATTACCTCGCATAACTCTATTATATCACACAACTCTGTCATTACCTCACATAACTCTATTATATCACACAACTCTGCCATTACCTCACATAACTCTATTATATCACACAACTCTGCCATTACCTCACATAACTTTATTATATCACACAACTCTGCCATTACCTCGCATAACTCTATTATATCACACAACTCTGCCATTACCTCGCATAACTCTATTATATCACACAACTCTGCCATTACCTCGCATAACTCTATTACATCACACAACTCTGCCATTACCTCGCATAACTCTGTCATTACAGCACATAACTCTATTATATCACACAACTCTGCCATTACCTCACATAACTCTATTATATCGCACAACTCTGCCATTACCTCACATAACTCTATTATATCACACAACTCTGCCATTACCTCGCATAACTCTATTACATCACATAACTCTGTTATTATATCACACAACTCTGTCATTACATCACATAACTCTGTCATTACAGCACATAACTGTTGTTGACTAAAAGCCTACATTTACAATGCTTTATTTATTTCATATTATTAGCGGTGCACCTGTATAGGGATTCTAGGTTAATGCTGATATCGGATATTTTCCATGTGATTTAGATATCATCATGCATCCTTACCTTTGTTTCTGTGTAAAAGATTACACTGTTAAAATAGATTGGGCTCAGTTGTTTTGATATTTGACTTTGTAATCAAGGTTTTAAAGCTAAACATCAGATCGGGAGGCTAAGCTGTTTTAAAATGACTAGCTAGCTGAATTAGCATTGTAGCCTGTCCCTCTATCTACTGTAGCATTGCTAAAATTATTCTCAGGGATTGGCTGTCTTACTCGCTTAACAAGTTAGCAACATCAAAAACAAGACCTGTAGCTGGTGACCTTCTGCTTTGTCTATCAGTCAGATGTTTAACTGTAAAATCCCGGTCATCTTAAGAGCATAACCTCATTTACTTATTTGACAAAATGTGCACAATTTGTATTAGGTTAAATTGTTTTCTTAAAGTTTCCTAAACCTCACAACAGCATCTATGAAAGATACTGTAGTGTTTATGGTAGAAGCATGGAATGAGTTAATGAATATGCATAGGTCAGTATTAAATCACCTGCTTTTAGAGTTTTTGTCCATGCAACTACTTCACTAAACCAATAGCAGTTGTAGTTCAGCTGCTCTGTTGTCTGCTCAATTGATGCATGACTTTTGGTAATGGTTATGCATCTTATAACATCTGCTTCTCCCTCTCAGAGCCAAGTAGTGACCAGCAGAACATTAAGCAGCTGTTCAGTTGGTCCAGCTGCGGCGGTTTCCTTCACTAGCTTTGTTCTGGTAGTTTTTCATGGTTTCTTCAAAGACCCAGTGAGACCCTGCTTATTCAGACTCGTCATTTAGACTCAGCTTAGTCAGAGGTAAACATTGCTACAAATAATGTACTTCCCATATGCTGTCTGTCACTTAACCATGCACTACTGTGTAAACGCTGTAGATGACATAATTCAGAAAAATGGAACCTGAAGGAAGGTTTCCGAACTAAGTATTCCACCACGTGTGATACTGAGAAACAAATCACATTCATAGTCATTTATTGAAATGTACTATTCTAAACTTTATTCAGATTAGTTATGGACCGGAGACGTGTTCATGAATTTTACCTTCATTGGTGAAAATAATATTTTACTTTCTTCATATTTATGGTGGCACTTTTAAAACGCAGAATGGTTACACAGCTTAAATGGTTCCCACTTCCTGCTAGGCTGTGGTTGCTATGGGAGGAATGAATAAGGGATGAATAAACGACACATGGAGGAGTGCCGGTCAGTATGACTGTGGATTAGAGTTTGGGGGTGTGCCCTGAGTGAGTGCATACAGTTTGGTGACTGTAGCTTAAAGGAAACAATAGGATTTGTATGGGATGAAAATGAACGGGACTCTATGGGAGAAATGAGGAATGGGAAAAAAGACAAACAGACGAGTGGGGGTCGAACCAACATTAAATTCGTGCTTGGGGGTCTGTCCTGAGATGGTGTATCAGAATAGGTGTCTCTGGGTCGAGCAGAAGTTCTTTGAATTGGCTTGCCCTTTCAAACCGATGTGTGTGTATATATAAGCTCAAGAGAGGTCCTAATTTGTTTATTGTTTACCTGTAATTGTTCTTAGAGCCATGCTGAAGTCTACATGGACTTTGTTTACCTTGGTAGTTCATGCTGCTGGTCATATTAGCCCCTTGCTGCAGGCTCCCTAGTGGCCATCCTGCAGGCAGAGTGGAAATTGGCTCAGATGTTGTGAATTAAGATGATCAGTTATAATATTTTCCCTGTACCTCTATTTGATTAACTAGGACACTGTTGGGTCTCTGTGTGTGAAATGTTGTGGCATTCTTGTTCACCTACAAAGATGAAAATCCAGCTCGCTGTAGGTTTTATAGATCACTACAGTGAAATAGGAAAGGAAAAAATGCATAGTGCATTTTATGGCTACTGTGAAGTAGAGGTTAAGCACAGTTCATCTTTCCATTTTAAAAGACTGAAATTCTTGGTTTCTCAAGTGCACAGCACAGCTCAGCACAGTGCTAGCTAACACAAGCGTCTGTTAACTGACAAAAGTTGGCAGTTAATGTTCTCCTTCAGGTGTACGGAGCTCTCCAGTGACGTTAAGGGTGTTAAGGGTGGCTGGCTTCGCTGGTTTTGGAGGAAGCATGTGCTAGCTATCATTCTTCCAGCACTGTGGGATAACGAACACTTAGCTAGCAGGTGGAATTCTGACTTTTGCTTGTCTCTAAATTCTACTCTAAGCAGCAAGGTGTTGCAGTGGGTAGCACTGTCACCTCACAGCGAGAAGGGCCTGGGTTTGATTCCTGCCCGGGGTGCCTGTGTGGAGTTTGCGTGTTCTTCCTGTGTGTGTTTTTTTTCTGGTTGCACACATCCCACAATCCAAAAACATGCAGTCAGGTGGATTGGCGATGCTAAATAGCCCCTAGGTGTGAGTCTGTGTGTCTGCCTTGTGATGTTTCGGCAGCCTGTCCAGGGTGTTTCCTGCCTTCCACCAATTAAATGCTGGGATAGGCTCCAGCACCCCCCGTGACCCAGAAGGATAAAGTCAGTGAGTGAGAGAGAGTAAACTGTCTTCTGGTTTCTATTGAAAAAGAACCATACATTATATTAACTAATAATATTGCGGTGTTGGTGTAGAAGAAAACAGAGGGAAACACTGTGCTTTCAAGGCGAATGCTCTGTTCCCCACCAACCCCACCTATCACGAGTTGCGGAGAGATTGTACTGTACACACTGCACTGTAATAGTAGTAACAGTCTGATCTTTTTTATAGTGCTTTTCATATAGTTCATCCCATTGCATACATATGGGTCCAAAACGCTTAGCTTTTTGCTAATCACTAGTGTATATATATATATATATATATATATATATATATATATATATATATATTAGTGATTAGCAAAAAGCTAAGCGTTTTGGACCCATATGTATGCAATGGGATGAACTATATGAAAAGCACTATAAAAAAGATCAGACTGTTACTACTATTNTATATATATATATATATATATATATATATATATATACTATATATATGCATGTATAAGATGGGCAATTTGGAGCTGCTTAGAGACTCATAGGATGAAGTTGTCTCAGAGCAGGTCCATTGTTTGTTTTGATACCTGGCAGTCTGTCAGTCCTCTCATTCTGAAATCAGTTTTGGCTCGACAATCCAGAGCTATATAACTCCATTAAACAGGAAAGCAGGTATAAAAATAGACTAATCTAATAGGCCTGGCTCTCCAGCTGCCATCATGCTATCTCTGATATGTCTGCTGCTCCTTAATCACAGAAAGAAGACTTCACTTCAGATCTACCTTCCTTTATGTAGTTTACACATATTATACATAACCATTAAGCTCACATAAGCAAGGTTTTGAAAGGTAGGGTCAATAGCGGGTCTATCTGTCAGACACTGTCTTTTGCACTGATTTAAATGCACAGTAACACAAAGTCTTTAACTCTGTGAAGCTACCAAAGGTAATCATCCTGCCTCCTAGCCAGTTCAAACTAAGCCCCAATGTCTAAACTTTCGTATCTGCACATCATTTATTGATATATATTTCACAGAATTGATCTGTGAAAAGTTCTAAACCTATGTAAGGGTTCTTCATAGAACCTTTACATTATGTGATTTCTCTTACAGACACGGTTCTCCAAAGAGGCTCATCTATGCCATTGCACAAAGAACCCCTTTTGAAGCCTTTATTTCTTAGAATAGCATGTTTTTTTAATACTGCGTGTTTTAACAGTGTAGCAGAAAATGACCATCTGACCATTCGGCGCTCAGCTTACTTCTTGTGAAAGTTTGTGAGGGTTGCACAAAGAAGAAAGTGCCTTTGTGAGCTAACAAGCTAGCATACTTTCTGCAGTTTCGTTTTCTCTGCCATGTATGCTCCTCTGCTGTAGGGACTTTTATGATAAGTTCCATGACTATCGTTACTGGAAAATGACTGTATGACTGCATGACAGGGCTTGCGATGGCGGTGTGCAGGTCAGAGCCAACTGCTGCACCATTTAAGGTGGAACGGGAAAATTGGAACAAGAAGCTGTTGGAAAAGAAACTTCAGCCTTGTCCTCTCGTACCCCTAACTATAAGATCACTGATATGTTTTGGTGCTTACTACCAGTTAGTACTATTGAATAACACGCATGACATCTTGCATGTAGGAAATCGGCACTGTCTAAAGAAAGTGTCTCCAAAATGGCGGCTTTACAGGAGAGGGCATAAACCTGATTTATTAATAAATGTAAGTCAATGGAACCAGATTTTTTTCCAAAATAATTTTGGGCCATTTCTGTGGAACCATTCATCATGAACTTTTTAATACAATGTAAATGGCGGCCCATGTGTTCAAACGGTACATAAAGTAAAACTCGATAAAAATGGAGATACATGTTTTTTATTGGACAGTAACAATATATCAATTGTTTACTTAACAAAAGTGCATTGTACACTGAAACGAGTTCCTGCATAAGTGCTCAGCACTTCTTTTGAGACAAAGCTCCACAAAATCATCCGTCTTGATTTAACAACACGAGGAGTTTATTGTACAAAATTTCAATGTATTTCTACTGGCTCTGTCAGAACAAAACCATCAAGAAAAGAAAACATGTTATTAGCTTTTAATGTCAGATAATATAGCACAATCTTTTGTCAAATATTTTAAAGTATTTTTTTCCAAATTTTGTAAAAAAAAAAAAAAAAAATTGTAAAAAAATGTTCCAATGAAAAAAAAGTAACAGTTCTGTTTTGACAGTGACAATAAACATTTGAACCATTTTTAATAATTCATCTACTGTTTGAATCTGTTTGTGCAGATGCTGAGAAAATGTATGCACTTAAAGATTGAGATAATCGTATCGGTTACAATGCCCTGTGGAGACACATTGTGATCTGATCACTCAAACCCCCTTTGGCGGTGGTCAGGGATGCGTATGGCCACATGACATATACAGTGTGAACAATAAAGCGTCTTAATGCATCTTCAACTGCAGGGAAAGGCCACCTTAATCAGTTGTGTCTTCACAGTACAGACGAAAGGAGCAGCTGCATAGCTTCGTTTGTTTACAAGTGGCGTTAGCACTTCATGTTGTCTAAATGTTTGTAACAGCTCTTTAATTTACACGAACATGGACTCGAGTAACAAACACAGCAAGAGACTGACGTAGTAAACGTGGGTGGTACACTTCCTTCAGTCATGAGCCCTGATTGCTGGAGATGCATTAGTGAAACAGGGAAATGGCTACACGTCTTTCTGTCCACTTATGATCACATCACTCAAGACAGATGTTTATACCAGGTGAGAACAGGAGTTAAGGCCAGAATGTACCTGCTGCACCATTTTAGGTATGTCCCCTTCAAGTTCAGACACCTGGCAATATTATTCATTATCAGAATGTTAGCTCCTTGAAATTGGTATTAATACCAGTCAGGCCCCAATAATTGCTATACATATGTCCTCCATTGTTCCATGAGTAAAGTTACTGAAAATTAATCTATGACCGTTTTTTTCCATGGTGGGATGCACTTGGCACCTTACATTTAGAAATATTCATTGTTTATTAAACAAAATTTCATTTTACAGCGAAACGTGTTTCCTCCAAGGTGCACAGCACTCCTTGAGAAATGAAGCTCCACAAAATTGTCCATCTTTGCCTCTTTTTTGCCGACCGATCATAAGCTTTGTTGTGTAGTTGGTTGTTGTGGTTGGTGTAGCTCAGCAGATAACACCACTATCTGCCAGTGCGCTACCACTCTATGTGGGAGACTGGGGTACGATTCTCGGTCTGGGTGACTATACAGTGCTATACCAATAAGAGTCCTTGGGCAAGACTCTTAACACTACATTGGCCCACCTGTAACATGAATGAACTTGGAAGTTGCTCTGGATAAGAGCATCAGCTAAATGCCGTAAATGTATAGTGTTTTCACTCGCAGAGTTTGCCCAGCTACCATGGCATGGTGGGCGTTGTCTCCTCAGGAAGTATGCTGAGGCCTTTATTGTACAAAATTTCATAACTTCACAGTTTGGGCGTTGGTAAGAACTCCAGATACCCTAATGCAGTGTTTCTAGCCCATTTTAGTGGACTCCCTGCTTTGACACACCCCCTGCAACTCTAAATGGGCTTGTTAATGAGCTGATAGGTCGAATCAGGTGTGTTGGGAGCAAGGAAAGCACTGAAATGTGTGGGGCAGGGTGCCTCCAGGACCAGGGCTGAGAAATACTGCCCTAATGTATGTGAGTTTTTCATAGTACGTCCCCTTTAAGTTCAGACTGTAAAACTGACACCTGGCAATATTATTCATTATCCAAATGTTTGGCCCCTTACAACTGATATTAACACCAGTCAGGCCCTAATTCATGCTATACATATTTCCTCCATAATAAAACTGCCTAAAATCGTTAAAAAATGTTCCCTTACTGGTTCACTTTCAATAACTCAGGACTATTAAAATATAAGAGAAGCATTTTTCACCATTCTCATTCCTCAGTGGTTGTGAAGAGATGTTGAAGCATCCATGGCTATGATTCCCTGTGAAACGTCTCTTCTGTTTCCTCACTCACACGTTTTTTCCTCCTCTAGAGATACACAAGGGCCCAATTACTGAGTTCACTCGAGCCAGACGCTTCTCAGTCCCAGAGGGCGTCTTCTGAAGCAGCCATGTTGTGCGTTTGTGTGTACGTGCGTGTGTTTTTGGTGGCAGTAGAGTGTGTGTTGGCCCAGCTGAGGCTGAAGAGTCTTGTGAGGACAGCCCTGGTCTCCCAGGCTGCCGCCACACTCATTACTGAACATCATCCATTTCACTCCTCTCTCTGGGTCATTGGCCAGAGATAACATACACGCTAGTCAGCCCCCATAAACGTACAGCCAGCGAGAGCCCTACGCAGGCATTCAGAGACTGTTAATGGCGATAGGCTGTTCTCACTCTGCCTGTTGAAGAGAGAGAGGCTAGGCTAGAGGCTAGAGAAAGGTAGTCCAACACAAAGACACATGTGTCCAATCTGATGATCTTATAAAGCTAGAATGCTGGTGTTCATCAAGTCTTACCCACACATGAGCACATTCGTTTCTGTTTTAGCTTTGGAAAGACTGTTTCCCTACCAGATATTTTAGTTTGATGCTGATTCTAAGTGTAGGTTAAGAGAACTGGCGTTTATTGGACTGTAGGAAGATGAATGATGAATGGTTCAGTACTACAGTGTGGCAAACAACTCAACAATGACAACAGCTTCATTCAAGTCTGTTTTTAATCAGTACAAACCTGCTTAAACATGGCCTCATTATTTTTATGAGTTTCCCCCTCTGGGATCTCGATTTTTGCGTACTTTCTTACATTTGCCTTTTGACACGATTCGACATGATAAATGTAAGTTCCATATTAAAATGTTCAGGACAGCCTCAGCTCTCGCTGTAATGAGAAAGCACTGCAGCAACTTCAGCAGCTGTAAACTTTTTGCGTGGCATTACACATGTCTCCAATGTCAGCTGAATAAAGATTGAAAAATGTCCTTAATTAATAAGGCAGTTTCTCACAATATGTAGATGGACACATGACTCCACCAATCACACATGGTGAGTCAGAGATGATATGTATCTCAACCCCTCTTCATAGCCTCTTAACTCTGAATGGGCATCTACAGATTCAGGAAATGCTTGAACCACATTTCTACATAGACAAACATCAAATCTGATATGCAAGCTCGTTTGTCAACCCCAGAGGTTTAAAAAAATACGAATAGGGTTATAGCTCCTGTCGGTTGATTCTAGTATTCTAGGATGTCAGTTGTTTCCCTCATTTATCTAATTTCCAGTCATAAATGGCCATTAAGTACAAGTTATTCACTTTTCAGGAAATATTTCTGAGGAGTTGAGATATATAATAATTCCCTTGCATAAGTGAAAAAATGGGACTCTTAACAACCATGCAAGATCTGGTAGACCACCAAAACTGTCCCCATCAGTCCCCCCCCCAGCTTTCATCATTTGAAAAATCAAGATCCTCTCTTTCTTCAGATCAGGAAAAATTCACAAATGTTTCTCTCCTTGTATATATTCTGTGAAGACAGCTCAACACTGTGGGTCTGAATGGAAGTACAGCTGTCAGGAACCTGGAACTCAGAAAAGGAAATAGACAAAAAACAGAAGCTGTTGGTGCTCTTATTACAATAGACTCACCACTCCAGAGTCCAAACCATCACATCCCCGAATGTGTGTGGGATTACATTGAGATTTTAAGAAATAGAAAATGGAACCAACTTCTAAGACTGAAAATGTTGCTGAGATTTTGTTGAAAAACTGAAAGCATGTCTCCTAAAAAGAAAAGGAAACAGTGATTAAGGTAAACAGCGGAAAAACAGCACTTACTGCCCAGGTAAACAGCACTGTAAGCTCACCAGACCCTGCGTGTTTAAGGTGTTAGTAACTTCAGGCACCTGCAGGTGGGGTGTGAGTGACATGATTCATAGATTGAGAAGAGGTGGTACAGTGCTGTAAATGTCTTGTTCGGTGTGGGGAAAATGGGTCCAAAGCAGATGTTAATGATTGGCAAAAAGGAGCAATTGCATTTGGGCATGCCAAAGACCATAGTGTGAAGGAAGTAGCTGAATTTGCAGGTGTATGGAAGCGTACGGTCATACGGGTCTACCAGCAGTGACTAAGATCCCAGAATCCCACAGAAATTCAAGGTTCAACCCAAGTTGTTACCCCATCCAAAATGGCAGTCCTGGGGCTGTTTTTGTCCTACACATTTGAATGTTTCTTCTGCTCTATACACTCTTATCACTATTAACTGAGTAGTTGGATTATGTGTGTTTCGAGTGGGGAGAATACCAAAGTATGCAGGACAGAAGCACTGCAGGAGCAGGACTGGTGCTGTACCATCTGTACCATCTATTAAACCTGAATCGTCTATTAAACCTGATTTCCTCTTTGTTCTCTCATTCATTACAGTGCTGAAAGGAAAGGCTTTGATCAATAGGAGAGTCCAGTAATTTCCTCATGCATTTGTTTGAGTTTAATCAGCTCTAACAGTGAGATTTGTAAATATCGATCAGGATGATGAATGGCAGGGCTGTGTGTATGAATTGCTGATGTGCAAAAGAGAACTAATTCAGTGATTAATATTCCTGGACTGTGGGATAATGTCTTGGGAATACTCATGGAATGTGGGTTAATCACTGTCAAAGCTAAAAACAGCTTGTACGGGTTGCGCTTGTTTTCACACTACAGTTTCAGTGTCATTTGGGACATGCTGACCTGCTTCTGGGTAAAGCACTGCTGGAATTCCCTGAACTTAAACAGCGAAGGTTTGTTTACATTGATATCAGCTAATCTACTAATGGCACTAATGGTTTGATACTGTAATCTTATGGTGGGACAATATCACACGGGAGGCCGCCAACAGAAAAACACAACCCAATGTGGGTAGACACCTCCAATGTGTAGTTAACCACAGCGAAGGACACAATAAAGCACAACCACAGCGTAACACATATTACAACTAATAAACACTTTAAATAAGTACAGTCTGGGGAGAGTAACAGTATTTTGGGAGTCCTCTAGGTGCCCATTCCGGACAGCAAGTTAAATTATTATGACCACTTTCTACTTTGGACAGCGGCATTGCGTAGCTCATGAAGGAAGTCACATGTCATGCGCTGGCTTGGTGGGTATATAAGGTGTGCGATAGGCTGTCTACACACATGTCCCTCATTGCTGTTATGTGTAAAAGGGGCGATGAATGCTGACTGTCTTCCCTGGGGTGGATGGGATCTTCCAGCAAGACAGTGTCACATGTTACACTGCCAGAAATGTACAACATTGGTTGGAAGAGCATAAGCAAGACAAGTACTACCCTGACCCCCAATTGCCCAAGCTCGAACCAAATTGTGGGACCACCTCGATTGTTGTGTTCATTCACCCTCCAGCAGCTGTGGGATGCACTGCAGTCCCCATGGCTCCAGATACCTGTGAACACCTAGCAGGACCTTGTTGAGCCACTTCCAGCCCGTCTAACTGCTGTCCATGTGGCACATGGCGGTTACTCTGGATATTAGCTGATCATAATAATGTGACCCAACTGTGTAAAAAGTCATTTTAAAATGTCAGATTATGAGACAGTTATCATTCGTTCATTACTGAAACGAGGGGTGAGCAGACCATCGACCAACAAACAAACAAGAGTACATGAAAACACAAAAGAGAAACAAATAGAGCAGTGATTTTAGCTGCACAGACAGAAAAGCGACAGAGCAGCAAATACAAGAAACAAGCAATAGCAACAACAACACTGTACAACAATGCAAAGTAAATAAATACACAGAGGACTGATGTAACGCACCCGGCAGTAATAATTACTAAGCAGGTGTGCTGATGGACAAACAGACTGTGACGAGCACTGAGCTAAAATCAAGGTGAGGTTTATTTAACAGATTTGTAATCAACCACAGCAGCAACAAGAGCAAGGTGGACATAACAGAAGGAGAAGGGAGAGTCAGAGTCAAGAAACAAGTGGACATCAAAACCAGGCAAATTATCAGAACAGCAAAGGTACCAAAAAGGGCAAAGACAAAAGAGTAAATCAGCAAATCAGAATAAAATCAAAACCAGAGTAACAAACAAGAGTAATCACAGAGAGAACCGCTCGGTACGCACAGAGTGACAATACTTCACAATGGGTGAGTGGGAGAGAGGAATATTTGTACAAACAGACTGAATTAACAACAGGTGTGATCAATATTTGGGTGATTTGGATCTAGAAAACAGAATAGGATTGGGAGATGACAGACACGTGACAGTGATGGTCATCTGGTGGTGGGTTATGGGAAATGGAGATCAGGGGTGAGAAGAGAGCCAGTCATGACAGCAGGTTTATAAACTACGAACAGGTGCTAAGATTACCGAGGGGGTGGGGCAAAAGTGACAAAACACAGTACGCATAATGATAATAATAATAATAATAATAATAATAAAAATAATAATAATGTTTAGTTATATAGCTCTTTTCATGTTAGTGTCATCTCAAAGTGCTTTACAGACAGGTGATACAGTTTAAAAGTCAAACTATTCAGTTACAGCAGTATAAGCAGAAAAAAAGCGTAGTTAAGAGTATTATCATCTGAAACAACAACATATTAGGTGAATACATACAGAAGCAGGAATTTAATTAAAAGCAAAGTTAAACAGACACTAAAAGTGAGCACTGAACTTGAGTGTCTAAATAAAAGGTGGAACTGAGTTTCACAGTGGAGGAGCCTAACTGACGGAGGCCGCTTCACGTTTTCAGAAGGTGTTTGCAGAAGGTTGATATCTGCAGATCTAACATCACGTGCAGGAACATGAACAGAGAAACACATGTAAACTGGTGCTGTAAGGTCTTTTACAGCTTTATGAAGTAGTATCAGAACTTAAAGTCTTTTCATAAAGTCTATTCTAAAAGATACAGGCAGCCAGTGCAGTTCTGTTAAAACCGGGGGGTGATATGAGCTCTTTGGCTGTCTTAGGAAGCCCAGTAAGAAGAGCATTACAGTGATCAACTCTGCTAGTAACAAATGCATTAACAAGTTTCTCAGCGTCTCTCTGAGACAGAAAAGGCTGAACATGGAATAGTGCATAACCTGATGATATGAGGGATATGACTTTTGTAATAGTTAAATACCGTAATGCACTGATCCGGCTTTCATACATAATCTCCGACTCACCATCCAGTTTCTCATGGTACCTATTCCAAATGCTTAGTTAATTTGCTCATATCCAACATTTTTCTATTATTTGTGTAGGTTCCCCCCTTAAAGGTCCATTTAAGATGTTTATGTATTAAAAACAGTCATAATTCATTTTCCATGCACACTAATCAACATCTCTGTATCACTTAAAAGTTAAACCATTAAGATTGTTCCTGTACACTTAAAAAGATTTAAAGTGCCAGTCAAAAGTTTGAACACAGCCAACTGGATGTGTTTGGTGATCTTAAAGACTCTACAGCCTTACACTTAACAGTTCCAACTGATATGTCTGTAACCATACATATCCTGAAATACCACATATATTCTTGATGTATCACAGCGTTATATTTCTGCCATATCGCCACCTCTAATATATATTTTGTTGCACAACAAAATTTTTATCTCTTTATTTTAGCACAGTTCAAAAGCTCGATTTCAGTTTAGTGCGTATTCATGATGGACAGGCCAATAAAACTGGCCCAAAACTGCTTAGAAAAAAGTCTTGTTATATCAACCTCCACTGCAATAGGGAAACCTGATTTATCCTCCTGTAAAGTTCCATTTTGGAGGTTTTTAAGGTGGACTGTATAATTCCATGAGTGCTATTTTATAGTTGGATGTCTTCACTGTTATACTAAAGTAAAGCATTAAGCTAAACATAAGGAGAACCTTTCTATAAGTAGCTGTGTCTAAACTTTTGCCTGGTACTGGTATGTAAATGACCGGTACCAGTATTTTCTTGTATTATGCCTCTTTGTGCCTAAATATATCCAGGCTGAAACAAACCTTATATCTTGGGGAATGGGTGGGTCTAAACTGCTGTAGGCTAAATTAAATAGGCCAATACAGTATATGGAAATTAATGGTAGGTGAATTCAAAATGCTGTGTTTGTCCCATTTCCATATTTTCTATATACGGGCTGTGTGGCATGGTGAGTGATCATTACATTTTGAAGGTTTAACAGTGTTTACATACTATAGTATATGGTGAATGCATCAGTATGTATACACAAAAGAATAAAAAACTTCAGTTAATGTTAAAAAACATATATTTACTGTATTTTAACACTGCAGAAATATCACCTTTACCTGTTGGACATTTTACAGTTTTTCACAGAGTGCAGTAGTGGAAGTGCCTGCATTCTTTTTGTGACATGCAATCTTTCAAATGTATGTTTTTCTGCAACAGTAGCCACCAAAGTTCCTCCTGGAGATCTCCTGTATGGGAGAATTCAGTTCCCACCTGCATCTAACAGTCTAAGTCCTCTTTAATAATCCAGCCAGTCAATGACTGTAGCAGATTGTGGTTTGAATTCCTCTCCACAGGAAGATCAGTCTACAGCAACCACTATTCTAAAATGTAGATAACATAAAATTGCATTGCTAATAAGTTAGACATCAGTGTGATAGTGATTCAGTATATCATGTCCGGTACCATTAGCACACAATGCAGAAACAGCAGCTCAGCGGTGTCGACTCTTGATTAAACCCAGGCCTTTTTTTAAATACATTGCCAGTAGGGCGATAACAAATCTTGTCAGTCCACGGTAGTAGTAGCTTTGCTCTGGCTTTAATGGACTATTGCATATCAGTGTGCTGTATGCTGATGAGGCACAGAAAATGCTGAATCTAGAGCCCGGCACTGAGAAAGAGAGCGTAGAGACGGTACTTATGTGTGATTGTGAGAGCAACTGGGCCGTTAATTTGCCTTCTCCCGTGCATTTTTATAAGTGCCATTAAAATCCATACTCAAAGCACGGCAGTGCCACCACTCCCCCACCCAGAGAAAAACCCATACAAACTTTAAAGTGGCACAGGAGGTACGGTGGAGGGCCCCGAAGTGCTCATACGTTTCTGGGCGAGGTGGCTGCGTAATGGGCCGAATGAAGCACCTCTCAGATAGGAGATGATTAATGGAGTGGTGCAATGCTCTGCGGCCCTGTCACTGGGCCCTGGAGCTTTACAGGTGAGAGAGAGGATACAGCCACAGTATGTGTGGAGCTTCTGTCCCTACGGTGCCCTATTCATTTCTCTGTCTCTGTTTCTCTCTCGTAGTGGCTCCGTCTACCGTTCCACCTATGAAGCCCTGGGGAAGGGAGGTCGAGATTTTGGTACTGGGGACAGTGAGCTGTGCTTCAGTAGTCTTCCTTCTCCTGACTGTCATCATCTGCTACAAAGCTATTAAGAGGTAAGGCTTACTTTAACTCAGTTGGTTTGACACTGTCCATAAACGTCCACATGGCCATTCTTTACTGACTGTAAAAATAAAACCACATTACAGCCTCAGGCCTATAAATGTCTACTCAAAACCAGTTCTTGGAAATGACTGCAGTTTCCACCCGCTGGCGGCTGCAGTGCACTTTTCAGGAACACCCCTCAAGTACGTAATAAATAACTATAACCGAGATGGAACGACATCACTTTTTCTTTCTCAAACCAAGCATTAAGCCAGTTATTTATTTGATCTGATGCGTTTATGTAAAAAACTTGAGGCTGATGGAGGCTAATCAGAACAGAGGGATTCTATAGAGTGTAATATAAGTGTCTATAATACCGATAATTCCATGCATCATGCATAATTTCTTATGACTTCTTATGAGTCCTGTGTTCATAATGCACTATAAATGCATTTATGAGCCATTATATAGCATACATAATGCCTTCTAATACTTGGCATAAGCTTGTGTAATGTGTCTTAGGTAGTTATAATGACTTGCATAATACAAGAGGATGCAACTTTATAATGTCAGGTTTCAAAGTATCTGCCCATAAGAACACAATGCTATTATTCACTTGTAATGCAACACTTTATAGAGTTTTACGCCAGGTCATTGCTATATGCCTGTGTATATTAATATATACAGTGTTTTTTGCTGAAACGTCTCAAACGCTCTGACAGGATGGGATGGCGAGTCCAAGGATAATGATAAGAATGACTTATACCAAACCACAGCTTTATATTGAGCAGGGAAACATATATAGATATGGTGTATATCCTACATGGCAGATATATGCAAAATAAACTATTGAAATTCTAGAATAGAAGCTCTCTGTAGCTCAGTATCCCAAAACACAGCTTTGACAATTGGAGGTTCAGGCCAGTAGCAACAAATTAACCATTTGAAATCACCTCATTGTTAATTACTTCCTTGCAGTTTTGCAAACACCTATTGTTTGACATTCGGTTGCACATTTAAATTTGTTGGCTGTGTTTATGTTGCATCATATTATTATCTGGAACATGACTCTGACATGTTGACATCATTATCAGTCATATATCTGAAGGCAAGTGTAATTCCCTGAACATTCCATGTGAGCAAATGGGAAGAAAGACAAAAGACAAGATGTTTATGGCAGCTTTTGTCCTGCTACACAGACATTAAGATATACATAGATACAAGTAAAGATATTTTCAGCAAGACTAGACAAGTCTAGTTTTACTGGACCGCCCGTACCGGATATAAAAACTTTGCATTATGTGCAATTATGTGTTATATGGCAAAATAACAATGTAGTCCAACTGCTCTGTCTGGTGTATTTTTACAAGCCTCTTTTAGTCCATAAATGCACTATTCTTATATTGTTGAATGCTTCTATTACCGCTACTGCTACTGCTGCTAAATAATTGTGATGATAGTGATAATTAAATGTTATATAATAATTAATCATTCAGACATTCTGCAATATATGCCATGAATAATTCATTGAATGCTACATTTCCAGATGCTAAGATTGCTGCTATTTTAATAGACTCTAAGATGATTTCTTTATGCACACACTCATAAAATCTCTACAGGTACTGAGAATCACATGTCAAATCAAACAAATTACCAGAGAGAAAAAAACACTTATCTGCTAGCATATAGGTCAAAATCTCTAGCATTGCAGCTGATGTTCCCTCGGTTACACTGGTGGACATTTTGGACACTCCTCTTATATCATGATCAAGCGTCACACACTAGTCAGTCTACACTACCTGGCCAAATGTTTTTGGACACTGCTTTTATATCATGAACAAACATCACATACTAGTCTGTACAACATAGTCATTCTAAAAATAGTGACTGAAATCAGATTACATCATAATATCATTCCAGTTCATGTTCTGGTGCGCTTGGTCAAGGCAGTGGTGATGTACTGCCGTGTGTTGGTTTATGCTCACCTGTAAGAGTGAATTCCCAGGGTCAAGCACAGCCCAAGCTCAACTAAACACTCCTGTGTTGCTACCCTTGTTGTTAAGAGGAGCTGTTGTTGTTTTTTTAAGACCCATGTTGTGCCTTCTTCCATTATTTGTATGTTAGTCCTACATTTGAGTATGTCTAAGTATACAGACAACTGTGTCATCAGTCAGTCAGTGGCTCAGTAAATAGGTGTGGACCGCTGGGTGGTCCAGCAAAAAGATACAAACTAAAGCTGGTATGTAAGCTTGTGTCTTGGTATGTAAGCTTGTGTGTAAAAATACTTGGGAATGCTTCAGGTCACTCTTCACAGTTAGTGAATGAAAGAGTGTGGATGGAAATGAAGGTCCCAAAAAGGGTTCTTTAGAATGATACCATAGGAGAATCAGTCTTGGTTCCCTAAAGAGCTTTTCAAACTTTTTTAAAGAACATTTGAGATCTGAGAGGTGTGAGTGTAAAGAATCTTAGAACTTTAAAGAACCAACACATAATTGAGGCTCTATGGATTTTCCTACAGCAGTAAATCCAGGTCAGGAACCCTTTAGCAACCTTTATTTTTAAGGCTGCAGATGCTGGATTGTATAACTGGCTCTTATAAGACTGCATGTGTACAGAGGGCTCAGTTTCTTGAGTGTTTTGCCCGTGTGTGAGATCAGCAGAATAAATGATTAAACATGTTTGTATGATACTAAACTCCATTTTTGTATCAAACATCCAGCAAAGCCTGAATGAAAAATCGGAGAATTAAATATAACACAGCTTAAAAAAGCGCTGATCTGAGAACTTTGTGGGCGTGGCTAATGATGGCAACTTGATTAACAGCTCTCTGTTCAACACTCTTAGCCTGCTCCACCACTCATACAGAACTAAAATCGTTGTTCAGCTTTTATGTGAAGGTAACCAGACAGAAAAAAGTGGTGGACGGACAAAGCAACGTGCAAAGGAAGAGAGAAACAGTCGTGCAGATGGATGGCAGTTGAACAAATGGACAGACAAAGCAATGCATAAAGTAATGGGAAAGCAGACATGCAGATGGATGAACAGATATTCAAACGGATGGACGAAAAAACAAGAAGCAGACGTGTGGACGCATGGACAGACAGCCGATGCAAAGTGTAAAAGAACGTATGAACGAATGTGCACATAGACTAACAGACAGACAAAGCAGTTTGTGAACGATGGAACAGATGAACAAATGCTGTGTTTGGGTATTCCTGAACAAATGAATGGGCAGCTACAGACAGGTGGTCTAATTTGCTAGCTGCTTTGGTTATGCTGGCTTACCTTTGGGGTGCTAGAGCCTATCCCAGTGCTTATTGGGCAAAAGGCAAGGAACACCCTGGACAGGCCACCAATCCATCCCATGATGAATATAGGTTGCAATACTGAATAAAACTGAATGTACAATAGGCATCTAATATCTGGGGCCTCGGAATGTTTCTACTACTATGCTTATGAAAGCTTATGAAACTAAAGCATGACGGCACAAAAAGTCACCGTTCAAAAGATTTTGACAGGCTGATGTTAATGTTGTGGTCTTGCTTTTAGTGAGCTTTCTGTTAAGTCATGCCTTGTGGTTGGAGTTACTCTTGTAGTTGTATTGCCGCTGGTGCTCTTTGAGGTGAAATGGAAGGCAGCAGCAGCAGCAGCAGCAGCGCTGCATGGCGTGTCAACCCTGTGTTGCTCTTCAGCTTTGGTAGCAGTGATGCGCTGTCAGGGGAACAGCTGAGACGCCTGTCAAATCAGCAGCAGACAGAGAAATGGCCTTAGACAGCCTGTATCGCTCACACACGTAGCTAAAAAGCAAAGAGGCTCCTGGGTCTTCTTTCATGCACCCCAGACTCCATTATCACAACACTTGGATTAAGCTGAAGGCCTGATAAGTCTATTGTAAAATGCTGTGTTTTTCTCCAGGATCGTGGTTCACAGATTGTCTGAGAGATAGCCAGCTGAAGCGCTACAGGGCTGAATGCAAGCAAACGCCTTTTATCTGTAGTAACGCGCTGTATAGTCCCTCAAGCCATACTTCTGGCTATCAGTTTAGAAGTCACCAAGACACGTGGCCAAGAACGCCTGCTGAGACAGGAAACCATTGCCATTGATGCCGAATGACCAACTACAGGCCGCTAGTTTTGCATGGTTGTATTGTGTAGAATGGTGCTATGACAAAAACTGACCTGGGTCAAACAAATAGCATGCATTGGCAAACATATGAAGATATATAATTTTAAGTCTCAGTATCAACATAGTGGGCAGAGTAGGCGACTAGCTAGCATTAAGCGTGCTCAACAAAAAATGTTTTCTTTTTTTCCTGATATGCATGAAAAATGAATACACGCGAAAGTGAGGATAGCCAATGAGAACTGAGAGATCAACTACCCTCAAAAGAGGTTAATAATTGTGGCCATCACAGTGTACAGTATACATCAGATGGTCCATGTAACTCTGAACATTGTACTAAAGAGCCAGTTGCCTCTTACCTTCAGTTCTACCTGTAGTAGTTTTTTTGCCTCGTGCTATTTAAATTGTTTTAGTTTGGTCCATTAAAGAGCACATAACATTAACATTATTAGTGATACACAACACTATTGTTATGTAATAGTATACATTCTCAGGGCAATAAAACACCTAGCAACACCCTAGGAATCAATAGAGATACCATAGTAACCGCCTCAGTCAGCATAGACTCTGTAACCAAAAGTCGAACATCACACACTAGTCACTCTACCCTATCTGGCCAAAAGTTTTTGGACACTCCTCTTATATCATGCTCAGACATCACACACTAGTCAGGCTACACTGTCTGGCCAAAGGTTTTTGGCTACTCCTCGTACATCATGATTAACCATCACACACTAGTCAGTATACACTATTTGGACAAACGTTTTAGCCAGTCCTCTTACATCATGATCAATCATCATACACTAGTCAGTCTACACTATCTGGCCAAAAGTTTTTGGACACTCCTCTTATATCATGCTCAAACATCACACACTACAGTAAATATACACCATCTGATCAAAAGTTTTGAATACTCCTTTTATATCATGCTCAAACATCACACACTAGTCAGTATACATTATCTGGCCAAAAGCTTTTGGCCACTCCTCTTATACCAAGATCAACCATCACACACTAGTCAGGATACACATCTGGCTAAAGGTTTTTGGGCACTGTTCTGATAGTATGATCAGACGTCAAACAGCACAGTCAGTCCACAGTCTGTACATTGCTCAACCACCAAGCAACAACCTAGCAACCATGTAAAATACCATAGTACCAAACAACTGTTTTCAAACCGCTTAAGCTGCGCAATAACTGCATATTTTCTTTAGGAGGTGCACTTTTCTAGTTTCCTTGCAACTTTGGCTAACAGAACACACCAGAGATTTGCCAGTGTACAGTATGTTCAGTTTCAGCTTCAGCATAAAAAAAGAAGTTTTGATTTAATTAGGAAAAACGAACAAACCAAAAAACCAGAACTGGACACGAAAATCCATGATCAGTGCCTCCGTACATTATAACCTGCCCCCCTCTGTCCTGAACAATCAGCGGACTTCTGGGCAGCTTAACAACCTGCTGACTAAATTTCGGCTGTGGTGTATATCTGTCATCAAGTCGTGTTTAGCTGATGTAGGTGGCAGAAGGAACACCGCTCACATCATTTGTTTTTGCAAAGTGTGAAGTGTTTAGATAAAAAACAGAAGGGTGCCAGAACGCGGGATCTAAAGCCTGATTAGAAGCGCGCTCTTTCTTGTGGAAATGAAAAATGACGAGTGCTTCGTTTTGTATTTCATGCGGTCTTTCAGCCGTCCTTTTTCTTGGCCGACCCTCCAAACACATTAAAGTGAAACTGTACAGATGTTACAGGAAAACTAAATGGGATCCAAGCTAATGTTTACACACGCATGTCTTTCTGAAATTAATTATTTACTTTCACAAGCTGTCGAGTGTCCCCCCTTGGCTTTTAAACAGGCGAGTGTTATTACCTCTGCATGTTGGAGTCATTTGAAATAGACCGGGCGAGTTCATTCGTCATATGTTGCCGCTCTGCCCGAGAACTTGGTGAAAGGAAATCGACTCCCGGAGGGAAACCCAGCTGGCAGCTATTTCCTCACTAATGAGCTTGCCCAGTCTGCCAAAATGAAGAAAGAAACATGTTTAATGTTTGCTTTTATACGCATGCAAACTCATCATTTAGTCCATGGCCAATGACCGAAGCACTGCAAATGGTGCTTCTTCAAACAGTCGCTGAAACGTCCCGGCGAAGGCTCGGATTATTACCCCAATCAGTGCTTTATGGCTTCTGTGCTTTGGAGCCTGGTGTGGATCACTTATTGTAATGAGTTTAATGGAATTAAAGGCACTGGAGGGGAAAGCCAAAGCCTTTTTGCCATTGAGCGGCTCGGTAGAAAGGCTGAGGACAATCGACGGTTTAAAGGAAACCCCTTTGCCCTGCGCTTTTCGGAACATATTAATAATTCAGCTTGCTGTTTCTGAGATTTGAAAAGACTCTCATGTTAAGGGCTGTTTTTCGTCTACCGTGGAATCACCCATGTCTTTCACATTCTGCATGTTGTTGGTGAAGTACGCTGGGTATTGTGCTCTTTTCCCTCCTCCTCACTGCATGCTGAATATGCAGTACTGTTATACACTGTTGTGCGCTACAGTCAGCTCCGTGGCCTAAAATAACTTTGTGGGTTTTTTTGGGTGAACTACATTATATTTGAAATGCAAATTAGGCTCAGCATGTTTTGGGTATCAATGTAGTGACTTTAGAGAGGATATTATCGCTTAAGTGATCACGACTGTTTCTATAAAACATCACAGCATAACTGCCCACCATATCCTGTGCTGTGTTCCGTGCCTCTCCATGGCCGTATACTGTGCAGCAGTATGACTGATCTCTGGTGTACACATGCAGATGCTAAGAGTATAAAGCCCTACCCTCGGGGACACCGAGGGCTTTTCTCTCTGTGTAAATCTTTTCTCCTTGTGAATAAATATGGCAAATAGGTGGATCCTGGAGACAGTTTCATTTTCTGTCTCCGCTATAATTGGATGCCTGTATGCGCTCAGGCAATAACAAAGCGCAAAAGGTTGCGGAGTGGAAAGGCTGTGGTTATATATAGCACTGCAGCAACTCAGATATGGGCTTCCCCAATGAAAATAAGACAGGCTATTGCTAGGCAGTCTGGGGTAGGGTGGAGGGCTTGGGGGACATTGCGATCAGGGTGGGTGGGGGTGGGGGTTCTGCTAGAATTGAGCTTTTTGCTGCTCTTTTTGTGCAGCTGTTCAGCTGTCACCATCAATTATGTTAGAAACTAAATAGTATACAGATTATTTTGATGGTTTTTAAAAAGGTCATTCAATAAAAACTGAATTATAACGTACAGTAGCAAATCATGGGTACCCTCTTAAACACTGCATATTTATTGTATGAATTATATTATACTCATCGTCAAAAGAATAGCTGCACCCAGAAGGAAGTGTTGGATCGCAATGCTATTGGGAAGCAAGATAAAGGTTACCAGGAACAATAAATGATGATAAATTTAGACTGATATGGGCAATATTTATTGATCTACACATACAGAAGTAGCGTCTGTCAGTATGGTGTTGGGCCACCATGTTTACTAAGGCAACATCCCAGATGTCTCGTCATGAAGTTGTAGAGGTTCTTAATGGTGTCCTGCGATAATCCATCCCATGCAGCTTGAATATTCCCACACAGTTCCTGCAGTAGTGGTGGAGGTGGAGTGACACCAGGCCTTCTGGAAGTGTGATGCGTGACAACAAACCGTTCATCTTGACGCTGACCACGGTGCCTCCACACACGGACTTGTTGCCTGTCGCCAGCAAGACAAAACCGGGACACATCACTGAAGATGACCCGCTGCCATTCTGTGTCACTCCATGACATGGCACGACACCATTGCAGTCTTTGCTGATGTTGACGTGGTGTTAAAGGCAGTCGTCATAACGGCCTGTGCGCATGTAGTCCTGCGTCGTGCAAAGCCGCTCTCCAATGGTGCTGGCACTAACAGGATGACTCATCACTGTTCACTGAATGTCTGCAATCGCCCACCTTGATTGATATACAAAATAGCCAAGTACAGGCCTCTGTGAGACGTGCAAGATGCAGGCAGTTCTTAAAGTGCGGCTACAGCCAAAATAAACATGACTAATTGGTATGTTCATGAGCAAACACAAGAATGTATCACTATAAAAGCTACTAGATGCTTAAAAAGTAAGTCCAGAGGGTCAGGGAAAACTCCAAAATGCCATTTGAACATGGCATGCCATCACAAAACTTTGTAAAGCCCAAAGTGGGGAACTACGTGTGCGTTTATTTCCCACCATACTGATAAAACCCACTGTCCGGAAGTGTATATACACAAACATTAGAGTAGCCAATCAGGATGCAGCTGACATAGTACTATAGTTGTGGTCAGCTTAATGTCAAAAGGTATCAGACACCATGCTTACATTACTATTTTAGTGTTGCTTAAGGGTAGTGGGCACTTAAGGGCAACAAAAATATAGACTCAATTCATATATAAACAGAGTGCTAAGAGGGTTTTTTCCACAAAAGCACTAAAGTTAAAGTACACTCTGTGACTTGCAACTTGGCTGGCAGCATGCAGAACCCTGGCTTTGCTCACTTCACTGTTTAACTACTATGTAGTATTTATTTATAACTCTATTTAATAGCTCTAGAAGAGCCTTGAACACATTGCTGCTTTTTGCTGCTGGCTTGGTGTTTGTTATTAACACCCCTTTTTTATCTTCCACATGATGGAATGTGATGCTTTCTTAAAGATATCATCTGGCATTTTTTGGGGGGGTTTCCAAAACTGGTCAGTACTGCACCAGAAGTGTCACACGTAAGCAGTACATCTCACACAAGCCGAGCTATGAGCTCTATTGCTAAGGCTCGTCTTGCTGAAACAGATCTTGAAGAACGGCAGAGGTCATCTAATACAGATGTTATACACGCCAACGGCGGGATGGACTTATACTGTCTGAGGCAAACAGGTTTCAAACCCCCCTCAATGGTCCATCTGTGCACATGCCTGCACACAACCACAATTGCAACACTTCTGTGTTAGGGAGGAGGCGGAGCTTGGCCTGAAGAACCATGACAGTATTAGTCTTACAGGAAATCCTCTTCTTACTTGGAATCAGTGTTGAAAAATAGACCCTCTTTATCTTCAGGACAAACCTCCCCGTCAGCATTTTTCCCCTGAAGCTGGCCATTGAACATCTTGTTTACTTCCATGGAACTGGTTGTAAGCACATATTTGATTTGTCTTTTGTTGACGTTTCTTAATGGCAGACTAAATCGGGACACATCAGCTCTCCTTGCTCGTCATATTTGGTCACTCTTAAATTGACCACATCTATCAGAAGCTCATAGAGATGGCCTACAGCCTGGTGCTTCTGACTTTGAACCCAGAAACAGCAATCTCAGATGAGGTGAGGGTGAATACACTCTGGTGTACATTCCAAAGAGCCTGCGTGTGAAATATTAATGTCAGCCTATGATGTTTTGTGTAGCCACCTGCCATGTGTGTACTACACGGCGTGTATTATTGATGGCTCAGAGCCCTGTTTGGAGGTGAGGCTGTGCCTGTTTTAGGCTCTGCTCTGATATTCTGAGCCTCTTCTCAATGAGAAAGGCCCTTTTGTACTGCAGAGCCATGCTTCAGTCTTCAGGATGAATGTGCTGAATGAACAGACAGTGGAGTGGAAGTCTGCTACAGGATTATTTTTATTATTTGATTTAGCATAGGACTTTTTAACTGTTTACACTTAGTTGATGTATTTCAAGGAGAATCAGATTCTTCCTACATTGTTTCGAAAGCATCTGTACTTTATTGTTCCCAGATGCTTAGCTCAATATGTTGCTAGATGGTTGATTGATGAGTACTTCACACCACAGAAGTGGGTTAATAGAGCTCTTTCATTGGGGAATGGGCCTGGAGTGCTGAACTTGAATATAGCTGTAATTCATGCAACTGCAAGTAGTAAAATTACAAAAAGTTAAAAAGTTATGTATTTAGCATTCACTTCTTGTAGATGCACACAATTTTTATTTTTAAAACATTCCAAGATTAACAAAAATTGCCAAAGACATGTGTATGTCCTGTTGCTGAGATATCTACTGAAGTTAGCATGCTAACCAGCTAGCCCCAACCCATCCTGTCTTGTAATACCACTTTGTACCTCGAGCCGATTGTGAGTCACTGTATCATAAAGGTGAACAAGTGTAACATGTGAGGACGTAGAAGTAGCACTGCTCCGCTGACAGCGTATTCTAACCTCTTGTCAAGCATGTTGAAGGTCCTGCTTCCAGTTAGACCATTAAAGAACAGGTAGCCAATGAAACAAACAGTAAAGGCAATAATGACCAACCGCCATGCACCATACAATGATGCCAAGTGGCCATGGCAAGAAACCACGTTAGGCAGCAAACAAAAGAAGTGATATCAATAAAGCAAAACAAGAGTTAACGTTGGCGCTGCTGTCCACCACTGAAGTAATGTTTCTTCTAGACTGGTATGGAGCGGGAGGGAGGGGGAGTGAATGTGACTGTCCTATCATGTTTCTTATGATAGAGGTGACAGAAGTGTAGAGGGACACTACAACTTTCCGATTTGTTGCCCCTTATTTGTTTGGAGCGGGTTGGGTCGTCTTCCACATTCACCCCTATAAATGTGATGAAATTACGGAATGTCATATGATTCATCTATTTGATTCATCACAATATTTAATGTAATTCTGTTTGTGGCCAATCCACCAAGAAGGATATTCTGAATTGATATAATCAGATAAAATTACATAACATACATTTTCTGTTATCAGATTAACTAGGACACGGTTAGCTGCCTGTGTGTGAAATGTTGTGGCCATGTGTTGAGCTACTAATGACCAATGAGGGGTTAAAGAAGAAGGGGTGGTTTCATCAGGTGAAAATGAGAATCACATGAATGCAGGGTGAACATTAAGTTTCTTTACATACGTCCAGTGAGAGCAGCAAGGGCTGCATGTTCCAACCCATATTTTAAGGATTTTAGCCTCTCACTCTCTGGTTTGTTTCTGGAGCTTTCTACTTTGCCATTGCTTTTGTAAGTATCCATAGTTTTTCCATGAGCACTGTCCAGCGAAGGCTGTCGAAGGCGTACTCCAGTGCCAACATTACTGATATCACTGGTATTTCTGGCATTAGCCCTGTGTTTTGCTCATAAATTATGCTTCAGGCTCTTCAGTGTGTTGGAATGATGAATAGATTCACATCATCCCAGTAGCTGGAAATAACCTTTTTATCCCCAAGAGAGCCGTTAATGAAACTGTCTTTTAAAAGCTGTGTTTAAATCAGAGGGCTACAGTTGTACAGTGAGTCATAGCAACATATAGCGCATGAGCAGCTGAACGTCTAGGTGGTTTAAAGGGTCAAATCAGGAAAAAGCATTAACAGCATAAAAAAGTGGCTTTTATTAAATTGCACATTAATAATGTTAAATTTGAGACCACCATCCTGGATCTAACACACAGAGGGGGTTTTGGTTCTTCAGTGTGACTGATATGTGAACGCATCCAACCACTTATTTTCTCAAACCCCACTGAAATTTTCACTGATGCTCTATTAGTAGGTCCATTGGTTTGGTTGACATTCCAGTGCTAAGATATGACATGTATTGGCATATGTTCCACATATGTATTTGGATATACAGTAAACAAACATATACATATATTTTTCTTGCACATTGTAGTTTAACATAATGCTACATTTGGAGATCTTGGCTTTAGAGGCTCTGTTATGCTGTGGGGTACAGAAGACCTGAAGGCAAGAGGTAGTGACTTATGACTGTAATCTCAAGATAACAAAAGTTCTTTTCTCAAGATCACAACTTATTTTGTCAATAGTTTACCTTGCAATCACAAAACAAACAGGTCGTAATCTCAAGAAAACAATGCTTGTTATCTTGAGATCACAAGAGAAATAAGTTTTGGTCTCGAGAAAACACCTTTTGTTATCTTAAGGTCACAAGAAAATTAAATAGTGATCTTGAGAACAGTCCAGAAAAATTCTCACTACTTCATGGCCTCTCTAGTCTTCTGTAGGGGGGGCCTTTCTGTCGGGTATTGTTGTGGTCCACTTGTACCCCATTGTAAATACATTTTTTTTCCAGTACAGAATAGTTTTCCTGACTGATATCCTATATCCCATGATGATTTCTATCCAGATGGATAGAAACATGACAACTGTCCCATTCACAGGGTATGAGGGGTCACTAAATGGTTTGATGAGTATACAAATGATATAGATCACATGCTATGACCTTAACAGTGACCAGATCTATATCTGTTTGAACACCTTTAGGAGATTTTGCACTAATGGGTTTGGCAGTTCTTTCCACCTCCATCATCAGAAGGGGGAATATCTTATGGAAGGCTAATGGTCCATCTGTCCAGTGTACTTCCAGAGACTTATAGAATCTAAGCATATTAAAGCTGCTCCGATGCCTCATGTTTCCGTTACATGGCTGTATATGCCTATTTATGTGTTTGCTTGTTTTTTTACAATAGATTGTGACATTGTGTCAAAATTAAACCTGTCAGCTTCATTAGATCATGTTCTTTACATGTCTCTCAGTATGGTGTTGGGCCACCATGTTTGCTGATGTAACATGCCAGGTGTCTCGGCATGGAGATTCCTGGTGGAGCAACACCAGGCCTTCTGGACGTGTGACGCATGACAACAAACCGTTCATCTTGCTGCTGAAGATGTCACTCCATGACAGTCTGGCACGACACCTTTGCAGTCTTTAGCGCCATTGACGTGGTGTTCAGGGCAGTCATGGTAATGGCTATCTGTGTGCCATCTGCCAAAGGTGCTGGCAGTAACAGAATGACTCATGGACGGCATCACTGCTCACTGCAACCATGGCTGTTGGATCAGTCAGGTACAGCGATAAGGCTCGCCCTTGCTTACGTCACCTGAACAGTCAAGCGTGAAGCTTGAATCATTTGCATGTCTCACGATATCAAACCTACACACCAAGTTTCATTCCTGTCAGTTGATTCCTTCTTGGTGCAACTATTTTTTTTTGACGATGAGTATAAATGCAGCATCTTGCCAAGACATCACATTGTTAAAGGAGAGGCAGGAATAGATGTGTTTATTCTGTAGGCAGTTCAAAAAAGTTTCTCAGTGCGAAAACAGCCTGGGCTGCAGACCCCTGAACCTGACTGACATTTTGGCCAACTCCAGGAAGCATGGAAGCTAAACTAAAGCTGTTTTTACCATTAAGAGTAAGGATGTTTATTACTGTCTTTTTTCTAGCATGACTTCAAACAGAACAGGCTGAATCAATCATTTCATGTGTGTTTGTATCATTGCTGCTTGCTTTATCGCTGTTTACAGGAAGAGGCCAGCACTTTTTAGTAAGAGCTGGTCTTACGAACATCGCCTCCTCTTCAGTGTCTTTATCAGCACACTCAAATCAGCATTTATTTTGGTCTTTGAGTGATCCTGGCCTATTTCTCCCTGGTGGATTGGTGCAGTGACCTCAGAAAAAAGGTTATATGGCGGGACTAAGCAACAACTGCGGAGAGGCCTGCGTGCCAGAGACCTCTCAGGTGCTGCTGTGGGTCAGTGAGAATAGCTGACAGTGAGATGGGCTGGAGGACAGTGTGAGTGAACATAGCGTGAGTGTGGTGCTGAATCAGGGGGTTGTGGATTCGGGGACTGGCTCCCCGTCCGGCTGCATTGCGTAAGCCGAGAGGTCCACAGAGAAAGAGTGGCTGACTGGCTGGGCGTCTGTGCGTGATGCAGCGCAGCCACTGCAATACACAGCGAAACAGGAGATTAAAGAGAACTGCTGGTGTGCATGTGCTTCTACATGGCTGGCAGATGACTAAAAACAAGCTCTTGGGAAAGTTACTGCCTCTGGACATGTGTCTGTAGATAAAAGTGCATTGTAAATGTATAATGCTGTAGATTACTTATGTGTGTTCATCAATAACAGTCATTCAGATACTGGCATTGTATAGTGATTGGCAATTAGCTAATGTAAGCAGTGATGTCATTGGATACACCTGACACTTGCTGAATGTTTAGCGTAGTTGGGTTCTGCAGAACAGGGGAGGCACAAATCAGTCTTTCTTTCAACATCCTTCTCAGTGCATCATTTGCACTTTCCAGACCAATGGGACACTGGACACATGAGTATCAATGACCTCAAAATACAAAATAAACCTTTTCTGATGCAACTTTAAGAGCTAAAATGATGTACAGTGCTCTTGTGCTCTTGTGTGATTGTGATTGTGGACATTCAGCAAGCAGTAATGCCCTCCATGAGTCATCCTGTTAGGGCCAGCACCATTGGCAGATGGCTGAACAACGCAGGACTACATGCACACAGACAGTTACAACGACTGCCCTTAACACCACGTCAATGCCACCAAAGACTGCAATGGTGTTGGGTCCGACTGTCATGGAGTGACTCAGAATGGCAGCAGGTCATCTTCACTGACGAGTCCCACTTTTGTCT
>CM067481.1:28179672-28232174 GCA_034552555.1 Semaprochilodus insignis | reverse complement strand
TATATATATATATATTTTTTTATATATATATATATATATATATATATATATATTTTTTTTTTTTTTTTTTTCCAGGTTTTCTTGTTAGTCTTCTCTCCTTCTGTTTTTCACCCGTGGTGTGCCTCCTCCTCCCCTGAGAAATCAGATGAGGTAGGATTTTTTTCCCCAGTGTAAATCAGTCGAGGTGGGGAAAGTCTTTATAGGAAAACTCTGCAGCCCCAGGGCTGCTTCCACTCTTCCTCATGACAGATGTCCCCTGCAGAGCGACTGGATTGTCTCATCAGTCCTGCCTAAGGGACACAGATTGTGTTTGTCACGACAGGCTAGCACAAGCTACTCTTAAGCATTTAATCAATCTCTTTAAAGTTTAGCTCCGCAGAATGTTTAGTTGCTGTGCGCATAGAGACCAAGGTGCTAGAGACACTGAACACATGTTCTTGTTAAAGGCACACATCACTTTTCTAATAACGGAAAGTGATGCGTCATTCAAGAGCCCCCTACTATCAAAGCCAAAAACACCAGCAAAGAAACAAAGTGAACCCATTACATCATTGGTTCCGTACTTAGCACAGGAAGGATTCAACATGCCAGCATGACAAGCACAGTCTGTCCACTCCTCTTCACTATCCACTGTTCCTTACAAACAATGGAAAGCCAGTCAGCATTACCAGCTGAGAATACAGAACTAAATACAGTATACATTTAGCAACACATTTACATTTTGAGGCGTAAAAGAAGAACATTACATTCTGAATCAACCAAGCCAATAAGAAAAAGGGCCCAACTGTGGTACAAGAGGGAAACACACTCCGCTGTCTATGAAGCTTTATGATTGCAAAACATATTTATTGCAGTATATTTCAGGTAACGTTGTTGAGCTAGCAAATAATTGGTAATATTATCAGCTCAGGTTCTGTGGCAGTGATGCTTCTGTTCATACTATCTTACTATGGTCAACAGGAAAGGTCTACCCAGGCCTGATCATTAATGCCCACACCTACCCAGTTCAACCACTAATCACATCTGCCCGTGCTCAAAAAATCTAGGACAATTCTTGCCCACTCCCTTCTGCAGATCCCAGCACCCTCCCACTTCAACCAAGCCTACCCACACATCGACTATCCTGGGTGTTTTTGCTGTAATCCACTCCAGTGACGTAGGACAAAGCCCGTGACATGGCGAAGCAGCCTAACAATTGTTTGAACTGTGCGATGGTAGTATTTCGGATGGTCCCTCTTCTCTTTAGGCTGGACAATGCAGCATTCCTAATTTCCAAAAAAATTCAAATTTTTGGTTTGCCGAACCACAGAACACTTTTCCACTTCGCCTCAGTCTTAAATGACCTTGGGTCCAGAGAAGGAGGCAGTGTTTCTGGATCTGTTTATATTTGGCTTCTTCTTTATGTGGTAAAGTTTTAACTTGCAATGTGGATGCAGCAACAAACTGTGGTCACGGGTGATGGTTTTCAGAAGTGTTCCTGAGCCCATGCTGTGCTTTCCACTACAGAATTGTGTCTGTTTTAATTCAACGCCACCTGAGGGCCCAAAGTTCACTGCAATCCCTTCAACTGTTGCACTGTTTGCCTGATCAGTCTTTTACAGAGTGGTGACCCCTCCCCATCTTTACTTCTGAAAGCCTCCCTGTGATGCTCTCTTTATACCCAGTCATGTTACTGGCCCGTTGCCATTCAAACTAATTTTCTAGCAGTTATGTTTTTGGCATGATACAACTTTACCAGTCTTTTGTCACTCCTGTCCCAACTTTTTTGATGTTCAAAAAACATACAATTCAAAATACAATTTTCAATTTCAACATTTGATATGTAGTCTTTGTACTATTTTCTACTAAATACAAGGTTTAAATGATTGGCACATCATTCCATTCTGTTTTTATTTGCATTATGAAAAAGTGAAATGGTGGTTCTCATTGTCTTATGATGACAACAGGTCCTACATCATACATACAAACTTCATATTGGGATTTTGTTGCCACTGCATTGTTCATGGTGCCCCGGTGCATGTCGGAAGTGCCTACAGGAGAATCGAATGGATCTACATATGTCAGGGTTCTTAAAATCATAAAAGCTGACAATGTTACACAGTCCTTTAGCAAACATACTGAGCTACGATAGGCCAAACTAAACTCTTTATCTTATTCAGTAAGTCAGATAGCGGGGGGGATCCTTCATCCGTCGCAGGCTTCTTGTACATGTAACTGGAATAAGCAGGTTATTTTTAATGAGCTGTAGTTCTGTTTATGAAATTAGCCCTGGCCTCCAGACAGATCTCCGAGGACCATCATGTGGTATAGAAGCAGCCTTTGGAAAGGTCAGGTTGTTTTCTTTTTTCATGTCCATTTTCATCCTCCTCGTCTCACTGTCAAAACAAAGAGTGGCATCTCATTCAGACTGGAAGGAGCATTTACTCATGTTATTGAGAAAGATTCACAAATGCGTGTGTTTCTCTCTTATACACAGTAAACTGCATATTACAAGCCCCTGTCTGTATAAGGGAACTGGAGCAAAGCTCAATTAGCCAAGTCAGTGTTCCGTCACTCACTGACTGCTCATCATTATTTTAGGTTAAACACAGATATTAAATTCAGACCTCCTTTGTGTTTTTGCACAATGCACAGTGTCTTTTACCCTTCGTATATACACGATTACTAGTGAATTGTGCTCCCCAGGATTTACTCCACGGATATTCCTTAAATGTCAGTCCTCACATTCCGCTGCAAATGAATTTGTCCATCATACATATTTATTTCAGGAGCTCCCTCATGTTTTCCAGGCACTGTGTGACACTGATGTGATGATTCAACAAAATCTTGATGGAAACAGGCTGTCTGTTTGGGCGTTTGATTAGACAGTCTTCTACAATGTGCTACACTAATTGGTTCAGAAGGCATTTTGGCTGGAGGCGAGCGGCATATCATTTCAAATACGTATAGGATGGGCCAAGCCGGGATAAATGCCACAGCTTTAAGCCTATCAGCTATTAAAGCTTGTGGGAAGTCATTTAAACCAGAGAATTACTCACGACGGCATCCTACTCGACTGTTCATCATGCACAATCTGTTAAGGCTGTCACTGGAAAACCTCTGAAAGAAGTCTGAAACTTGCATGTAAATGTAGAACCTAAGTTTGAGCATGTATTTTAGAGATGGTATCAGTACCGATGGGCCGGTATCAGCGGAAAAAATGTGGGATTGGACCTTAGAAGGAAAAACTAGACTGAATCTGATCCAGTCTTGTGTGAAATAGCACTCACTAGTATTGTGTTATGTGATGTGATGCTAGCTAACTGTTTCTTCCTGTGATTGACTGAGGTTACAATACGCTGTCAGGGCAGCAGCACTACTACTTCATTCTCTCTTGCTGGACTGATTCGACTCAACACTACAGTGACTCACTATTCCCTCTTGAGGTACAAAGTTGTATTACCAGACAAGACAGGCTGGGGCTAGCTGGTTAGCATGCTAACTTTATAGATATTTCTACAACCCAATACATAGACGTCTTTGACACACCGTCAAAAATGTCATTTCTTCATGTTCTGTTGGTAACTTTAGTTCATTTTGGAATGTTTTAAAGTAAAAAAATCTTAATAAAGCATTTTAGTCAGAATAAACTTTTATTTTGTAATATTAATAATATTCTAAAATATCATCTAATATATAATAACTCTTACCCTATTACTCTAATAAATGTAGCATATGTTCACTGCTACATGACAGTTGATTGGAATGAGATTCAAGCCATTAACAATGCATTGTATTAAATATGTCAGATATCTAGTGACTTACTAACTTACTAAGTTAAGTTATAAGTAAGTTCCTAAATAAACAAGAACATCATCCTCACAAGGTTTCTTCCTCTTGCTCTGAGAGAGTTTTTCCTTACCACTATAGCCCTTGGCTTGCTCACTGGGGGCTTTGACTCAGATTCTCTGTCAAGCTGCTTTGTGGCAACATCTGTCGTAAAAGCCATTACATGAATAACCCTTGACTTGGATGACTGAAGTATTTTTTTAAGCTATGGCTGTGTGACGCTTGCTACTATAGACTCTGTCTGTCTCCACAGTTGCATAATGTTGCTTCTGGGCAATGTGCATGTGTAAAGAATTTTCCTAAATATGCAGTAATTGTATGTAATATTGAATGGTAAAAATTAACTCCAACAAATGTTTTATATATTCTAATATGCCAGTATGGTTTACTGAAATAAACTGTTAGAAGGGGAAATGTGTATCGTACACAAGCTGCACCGTGCCTGATATTGTGAACAAATTCATATCTTTTTGTTTGTTAATTTAAACTCTTCTTTCATCATTAACCCTTTAATCCCCTTTGTATTTTATTAATTGCATCAAAATGTGTAATGTGAGGGACATGGGTTTGTTACCCTGAGGCAACATTGTGATGCCCTTTGCATTAAACAGTATATAATATACATGCACCAGCCATCTCATTAGGTACACCACATTGCCCACATTGCTCCACTTACCAAACAAGAGCACTTTGTAGCTCTACTATTACAGACTATAGCCCATCTGTTTCTCTGCATACTTTGTTAGCCCCCTTCACCTTGCTCTTCAGTAGTCAGGTATTATGTGGGTGGTGGATCATTCTCAGCACTGCAGTGACACTGACGTGGTGGTGGTGTGTTAGTGTGTGTTGTGCTGGTGTGAGTGGATCAGACACAGGAGTGCTGCTGGAATGTTTAAACACTGTGTCCACTCACTGTCCACTCTATTAGACACTCCCTCAAGCAAGGCACCTAACCCCTTACTGCTCCCCGGGCGCCGTGGTTAGGGCTGCCCACCGCTCTGGGCAAGTGTGCTCACTGCCCCGTGTGTGTGTGTGTGTGTGTGTGGGTGTGGGTGTGGGTGTGGGTGTGGGTGTTTCACTTCATGGATATGTTAAATGTGGATGCCTATGTGTGTAAAAACACAAATGGCACAAAATGACCCTAAACTCTGTACGCAGCGAATGTTTGGCCTCACCTAAAATTACCTTGCTGGTCCACCTTGTAGATGTAAAGTCAGAGATGATAGCTCACCTCAGAGGATGCGTTGATCATCCTCTAGTCCTTCATCAGCGTTCCCAGGACGCTGCCCACAGCATACTGTTGTTTTGATATTTTTGCTTGATGGACTATTCTCAGTGACAGCACTGTGAACAGCACTGTTGTGTCTGATCCACTCATACCAATATGACATTGTGTCACAGAAATAAACATGCGGTCATATGACAGTTTATTGAATGCCATCACTTAAGAAATGCCAAACAACCATTACCCTGGGCTTAACAATAACACTGGAGAGAAATGTAAAGAAACTGAGATGTCTAAGATATCCCATAAAACATACACCATCAGTCTCATCAACTTCCTGGACCTTAATGTTTGTGCTTTCCCTACAGGAAACCGCTGCAGAAAGAAGAGAACGGCACAAGCCGAGGAGAGTACGCCATGAGCTCTCGCTGCAAGCAACAGGTTGTGGAGACCAACAACACTGGGGTATAGTGCCCAGAGCAAGGCACTGGAACACTGTAAACACTCCTGACCCCGGTGACACCATCTCATTCTCCCACCTTTGAAGGGGTTTGGAGATGGATGAAAGGTAGAGGATGAACTTTTGAAGGAACTTTAAACAATGACTCTGCCTGAGTGGGAGATATGAATACTTCAAAAGAACACTTTAATGGCAAATAAGTGCTGGTTCATGATTGACGTATGACAGTATACAAAAGGTTCAGAGAAAGCATGGAGCCCAGAGACTCATTGTTATGTTGGACCAGATGACAGCTGTCAGTATCCTGAGGCTGAAGCTGTCAGGCCCTGAGACGCCTCGAGGCCTCCTTGGAGGACGATATACCAGTAAACACCAACAACAAATCAAACGCATGCACTTTCTGTTGAATGCAATGACGTCTTAAGGTTTCTCTCTTTCGCTCTCCTTTCTGTCTCTGTTTCTCTGCGGTTTCCTCCCGTCCCCAGTCATGTAAATAAAGAAGGCCATGTTGCTTTGTGAGTTCCGATTAGAGCGCATCCCGAGAAGTAGTTTGTGTACCGAGTGTAAGCTAGTGGAGAAGCAGGAAATGGATTGCTTTTTTTTGTATGACTATGCAACTGGAAAGGATTGAAACGTAGTGGTGCATGTTCATGATATAAAAAACACAGTGTTAGCTTCATTTGCTGCTAATCAGCATTGCTAATTTCTAATGTCGATCAAGCAGTCTGATAATAAGTGGCCAATTACTTGCTCTAATGATATTACTGTACATGTGTAATCAACTAATTAAGCTGTCATTGCCTATCATCAGTAAATAGGCTAGAATACATGCCACATATACATAAATTAAGACTGTTATTTAACTAGGGCTACATTATTAAGCAGCATTTCTTTTTATGATTTATGATTGGAGTCCTTTGCACAAACTAAAAGATGTTTGCACCTTATTACATGATATATTTACTAAATTAGTACAGCAGAATTTTTAAACGAAGTAGTAAAATGTAATGAATTATTCCTCATCCATGAGCTAATAGCCCTGCGTTACATATTTGAACTTTTTTCTTATTCCCGGTACTAAGTGTGTTTTCTTAATTCCTTAGACGTAAAATGTTGAGAAAATATTTATCGGTCCCTGTAAACTTTGCTTTTGTGGTCAGGACAATGATGTTTTAAATGATATCTGTTTTGCATTTGCATTACCTTCAAGGCTAAGTAGGCCTCAAGTAGCTTCTGGAACTGTGAGAATTCTCCAGAAGTTCATAAAACTGTCCAGAATTTTCTAGAACATTCAAGACTTTTTTAGTACTTTCTAAATCTGTCTGGGACTGTCCAGTAGCATACACAGCAGTATAAATACAGCTGTGTTAAAACAGCAATTCCAGTTTAGACTCTCCAGCTGCAAAAGTGGATAGTGGATACAGGGCAAAAAATAATTTAGAGGTCATCAAGAAGTCGCTGCATCCGGCACACACATTCTGCTACATCTGTGACCCAAAAAAATGGAGCGAAAAAGTACTCCATGAAAGCATCTGCTAAGATGTACGAGGCCTTCAAAGCATACATTGGCATGCCTGTTGGGGATCAAGACAAACCGAGGGCACCTCAGTTCACATGCGAGCACTGCAAGAAAACTCTTGAAGGTAAGGTGGATGATTGCTGCTCGCTTAGACGGAATTTTATTCTGTAAAGTTTTATTGATTCTTTGAGTTTAAAAGCTGTTATTAATATAATATACACTCATCATCAAAAACATACTTGCACCCAGAAGGAAATGTGGGATTGGAATGCTATTGGGAAGGAAGATAAAGGTTACCAGGAACAATAAATGATGATAAATTTAGACTGATATGGGCAATATTTATTGAGCTACACACACAGAAGTAGTGTCCCCCAGTAAGGGGTTGGGCCGCCATGTTTGCTAACGCAACGTGCATACATTTCGCCCTACGATGCGATCCCTCTCCAACTTTTCCAGCTGCTCGAATTGGTTTTGAACTCTTCTTTGAGGCATACTTTACTTGCAAAGGATGCTACCAACACAACAGCACTGTCAACAACACAAGTCAGAATGGAAAGCATGCGCAACAGGACAACCTTATATAGTCAATCAGGTACAGCGTTAAGGCCGTCCTTGTTTACGTTACATGTGCGGCTGAGCATGAAACTTGAATCATTTGCATGTCTCACAATGTCAAACCCACTCACCAAGTTTCATTCCTGTTCGGTGATTTCCTTCTGGGTGCAACTATTTTTTTTCAAGAATGAGTTTTATGCACTGTGTTAATAGCTTACACATTACTAAGTATTACTATGTGAAATAAATCACATTTTTCACATCATTGTCCTGCTCACAGAAACGAAGTTTGTGGTGAATAAAGCTGTATTTGTTTACGTTTTACACATAAGCAATTGGAATACTACACATAGAACCCGGGAAGAAAAATATTGTTATGTAATGTTTTTAATATGTGTAAAGTTCACATATTAGCCTGTGCGGTACAATGAACAAAAAATTAATTCCTAAAAATATACAGTCACACACGGTTGCAGGAAAGTGTTTGAATGGACCTGTAACTTGGTAGATGAAATTTGCCCCCTTTTTTTAAGGGATTGATGTAGTAGTGTATAAACACTGATTCAAATGTACCCCAGCGAATATATGAAAACTAAGCTGCAAAAACACCCCAAATGGAAATAATTGTTATTGTGATGTCACAGTAAAACAACACATTTACATACCTCGTCACCCCACGGCAGTTTACCCGAGCCCATCCACGCGGTAATGTGTCATCCCAGACTGCTTTTTCAATGAGCCAATCAGAACAGAGCTCTGAACAGATTTATATCATCCTTAAAGGCACAGTAACAAACAGCTTCTTTAATTAAGAGATAATGTTGGAAAATGGTAAAAATGAATTATGACTCTTTCTGGTACATGAAGCCCCACAAATGCTAAAACATCATAGGTGTAAGAAAAAGATAATATAAAAGAAAAATGTAGGATACGTAGGGTGCTTTAAGTTGGGGGCGCTAACACTTTAGGCCTAATGTACAGCAGTGATGTACTGCAAAACTGGCGCCCCCTGAATGGCAGAAAAACTGGCTGAGTGACAGCGTTAGTGTTCAGTGTGAATGCCACAAGAACATTCAAAAAATCGACTGTAGTAATAAATTCAGCAAGAATTCAAAGTGATCTTTATACAGACTACCGGAAGCTAAAGAAAAGAAAATGAATTTAGCTTCTTAATCCACAGCTTCTTCATAGTTTGCAGAAACAACTGGAGCCCGGGTGCCAAAACGTGGATTTGCAGCTGCTATTTTGTGTTAGGTTTGCTGGATTTTGGGGTAAAATCATACCATAAATCATATAATCATAAATTATACACTGTACTGACGATTCATCAATGAAGTGTTCAGGACCTTTCATTCTTTCATTTCATTCTCATGTCTGTTCTGTAGAACTGTACGTTTTGCCGGCATTTATTAAAGACACCCATTATAATAAGCTTTGTGTCTTACAAGCAAAGTTGGGGTGAGATGGGGTTCAAAAAGTTAGTTAGGTGGTCCTTGCCCCCCCTCCCAAGGACCCTTTATATTTCACATATTGAATAGTGATCTCCATAACAGACAAAAGCAAGCTGCATTTTTTAAACGGTTACATTTGATATGTTTTCTGGTGGCATTTCGTTTCTGTTCATTTTGTTGATTTTACCTCAAGATGCTGATGTTGTTGTGTTTAGCACAGGTCCATGTTTGCCTGAAATGAACGTTGATGATTTTTAAAAAAGCGCAAAATTCAAACAGCAACTCTGAAAACTCAGCAAGAGGATTGCTTTTACTGTTCATGCTGGATCTGACTAGATTTAAAAATCCAAAGATGTGATGTAACGGTAGTGATGTAATGTTCTTACATAGTGCAGCTGAGCAGTGAATCACTTGGGTTTTTAAATGTTTATCTAACTCACCAAGTTTGTCATGTAAACCACGGTTCCTACACCCTTAAAAAGAAGGTTCTTCAAGGGTTGTTAGTAAAGGTAGCAGTTGTATTGAGAACCAGGTGTTGTATTTACAGCCATTCCATGCAAAAGAGGTTCTTTGCATCGTGAAATGGATCTTCGGATGGAGAATGTGTTGTATAGATTCTTATATAGAACATTTTTAAAAATGGTTCTATATAGCACCAAAATGGGTTTTGCTATTGTTAAAATGTCTAACTTGTAATAATAGAAGTTGTAGTAGAACATCTGAAGAGCCATTTCACCATGCAAAGAACCATTTAAGCAGGAAATGGTTCTATATAGAACTCACTGTCTTTACCATCTTTTTGAAGTGTGTATGTTTCACTCTGTATAATACACTCTCCCATGTATCGTACACTGTCTTCATACTCTCTCATCTGTTCAAACGTACAGAAGATAAATGTGTATTATAATGTACAAACTTACTCAGAAATATATTGCATGAATGTAAATATCAGTATTTGCCTTCTTGACCGTATCGTGTACAGAGTACGAGAACATATGTTTATAGGGATAAATATCAGTTGATGTGGTATCAGAACTGAATCTGTGTTGTTTGTTTGTATGGAACAAGCCATTAATGTATATTGGAGTTATTAAAGGTTGTTGCACAATGTATGCATCACATACCAAAATGTTCAACATCTATACTGCAACATGCTGACTTTTTTAGTTTTAAATAAAACTGTACTTCTGAATCTGGTGTCGTTCTTTTCTGTAATTCAGTTTATAGATAATTGTTTATAGAAAATTACTGGCTAAGCATATATGAACACCAAAAACTGTATAAATAAAACTAATAGTGGTATTCATACAACCATGTTATTAAACTTATTCGTGCTTTGTTCACCAGTGCGTTCTTTCCTTCCATTCAGTGCAATGAGAAATAAGCACACATTGTTTGGAGTTAGGAGTGTTAGGCTTCAAATATTACAGTACCAAGCTAGCCTGTTTAGAAATAACAACAGCAAATCTGCTTCCATAACTTGGTTGCACATAAAAAACCTATAACCAGTCAGTCATAAATTTGTAATGTTTCGTATGCATAAAAATTAAAACAATTTAGTCAGTGATGCAAATAAAATGACATTAGTTTATTAAAAACTGTGATTTTCGCTGTAGTATCCCATTAAGTCAAAGGAAATTTTGGCCAGCATTCTGTAAAGCTTGTCTAACTTCATGACAGTAGCTACAAAAGAATGTCTTTTATGGGCGGAGCATCGATAAAGCAATTCTGTATGACATAAAATAGTACAGAATTGTGTTTTATACACTGAATGCTTTACTGTTTGTCTTTTTACGTGGAATACCAAGTGAATAGTTGACCACTAGTTCACATTTTTTTACAATTTATATTTGAATTCAACCAAAAAAAAAAATTTATAACATTTGATACAAATATTTGAATAACCCCAGTCAAATTACACATTTTGTTCGTTCTGCATGTAAAATAATAAGTTAATATGTCCTCCACAAGGAGCAAACTTAGGTTTTTTGTACATAATTCCTATTTATATTTTAACATATTAGAAAAAAAAAAACATAAAATATAAAACGTGTCATAATATTTGCATAAGCCATATTTTAAGATTTATATACAGATTTTATATATCGAGATATGTATCCAAGTTGTCTTTTATTCAACTCACCAAATAAACAGTAGATGCACAGGTGTGTGTTCTCTGTGGAGGATGTGTTCATTTATTTTAATTGAAAAAAGCAACAAAGCATGTAATGTGGCCAGAGATGTTCAAAGTTTTGCAAGTGGTTCATACTCTTCAATCATTTCACAGATAACACAGCATATCCACATTCCTTGCTGTACATATACAGATGTTAGTGTGTATGCTTTTGCTATGAAGTTAGAGGGCATACACTGGGCAACACAGTAAATGTTAGTCCCTCCCTGTTGACTGTTTGCTTGTCAATCCTTCCTGGAAGTGTAATTTAGATGAATGCAAAGATGGAATGTCATCTCCGTATAAAGCACTACAAACAATTTTCTCTAATTTTTAGGTTTAGGTGGGTGTCAGCGGGGGGCAGCTGAGAGGGGTTATTGCTTCAGTGTGGATGAAGATGATGGATTGCCCAGAAATGTTTGGCCTCAGTGAGGGGGAGCCGTCACCCAGCTGCATTTGGAAGGAAAGATTGCAGGCTGGTTACTTTGTGCTGACGGTGTCAATTATGTTGACAGGAGCAAAGCTGCATGCCAATCAAAGTTAAGTAATGGTGGGTGCACATTTGTGTTGGTGTGGTGTGTTTCACTACATGAAGATACATTCACATGTGTGTGTTCGCTTTCGTGCATTTCCAGGACACAGTAACATGGAAATACTACAATCGGACTGATCTACAATGTCAAGACCAATAAAATAGTGCTCTACACTACATTCAATTTTTCACAACTGAAAGGGCAAATTGTACACACAGCTTGTATAATCTCCACAGGAAAAGATCGAAACATAGAATGAAGCAGTACACATAAGCCTGCGGTCACCATATCCAGGGCTAGACATCGGTTAGAAGGGTATAAAGCTCCTCAGCACTGGGCTGTAGAACACTGGGCCTGTGTTTTCTGGAATGATGGAACACTTTGGGATGAGTCGGAGTGACATTCGTCATCCATAACAAATCATGAAACATCAGTACGTAACCTCAGTTATGCTCTTGTGGACTGAATGCAATCAAACCCTCACAGCAATGTTCCAACATCTAGCGTAAATCCTTCCTAGAGGAGTAGGGGCTGTTAAAGCAGCAAAGTGGGGGGAAAACTCTATATTAATACCCTTAATATCAGAAGAAATGTTAGCTGAGGATGTATATATAATGTATGGAGATGTACACTATGTCACCAAAAGTATAACTAGGTCTATAAATATTTACACAATGGAAATGTATTGTTATTCTGGAGTACTGAAGTTATTGCTGTCAATGTATCCCTGGTACCTAGATTGCTTTGAGGGCTTTTAGCTTCAATTTGAGGGTATTTACATCCAAACCAGTTTACATAGGGATTACATCCGTTTTCATACATAGCCCCCCATCTTTAGGGGTGCTTAACAATGACTGTACAGTTGGCTGCTCAGCTGTTCCATGGCCAGGTGTGTCCTATTCCCTTATTATTACGCTTACTAGTGAACAGATAAAAGCTGAGAGTTGCATTGTTTGCATTGAAATCTGTTGCTGTTTACTACTAATATGAAGCCCAAAGAGTTTTACTACCAGTAAAGCCAGCCGGAAATATCAAAACAAGACAGAGAGATGAATACTCTGGTGACAGATACACCATCAGTGCTTGTTAAGGAGCTATTTTAAAATCAGCAGGCAGTATGTAAAGACTCGCTCTACAGAAGAGCGAAATAAATGGCTTCTTTACAAACACCAAAGATCCTTCTAAGGTCTGAATAGCTTTGACATTATACTGTAGCCAGTTACATTCTAAACTTTAAGTGAAAATCACACAGCTACTATTTATAGTTAAATTTGCAATATTTTGTTAATGGGATAAGGGCGAATTGTTAGTTTTGGTCATGAAAGGGCAGCAGGATTATTGGAGCAGCAGTGGACTGAAGCAAGTGATGAAAGTCAAAATCAGGTTGAGAATTTTAAAATCATTTTTGCATTAATTTGAATAATTGGATGTTTCATGAAACTTCAGCTCATCAGACAAAAAATGAGTCACCTGTGACTTGGTGGTTTGGTCGATGCCTTCCCTGGCACAATTTTGAGGAGAATTTCCTGTAGACTGAGATTTTAGCCACTGCTGGTAGACCCGTATGACCGTACGCTTCCATACACCTGCAAATTCAGCTACTTCCTTCACACTATGACCTTCCTTCTCTATGGCCTTTGGCACGCCCAAATGCAATCACTCCTTTTAGCCAATCATTAACATCTGCTTTGGACTAATTTCACTGCACTGTACCACCTCTTCTCAATCTATGAATCCCGTTGCACACTGCACAGGAAGCCCCATCATCCTCTCACACCGCCATCTGCAGGGTGCCTGAAGTTACTACCACCTTAAACATACAAGACAGCATGTCCAGTATTCTGCCCAACCCAACTGACAGCATAGTGCCAACAGTGAAGTTTGCTAGAGGAGGGATAATGGGGTGAGGCTGTTTTTTAAGGGCTTGGAATCGGCCTTTTAATTTAAGACTAATATTACATACAAAGTCTTTTTGACAATTATATACTTCCAAATTTGTGGCCACAGCGCCCTGATGACAACCCACTGGGCACATTTGGGATGAATTGGAACAGCGATTGCAAGCCAGGCCTTCTTGCCCAACATCAGTGCCTGGCCTCACAAAAAATATAGTTGGGTAAGTATGTACATGTATAAGGAGCTAGGAACCAAAGGCAGCCTGGTCTTGCCTACAGGCTGAATGGGAAGGTTGGTCTTGCATCTTCTGCTTCACTTGGGCTCCAATTTCAAAGCTTGAGCTCACTCGTAATTGGCCCTCATATTAAGTCACCCAGTATTAATGCAATGTTGATGTTGTTTTAGCTACCACAGGAAAGTCAGATCCATATCAAGCCACAGGAACATCACTGAACAGTGAACATTGTCTACCACAAAAGTGTTTAGACCAATCTGTTTGTGTAGGAAATCCATAACGTCAAAGTTGATGAGACTAAAAAAAATTATCATTTCACATATACACTACAAGTCTCACCTATACGGTAATCCTGCATAGGTTCTGTTAAAACACAATGGAAGAGTAGCTATGCACAGGATTTGAATGGAGAAGGCTAGTAGAGTGCTCTCCAACCTCTCCATCAGATGTGCCATTTGAAGATAATGCAATTAGACGGCCAGGGCCATTTGGAGCACTGATGCGTCGCTCCTCCGCCGAGACTCGACTCTGCTCGGGAACAAAGCCATCCCGACAGCCTGTAAATCGCTCTGCTCAGTGAGGATGTGCAGACAGAGAAAGAAAACTTGTTCCCTTTGAGTCCTGACAAGCCTCTCTACACAAAGCACACCACGATTGCACTGTAATCGATGATACAGGTATTTAAGACTAAAGATTAATGACCCATGACTAATGATTAAAGATGCTGGACTTCAGGGTTCATCCTTGACCTTCAAACTTAACCGCCACATGCAAAAAGAAGATTCATAAAGCCTGTGTGAAGACTTTAGGCAGCAAATTGAGTTGCATTTTGCTCATGTGTGCAAGAAGATGCTTTGTATATGCCTCTGTATGTGTCTGCGTGCTTCTTTTCAGGATTTGTAGCGCTGCGTTCAGCCTGAGCTGGGACAATAACAGGCTCAGCTGTGGCTTCCCATGCTTGAGCAGCAGCACAGCTGAAGCCGGGGCCTTGTGGGCCATATGGATCCATTGAAACGGACTGGAGGAGATAATCCTTCCCCCAACCCCTGAAAACAAAACCAATGCACCACCACTAATGTGGCTCTGCATATTTGCATCTCATTGGTCTGAGGCGGAGAGAGTGAACAACAACAACATCTGTGGGGAAAAAACCCCGGCCTCCCGCTGCACTATAAAAGCGGCCTTGGGTACAGTGTCAAAGACAAATTTAGACCATCAAACACTGCAAGCTTTGCAAATACAGATTCATATCTACAGAGTACAGACAAAACAACACATTGCTGGATATTCCAAACATGATCTGCTTCGGTGCAAAACTGCAAGTGCACTTAACGGAAGGCTGCCACCATTTGTTGAAACTTGACAGCTGAGTTCAAAATGCATTTAATAGGCTGCAAAATGAATTCAGAATTAATGTTGTTTGGAGTTCCTGTCTAAAATATCATCCCAGTGCTATTTCAGTGCAGTGAGCGATGCAGCCATTCAATGGTGCAGACATCTTTGGCACGAATGCTCCACCTGCTGGAGGCGCAGAGCATTGTAACCAAAACCAGTTTTGACTTTTTGGAGTTTTAATAAGTTTATAGCATTTCAAACATGACATACATATGTAGCACATTACTTTATCACACTTATCGTGATCTTATGAATACCATACGCTCTACGAAGCCCTGTATTAGCAATGACAGTATAAGTAAAATGTGATTTTTCATCAGTTTCCTGCATTTAAACTGTTATCTGTGAAGCTCAGGAGCATAGCAGTTGTCACTGAACCCACCCAGCAATTATTAAACAAGAACAAGCTGTGATTGTTGCCTTCAGTGCATTTGGTCATGAAGTAGCAGACATGGGCCTGGAAAATTAGCCAAGCTTAGCAACAAAGGAGGAAAGGAAACAAGTGGACATGGCTCGAAATACCCCAGACTTCACTCAGATGTATTCCCAGCGGTTATGTCTAAGATTGTCTATATTTGTTAAACTTTTAGAAGGCTATTTTTAGGATCTGTTTCAAGAGCACCAGCCCACAACGTAGCCGGCCTGATGTTTTATTCAGAGGCCTAAATTTAGAGGAGCAGAAATAGCAGTCATGAGGCCCGGGCTGCGTTGTTATGGTAGTGGTCTGAAAAGACTTTAGCTCATCCTGCGTATTCAGTGCTCTGTGTTCTTTTAATAGTCCACCAGGAGACAAGCAGGACAGGGAGAATGCCCATACACGTGTGGACCCAGCTGAGAAAGAGGGACTATGCAGCTTTCATCTTCCTGAACGGTTTATAAAAGATGTCTGATATACTATCTGTGAAGGAGAACAGCAGCAGCAGAAGAACACTGTCATAAATAAGCGAGTGATAAGAGACATTAGAAGAGAGAGAGAGTTTACTTGAGACATCAGAAGCCCATACCCTGAGAAGTTGAGGCTGTGTTTATTCAGTCACCACAAGAGAGCACCAAACTCCCCTTTTCCTCTTATCAGAACACATGACGTTGATAGATGCATGAATGCAGTTGATAGATGTATGAATGCAATAGTGGCATTGCTGAACCTTCAAGCAATTCCTAAAAGCTGGGACAGTATATGGGATGCTACTGAAAATAAAAACACAATGCAGTGATTAGCAAATTCTGTTTGACATGTGCTGCATTGAAAACAGTACAATCTTATCTTATGACCTTCCTTGTTTATTGTAAATACACTCATCGTCAAAAGAATAGTTGCACCCAGAATATAATATATGATCCTGATATGGGCGACATTTATTGAGCTACACATACAGAAGTAGTGTCTCTCAGTATGGTGTTGGGCCACCATGCTTGCTAACGCAGTATGCCAGATGTCTCAGCATGGAGTTGTGGAGGTTCCTAATGGTGTACTGTGATAATCCATCCCATGCAGTTTGAATATTCTCACATAGTTCCTGTAGATTTGTGGTAGGGGTGGAGGTGGAGTGACAGCATGTTATCTGGACATGTGACACTTGACAACAAACCGTTCATCTTGGTGCTGAGCACGGTGCCTCCACACACGGATTCGTTAGTCGTTTCCACCAAGACAAAAGAGGGACTCGTCACTGAAGATGACCCGCTGCTATTCTGAGACACTCCCTGACAGTCTGGCATGACACCATTGCATTGTCTTTGGTGAAGTTGATGTAGCGTTAAGGGCAGTCGTTGTAACGATCCATGCGCATGTAGTCCTGCATTGTGCATCTTTTGATAATATTATGCAGTACAGAAGATAAAATACCCCAAATCCTTGCAATCTATGGACATTATTTTGAAACTTAGAAACTAACAGTGGCAAGTCTTGACCTATCTTACCTGTCTTACAATGTCAGTTTACAGAAACCACATTTGGAGAAAAAAATGCCCATATGGCAAAACATCTAAGTTTTGAGGCATTTTGTCTCAAAATCACAGGGCGTGAAGGAGGTTTTTGAAAATGGTATTTACTGTCTGCTTCAAGAAAATCAATCAGCAAAAAGCTTACTACAGAATGACACATGACTTGAGAGGTCTATTACTTCTAATTCTGTGGTTGCTCCCATGCTGACGTCACAACACAGATCTGCAGCTCAAAAAGGTTGAAGAAAAACTGGGAATTGCCAGTTCCAATGTATTTTTCTCACTTGGAAATCAAAAACTTCCCAGTTGCAATTTTTTTCATAAGCACAAAGTGATTTTCCTAATTAGACACACCAAATTTAGTTCAGGAATAGCATGTTTAATAAATAAAGATTATTGTTATTAGTAGTAGTATAATAGTATATACTTAAGTATTTGTTGCTTCTGTCTATTATAATATTTTCCCTGTATGTATCCTGTTTAAATACATACACTACTGCTCACTTAAATTAGAATCACTTACCAGATTAAAAGTTTATATTCATTTATTTCCAACAGTGTGGATTTAGGTACTACAAAACAGGCACCTAAACGTTGTGGGGGGGGGGTGCATTTCAAGTGCTTTGGGAGCAACAAAAAGTTTCACTGAGCACTCTGTGAATATGAGGGATTTTAATAGTCATTATAATTATGTATATCATGTAAATGTCATTACAATTAGGTAAAAATTCTCATATTTTGCAACAGTGATTCTAAACTTTAAGAGTGATTCCAAACATTTATCAAGTATGATGAAAATGTATATAGTTACACTTCACCTCATGTAACCCCTGGGAAAAAGCAATAGGAAAAAGAAGGAGACTGTGAAAATAAACTAAGAAACTGAAAAGCAACAATCAATCCAACAGTAGTACAAACCTTTGTGGCAATACAAACATTTGCATCCTTAAAATCCGAATAAATAAATGCAATGGATGTCACTGTGTGGGAAAGACTAAGTCTTCCATTACACCAGCACCACATGGAGGTCCTCATCATTTTCCTTCTGGGGTCAAAGCCTGTCAACAACCCACTGAGCCTGACACACAAGAGCTCAGTCAAGGACAGTGTCACTCAGAGTTTAAAGCGATAGTTACTCGATTTGATTTCAAAACCACGTGTAATCAATCAGCCTAGTTAAGTTTGTTGTTGGAGGGTTGTTGCTTTAAAGCAATGAAGCTAATATAGCTATTCCAGTATATTACTTGCCTTCCATAGTGTTCCAGCCACCATTTAGGATTACGCAAACTGCAAGCCTAACTTGTCACCCCTCAAGCCATGCTAAGTTGATACTCTCAAGCAATCCAGACTTGCTTATGTGGCTTCTGACAATGTATGACATGCACAGATGCATGCTTTAAGATGGCAGTTACTACTGTTGACATACACAGCTACTGTTACACAGATAGCGGTTTGTATAAATAATAGTTTGTGTAGATAACAGTGTCAGATACCACTTAAGTAAGTCTTTTTGAGATTACTGTAGCATAGGCGAAGAGGAAGAGGTGAATGCTTTTTTACTGAACAGCCAGCAAGGGCCACCGCTCAGTGCTAGCATACATGGCCGGGAAGCAGGCAAGTCACGCAGGTTGACTCTTCTTCGTGGTAGACAAACAAACTAAAAACAAATTAACGTTTCAGAAAACAAAATTACAAAGTCAAAACAAATTTACAAGAAGTGAAACACTTTTACCAGTACCGAAACACTTTTACAAACTGCGAATTCTGACAGAAAGGGTAGGTCTAACACACAGGAAGAGCTTGTTGCGGACTGTTGTCAATCAAACTGTTTCGTGGTGGTAGAGTGAGCATGCATTTTAGCCAGGTGGCATGTATTTGTTTTTCCATAACCTTTTCTTCTGTCTGCTGTTTTAAAAACTCTAAAGACCTTCCACAAGAAAAACAAAAGTGTGCCAGCTGGCTAAAATGCATGCGCCACTCACTCTACCACCGTGAAACAGAAGGGTCCGCAACAAGCACTTCCTGTGTGTTAGACCTACGCTTTCCGTCAGAATTCTCAGTTTGTAAAGCTTTTTCGGTACTGGTAAGTGTTTAACATCTTGTACATTTTTTTACAAGTTTTGTTACAAGTTTTTACTTTTGTAATTTTGTTTTCTTGAATGTAATTTTTTTCATTTGTAAATTTGTTTTCATTTTTGTAATTTTGTTTTCTGAAATGTTAATTTGTTTTGCACTTCTCGGCCACCGTAGTAGACACTTAACTCACTCAACATCCCCATAACCCAGCACAGAATAGCACCACTTATAGGTAAACACATGGTAAATAAGGATAATCAAATCTCAGAATATCAAGCAACAGTAAATGTCTCTCCTACTGCATGGGTGGTGCCTGTTGAGAGGTTTTATGCATTGGCCCTTTGCATGGCCACTCCTCCCAGACCAGGGGCAGGATGCCACATTACTTAAAGTAACAATTGTAAGATGATGCAACCTGTCAAAATCATACTCCAAACAAATAGGGTGCAGCACTTCATCAGAAAGTTATAATGTCCGCCCCTTCACCTCCACAGATGCACTGTCTCTTCTCCTTAATGTTAGCAGAGATCTACTGTTCTGACGCCTTAATGTCAGCATTCACAGCTGTTTACTTACCAGTCTAGAAGACACACTGTGTCATTTGCCAAGAGTTTTAGCCACCATTGCATTTACTCTCATTGTCTTGATTTCCTTTCATTGGTTACCTGTCCTTAAATGTTGGAACTGGGTGCAGCACCTTCAACATGATTGATAAGAGCAGCAGTGCTACTTCCTCACCCTCTCATGTTGAACTGAGGGCAGACTCAACACTACAGTGTCATACTATCGTCTTGTGAGGTACAACATGCCATTACGAGACAGGACAGGCCGGGGCTAACTGTTTAAAAAGTTAACTTCAGTATATATCTTTGTTATTTCTTCACATTCTGTTGATAATTTTAGTTCATTTTAGAATGTTGTAAACTAAAAATTGTATGTGTATTTTGGGGATTCGGAGACCTCACTGGTGGAAATATGTTACTGCAAGCGTGTAAGAACATTTTGTAACATTGATTGTGCTTTGGACCTCTTCTGCATGGTTGAATCTGATGATTGGGAAGGTATTGAAAGAGCATTCAAGGATAATTCAGTCAAAAAGATGTGTCTATTGAGGATGTGAGTGAATGATCTATTATTGTCATCATATCTTTTCCAGTATAATGCTGCTTTTGAGACTTAAACAAGCCTGACCTCCTTTTTGATCCTGTGTTTGTGATATTAATATGTAAATTGTCCGGCATTGTCTGAAAAACTGCAAAAATCTGAGCCGCATTATTTCAGGCATTGCACATCTAGACACTTTACTGCACATCTGCACTTCTTGACACTTATTCATGATCATATTTCTATTCTGTATATATTATTACAGGTAGGTGTTGATATATATTTTTGCCTATTGGTTCTAGCATCAATATTTTTAATATTTTTCCATGTGTATATATTCTTGCTAGCTTGTTATTTCTTCATATTCTGTTGACAACATTTTAGAATGTTATAAACTAAAAAAAAATTACAAATTGCACATTTATAGCCATACTATGTACATTTGGAGACCTCTCTGGAGTAAATATGTCATTGCAAGTATGAAAGAACATTTTGCAACCTTGGTTGTGCTTCAGATCTCTTACCCGCATGGACAAATCAAATGATCTAGTGTGTTGTAAGTTTGTAATAGCGATGCAGTTAGCAGAATGTTAATAGCTTCAGTTACCTGTTAGCTAAATTAGATTCTTAGCTCAGGTGTAAACCTACAGAAACAACAAATGTGTCTTTGCTGATCAGCTACATTTGGGGAAACTTACTTAGTGTCACTTCAGACACTATACTGATTTGACAGTGGGCACCTGTCAACCTTTGTAGAGTCGATCACGGCCATGCCCAGCCATAGTGAATGGGGATTAGACTATGTGTTCCCATTTAAAACAGTTTTCCCTGTTTTCTGTACTCATTAAAGTGTTGTTAGCCCTTGTAGACTTACCTGACATTTATGTTAGGCCTTGGGAAGGATGTGACGATTTAATGAGTGAATAATTCAGTTTAATGTATCAGTTGTTCAGATCTGCAACAGTGCAGATGTAGTACTTTAGATGGTGGGACCACACTCACAGCGGGACCACTATCAGGGGGAAGGGAATGTTCTGTCCTGAGTCGTGGGAATATCAGGAAGTGGTGTTTGCACTGGAGACAGCACTGTGGTCTATTTACATGTTATTCTGTGAGGGATCATTCACATCCTGCCAAAAGAAGTCAAGGAGCACAAGGCTGCCTGACTGGTAATCCACAGATCAAAAAGAAGACGCATCCAAAGTCGTGTCTCTTGTTCAGTTTTCTCAGAAATTAATTGTGAATCAGGCCACCGCTGGCTATGCTCTTCAGTCCCTGTATTTCATCTGATAAGCAGACAGCGGCACTTGAGGTAATGAGTGCACTACATGAGATCATGATAATAAATCATTATCTCCTGCCTTTCTATAATCAAGAGAGCTTGGAAAAATAATCAAGCTCTTCCTCAGAACATGCAGTTCTGTCTCAGGCTGCAGGCGTCAGGTTGTTCCAGTCCAGGATGACCATGTCTCAACCTTAGAAAGGACTCTTAGCTGCAGCCTTTGGGGGAAATGTCAAAAGAATGTTTCAATGTTGTAAAAGAATTATGAATTATGACTTAAAGCTTATTTAAACCAGCAGAGAATGTGACATGATTCTAAACTTTCAGTTAATGCCTGTCAACACAGAATCTAAATCTGATGGAAATCTAGTCTGTTATGTAACTAGTGATGAAGTGAATTATGGAATTATAGTACATAATAAGTATAACTTATTATTATTATTATTATTATTATTATTATTATTATAGTACAAATATTAATAGTATATTACTTAAATAGGCAGTAAGACTAACATTACACAGTCAAACTTTCATGCAACTTTGGATGCTTGAAACCTACATATTGCAATTGAGTTGCATAATGCAAACCACCCTGCAGCTCCTTTGAAACATAGCCTCGATAGATGCAGGCAACTTAACTCTATGAATATGAATAATGTCAGATGACTTTATACAGTGAGAATGATTAAATGCATTTACAAAAGTAGGAGCTGATAATTTGTTGGTAAGTAGTGGGGTAACTGAAGCCTTTGAAAGGTTAATAGTTGCAGAATAGAAGGAGACCCAAAATATAAAGTTACAAAAAGCAGAATCTCTAGCGCTGCATTCAGAATGGTTCACTCATTAACTCATTCACCATTCACTACGTAGCATTTGCTGCACAGTGAACTGACTAGGAGACAACCACAAGACTTTTCAGATGCCATGTTCAGAAACACTGCTTTATAATAAAGGGACAGACATTTGTGTGACACATTCACCTTCTGTCGCATAAACAAATCAAACACGACTACTATACAAACTGTTGAACAGTAGATTATCCTAGTACTAATTTAGGAAATGCATGCTGTAATTAGGATGTTTACCCCCTGAGTTAAAAAATCCTGTATATGATGAAAACTGAGTCATCTCCAAGTTTTTTATTGGTTAACATGCTAATGGGTTTCTCCTGGGCTTAATAACACATAAACATGCTAAACAACTGTTTGTCGGTGAGGTTTCTTGATGAGGTTTGTTGATGAACATTTGTTATTCACTGTTCAAGCACTGAGTACTGAAAAATGCCAAATTGTCACCTACTGTAAATAACATGGACAATCTGCCATCCTGCTGCTCTGAGATATGCCTGACACAACACAACAACTTATTCTTCCTCAAGTATGGCACCATTCCAGTAAGGGACCGTTCCAGTAAGACACTATTGCATTGCATCATGGTAAACATTGGAGACTATAAGACAAGACAAGACAAGACAAGACAAGACAAGACAAGACAAGACAAGACAAGACAAGACAAGATAAGATACGATAAGACAAGATAAGATAAGATAAGATAAGATAAGATAAGATAGCATTTTATTATGCCATATGAGGAAATTTGTATTGTTACAGCAAGATATACAGTAAACAGATACAGAGCAAGAGGTAGACTAAAGTGCAAGTTGTATTAAATGCAAAATACATAAGAAATGACAAAAAATAAATAATCCCCTGTGTTAGGTAAAAAATAAAATACAATAAAAAACTAGACAAATTGACACGTGTAATTGCACAGATATATATATTGCACAGTTGCTGGAAGGTATTGCACAAATATTGTATAGCTATTGTTACTGTTACTGTTACTGTTCTATATAAATACTAATGATCTTGGCAGTCACCTAAATACTGATGGTATAGGCAGTCAGAGTATGAGAAGTATAGAGATGTTGGCAGTTAGTACAAGATGTATACAGGTGGTATACAGGTAGTATACAGGTGATAGGTGCAGCAGCATATATTGCACTATAGTTGAGTCACGTTGAATATGTAGATAGAAATGGGTCCAGCGTGGAAATGGGTGGCGTACATTGTCTGTACACTACATTTTGCGATGCATTACGGGTGCTCGATAGTGAACTATATAGGGAATTAAATGTATTGTTTAGATTTTGAACAACACTACGAAATGGCTGACACAGTAAATAGTGTGCTATTTCTGTAACAGGTGGCGATTCAGAACACAGTTTCTGAATAGCAGATAATTTGAAGGTGAAATTGGAGTTACAAGTGCTTCCAATCAATGAGATGACAGTCAAGTGGGAGCGGCCACCCTGTTATATGTAAAGAACAGGGATCTATCAAAGTCAGACCTTCATAGCACGTGTTTGTGGAATTGTGTTATGCCATGAATGAGATATTTCTGAGGACCTCAGAAGAAGAGCTGTTAATGCTCATCATGCTGGAAAAGATTACAAAACCATCTCTCAAGAGACCCAGTTGCTCCACAGGCAGACAAATGGTATACAAATGGAGGAAATAGACATCTGCCCGTGAACTGAATTTCAAGAGAACATGGGTCATGCACCAAGACAGTAAGCACCCAAGAGGTTCTACCAAGGAACAGTTAAAGAAGAATAAAGTTATTGTTGGAGTGGCCAAGTCAAAGTCATGACCTTAATCCAATAGAAGGATGTTATGGAAAGGCCTGAAGCAAAAAGTTCATGTGAGGAAACCATCAACATGTCAGAGTTAAAGTCATTCTGTATGGGAGAATGGGCCTCCAAGTCGATGTGCAGGACTGATCAAGAGCTACTGGAAATATTCAGCTGCAGTTATTGCTGAGAAGAGCAGAAAAGCAGAAGTGCATATACTTTTGAAACTCACAGATATGCAAAATGAGATCATATAGTACAAAATTTTGTCTCATTTGTTTAATTTGAGTTCTCATTGTCTATTTTTTTAGGAGTTCTTAGGATTCTACAAGAACCATTTCACCACGCCAGGAGCTGTTTAATGCAACACTGTGTTTGGCATTTGGAGACCTCTCTGGTGGAATATGTAACTGCATGCAATATACAGATGAACAGTTTGTAACGCTGGTTGTACTTTGGACCCCCACTTTTGCCTAAAAAGGTAAAAAATGCACTTTTTGCAAAAGCACTGGAAAATAATTTGAAGAGAACTCAGTCAAAACAAGGACGTGTCTTCAGAGGATGTGACTACATTATCTACTATCATCATCGTATCTTCATCAGCATGATGTTGATTTTGTATTTTAGACTTGATCTCTTGCATTTGAAGCTGGATCCTCTTTTCGAGTCTGTGCATGTGGTATTAATACATAAAGATGTCTGACATGGTCCGAAAAACTCCAGCCAAATCTATCCTGGTACCTCTGACTTTCACATTATTATTTCAGGCTTTACCGTCTGACTCTCACACCATATTTTAGCATGCACTTATTTCTCCATACTCAGTAATGCTAGTTCTTTCAATAGCAAAAATATTACATAGCGCCGAATAGTGCTAAACCATTGCCTTTACTAAAGAACCATTGAAGAACCTTTTTAGATCTTTTATATGTGTGTATGTATAGTTTAGGAATTTAGCTGTACTTCAGAACTCCTTCCCCCAAGCGGATGAATCTGATGACTGTAAGTGAGTGAGTAAGAGTGAAAATCAGATATTACTCTGAAACATGGTGCCTCAGAACTTCATAATACCAAGTTACATTTCTCTGTTTTAAATGCTGTAGGCTGTTCACAGCTTTTCAGTGGCAGTGGTTAGCTAACAGTGTGAACCAACCGAACTAAGCCATAGAGAATTAGTGACACAAGGCCTGTAAGCAGAAATCCCTCTGGACAGCACGATGTCCTCAGTCTCACATAGACAGTATATGATTTAGTGTACCTGACTGTAGACACTCCCCCTCATTAAATATTCCTTCCTTACGATGAACAAACGTAAGAATCCACAAAGTAAAATTCCAAAAACAGACAGTACGTGAAATGCAAATGAAACCAGAAAGCAGTGGTTTGTAAATTTACACTGACTTGAGTTTAAATTAAAGTAATTTTTTTTACCTTATTGATTGTTTTTTGTAAATGTATAGGCTCTTTCTAAAGCTCACATGTTCCAAAAAGGTTTGGAGATGTGCAATTTAGGACCAGAAACATTGAAAACAGGACAATTTTGGAAATACCATCGGTCCTTTTCGGAAAGGTCTGAATTGTTCACAATTTATTGTTCCTGGTAACCTATGTCTTCCTTCCCAGTAGCACTGCAATCCCATACTTTCTTCTGGGTGCAACTATTCTTTTGACAATAAGTGTACAACACAGTGTAACTGCTAACTTGAGCTGGTGTACTAGCCACTTCAACCATGGCAGAGTAAAGTTTAAACAAATCTGATTTGTTTGAAATACATGCCTACACTGTGTGGCTAAAATCTCTGTACAAATGATGTGCAGAGAATCCCAAATAGCACTAGATAATTCGCTCCAGTTTTAAATCTTGACCTTGTCTATTAAACCTCCTCCATGGTGTGATTGGCCCTGATTGAGTTTCCTTTGCTCCTATGAGGATTTAAACATGCAGTCTCCTGTTAGCCACTGACCACTGATAGCACTGTTAGTGCTATGGTGTTATCAGGTATATCAGTGCACTTTGTAATTGCCACTCAGGCCACCCAAAAGAGATTTATATCAGTCTGGACTGCTGCTAAATACCTTTCCTAACTTTCTTCCAGATCAAGAATATGCAATATATAAGACAATGTCCACTGCTGATGCCAAACTGCCACTGTAATTAATTACTAGACTAGGATTAATCCATGTGTTTAATTCTATTAAATCAGAAGCAAATGTTACGAATAAATGACGGACAGTAAACAGGAGTATTCAGCATATATTTATTTCAGGAAAGTGCAGGCATTTTACACACAGTAAGCGCCATCGCAAACGTCCACAGCAATAGCATTAGGGGCCACAGTCCTAAGGCATTAAACACCATTCAATAATCACTTGCAATCAATTAAAGGAACTGGGGCTTCCTTTCAGGTTCACAGTTTCATAGTAAAGCTTTCTCTCTCTCTTTATGCGATGTTGTATTAATCATGTGTTTGATTATTTGATGTAGTCTCAAAGGGAGGTGAATAATGCTTTAGAGGCAGCCAGTGTGGTCTATAGTGTGTAGCAGCTGGCTGGTGCCTGATGCTCTTCAGGACGGTGGGGGTTCAGGCCTCTGCCGGTACTCTGGGAGGTGGTGCAGAATCCACCCAGCCGGAGCCAGGAGAGCAAAAGCAAACACAGACATGATGAAGAAACTTTGCTGTGGGGAAGAAGAGAAAACCTGTATGAGATGTCAGCGTTTCAAACGCACAGGTAAGACTATGATACATAATAGAGCCCATGTCCTGTGTTCCATGTTTTTCGTATAGTTTATCTTATCATGTTTGTGGCTTTATGGACCAAAAACAGTTAGAATTTATTTTCAAACTTTCTTTATCCCTTAGATATATGCAAATAGACTCTGTTCTGATTGGCTGCCTGGTAATGTGCCTCATTCAAAATGCTGCCAGGGTCGAAAAGCTCCTTATGACTTCAGCATGAATGGATGGGGCTAAACTTCCTGTCTGAATAAGCAGGTAGGTGTAAGTAGTCGTTTTCCATGACACTACAAAAACAATAAATTCAAAGTTGGCTTTTTGCAGCGTTGTTGTCAACGTATGAACTGTACGGTCTAAGAAATGACTGGTATGTTTTGAAATTGTAACAGTATTACAAGTTAGGAAAATTGGCTGTTGCAAGATATAAGACTTTTAAACTCTAAATTGCCGTATGGTGGCCCCTACATTAACCCCTCACTCTTACGACCACAGGTGCCAACTCTTTTTTAAGTTCTTTGGAGCAATGCCATACAAAGAACCACTTTTGGTAAAGTAAAGAACCTGTCTGAGAACCCTTTTTGGGACCTTTGCACACAATTGATATTGGCTTCATATTAGTCCCCAAATAATTTAGAATACTGTAATAATTACCATGTGAATGTACAGTTTAAATATCCCACAAAGATGAACAAAACAACCAGGAAGAAACCCTGTTTATATTTTAGCCTTTTGACAATGAAACTCGAGACTAAAGTACTTCACCGCTAATTACTCAACACTGTGCCCAGTCCTTTGGCCTCCCTTGCTACTTGAGGTAAGGACACCTGAATCATCTAATCAAGGGCCTGTTGATTAACCTGAGATTAAAGGTATATTTATATTAGATATATTAGCTGGGCTGAAGGACTATGTATGCAAACTGTATAATTATCTGTATTGTTCGAAGAATATGCTCATTTCCTTTATTCATTACATTTTTATTACTTTATTTGCTCTCTAACTGCAAACTGTTCAAACAGTGTCTTTATTTGTGTGCTATAGTTTTCAGCAGCTCCTTTATACCACATTGACTTCAGTCCAACATGCAGATAATACAATAATTATAATCAAAAACACACTGAATAGAATGGGTAAATCAAGAAATACCAGAAAATACACAACAAAGAATTTCTCTCATTTAATGATAAATGCTAAAGTACTATTAATAATACATACATTCAATCTGCCAGACTGGTCAGTCTCCCTCAACCCTTCTAAATGGACATTGTGTCATCTCTGTTAAGCTAATTGAAATGTAATCATCATCTCTTTAGCTACGAAACTGTTCCACTCACCCCAGGTCCGATCTTGTTCTTGGGGGGCTTGCTGTAGATGCTGGACCTGCGCTTCGGCAGTATGATCCTAGCTCGGGTCACGCTCCTGAGCTGCATGGCCCCACTCAGACCCACCAGCATCTCCGTAGCAGATCAGAGGGTCCGGGTTGGCCCAAGGGATTGTGGGAGAGATGTAGGTGAGTGAGAGAGAGAAAGCAAGGGGAGAGAGAGAGAGAGGGGTGCTCACAGCATGCAACCCCTGGAGCTCTCCTCTCAAGTGCTGGAGTACATGTGAGCGCATCCTGTTAAATGTAGACATTACTCCCCCCCACCAAAAAAACCAGCCCACTCTGAGGGAGGGGTCTGAGGGGACCAGACTGCCTCACAGTAACTTTCCCACAAAGCCACTTGACGCACACTGCCTGAATTAAATGCCACAGTACAATAATGAACTGCCTCTGACTTCATGCAAGTCAGAAATGATGCCTGATTGGCCCCAAGATCTACAAATCTGCAGTGTGCATGAACCTCTTTTAACCTTACAGGAGACAAATGTGCAAAGCTTCAACATCAACCGTTGTCATTACTCCTTCAAAGAGAGTGATAATAAATGTAGGTCCTCCAGAAGATGGTGCTACATTTCACGGACCACAGAAAACCGAGAGACAAGTGGACAAGGTGATGACAACAGTCCAAGACTCCATAAATAAAGGAGAAAATGTAATTCTGATGCTGTAAAAATGAAGAGGAAGATGAAATCTCTAAAATTTTCTTTACTTTTAATACGTATAATGTAAAGAGCTTTTATGCCATACACTCCTGGAACATTTTATTGGACCATTCCTTTGACACAATGTAAACAGCAGGTGCTGAACTCAAATGATATTCAATTCTAAAACATTTTAAAATAAAGATACTTTATGGATGTGGCGATTTATGGCAAAATCCACAATATATTATGCTTAGCAATAAAACAACAACCATAACTATTCCACAGCTTTAGACAAATTACTTAAGAAAACTAATCTGGCGTTAACTGCAAATTACATAACTAAAAATGTTGTGACAGTTCCTGGGCTATTCCTGATCCAACTGCTTTTTGCAAGTTTGGTGGTAGTATGAGGGGAGGACTGTTGGAGTGGGTGAAGTTCAGAACTTGGAGAACTTGGGCTGGACTTCTGGACAGCTTTTGTCTGTACTTACAAGGTTGGACCCCTGCCCTTCTTGACATAGGACTGAAGAACAGATGGGGTGATGGTGGGGATTGTGAAATCTTTGTCACAGGAACAGAAAGTGAAGATGTGAATTTATAGGGCGTTAGACTAGAAGAAGGAGGGGTTTCATGTTCCTGCCCCCATATCACAGTTATTACATATCTTCAAAATTTCAAATTTTCATATTAGTAGACTGGTAACATTTACCAAGTTCAAACTAGCTGAGGAAACAGCACTGATATACCCATTCTTTGTTTGTTTGTCTGTCTGTTTCTTTCTTTCTTTACCTCATAAAACTACAGTTCATAATCACAGTGGTGCAGTTTGCCGACCCTTTTTTTAAATTAAGAATTATTGTACTTATACAAAATACTTATTTTGGAAGTCGATTTGCTCTCCATCCAGGATCTCTAATCAACCTCTAGGACCCCTTGATTGTCTCAAATTGTTGGGGGTTCCTGACAATAAACTTGTTATGACATTATGCTTACTGCTTCACCCACAGTAAGAGAGCTTCGGTCTTTGGTATTCTTGACTAAATACAGATGGAGCACTGATCTGCCTCAGGCTGGCACTGTAGCAAATTGGTTCTCCTAATTAGTCCTCCATAGCCAAGCAACTGTCACCATGCCTGGGATGCCTCTGAAAAACTTTACAGTATGCCGTAGTGTATTTGTAAATCTGAAAACTTGCCCTATGTCCAAAAATTTAGTGGAAAGAGTGAAAGCGTGCTTGCTCTGCAAAGACAAAGGAGGAAATGGTAAGACCTCAGCTAATGTGTGGAAGACCTACCAAACTAGAAAAGAGCATTCCAGAAGAATTGTTCCTGGAGAGGTCTGCTGACATGGAAGCCCTCAAATACCATTTTGCATACTGTGTATGACCGTTGATAACCTGCCCCTGTCTGCCCTATTTCAGTCATCGCTGAGCGGCGGTTCTCCTGCTGTTGGGTTCTATAAAAGAGCTTTTTTTTGAAGTGCTAAGCTTCCCGCATCTTACTCTTTGGCGACATCATGATATGTCCTACTTTGATTGTATGTACTTGTTTTTTGTAAGTAGACTATGACATCTAAATTCCACGTTGTCTGTTTCTACCCGACACTGTTATTGCAGATGTGTTATTGAATGGTGTAAACTTTCACAATTTGTTGTTGGATTTATTGTTGTCATATTGTCAGATGCAGAAAACATGTATAAAAAGTTCCATGAGCAAGTAAAGTAACATGCAATGTGTAAAGAGACTGTAAAACCATATGATGCCAAATGTAATACGCATGTGAATGTAAAAAGCACATAAATAAAATGTAAGCCTCGTGCAGACACAGTAATATGCAAAGTAACTGGTGGCAGTAAAAAGAGTGCAGTTCACAAAACAGAAGAATAGGGCCAGTGAAATAGACTGGTCTAAAAAAACCTCATGTAACAGCCTGGGAGAGAATCAATGCACTGAATGATATCTGGCATATGACTGTTTGTCAGCATAAACAAGCTGGTACTTGAGAGGAAGCTCACAGGAAGCCCGCTTATTGAAAGGTGGCTGCCACTAAACAGAGAAACACCTGGCCGTCTGCTCTATGTACATTCAGTGCCATGTGGAGCACAATGCTGTCCAAATTATGATCTGATTAAGAGATTAGATTAAAGGAAGGGAAAAGTGGGGGTGACAGTCCAGCTGTGCTTTCTCTCAGTAGCCTGTAACACTGCGGTTCATTCATATTAGTAACAACATTAGACAAGCAGATCTTTGTTGTCACATTTTGCCAGACAGCACTGCCGTCTTGCCTTGCCTGAAGGATGATCTGAGAGTACATGTATCAGATTTACATAACTGAAAAACACTGTCATTACACGAATGTAATGACGTGTTTAATATTGAGCATGTTAAAGACCTAGTACGGTTGGCTTATCTTTGTTTTAAAGATGTGGTGCTACACTTTTTCCCTGTTTGAGATTATTGATTTAAGGACCCTGTGTTTCTCTCAGAACGTTTTAAAGTGGTCTGTACATTTCTGAGCCTTACTTATCTTACTATCACTACTACACAGCCGGACATCTCTTCCAGTAAGTGATTTGTTCTTGTATAAGTTGCTGGCATATACTCTTAAAAAGTGATGGTTCTTTAAGGGTCCTTAGTAAAGACAGTGGTTCTATATATGACATGAAACATGAACACTCAAGAATCCGTTTACATGCCTAAACAGTTATTTTCTATTAGCACCAAAAAGGGTTCCTATTGTGGTGATGTCCAAAACACAATAGAACAACAGAAGAAACCTTTATGGAGCTATATAGAACCATTCTCAAATAGGTTGTATATGGAATCATATACCACATGTTGTTCATCAATCTGAGGAACCATTTAAGCATGCAACCCATTATCTTTATGTTTTTCCATGTGAGGTTTCCTGTAAAGTTTCCATTTTGGAGATACAAGGTTTTGTTCCAACAGTGACAATTTATATCACCACCATTAAACCATTCCAAATTCAAAATGGTCCAAGCACTGATGAAAACTGCAAAGCAGTGACCTACTTATCCTGCATCCTCTTATCCTGCAGCTTCATGATGACACTGCACTGTCAAACACGGGCAAATACAGACATACCAGGCCATATAAATGGTTTGAGGCCAGTTTTCTTTGTTTCTGTCTATCTGTGACTAGAAGTATTAGGGATAAAAAAAAAAAACACCATCAAAAATCTGCATCCTTTTCAACTTGTGAGCTGGTCATAGAAAAACCATTCAGCAATACACTACCGCTCAAAGGTTTGGTCAAAACTATTTACTTTAAAGATATGAGCTAATACAGAAATCAAATACATTCACATGCACTTAATAACCTGAATACTGCAGAATGTTTTTTCAGTAATCTGTTTGCTGTGTTTATGTGCACTTGCGTAATAAAAAAAAAAGGCAAATTCATACTCCAAACAATGGAGGGAAACAAATCACCAGACAATGCACTGTCCCTCTTCCCTACCAAGTAAGTTACAAGTTCAGCATCAAAAATCACCCCTTTAACCTCCCAGAGCATCTCCGGTGGTGGAAAGCAAGATGTTTTACATTTAATCTCATCATCAAAAAAATAGCTGCACCCAGAAGAACGTGTCAGATTGCAATGCTATTGGGAAGGAAGATAAAAGTTTCCAGGAACAATAAATGATGCTAAATTTAGACTGATATGGGCAATGTTTACTGAGCTACACACACAGAAGTAGTGTCTCTCTACTGGAACACTAAGCACGGTTGTAAGTCGCTCTGGATAAGAGCGTCTGCTAAATGCCATAAATGTAAATGTCTCTCAGTATGGCTTAGGGTTGCCATGTTTGCTAATGCAACATGCAATATGTCCCGGCATGAAGTTGTAGAGGTTCCAAATGGTGTCCTGAGTACTGATGTACTGATTTGTTGGTCGTCTCCACCACAAGACCACTGCAAGACAAAAGCTGAACTTGTCTGCTGCTATTCTGAGTCACTCCATGACAGTCTGGCATGTCACCATCAGTCTTTGTTACAAGTAGTCGTCAGAACGTTCTGCATGTATGTAGTCCATGCACGTCATGCAGCCGTCTGCCAATTGCTGCTCACTGAATGTCCACAATCTTGGCTGTTGGGTCACTCTGCGCATTTTGGACAGTTAGTTGGTTCTCTCTCTGTGGTTCGTGTAGGCCTCCCAGATCCTTCATGTTGCTGGTGTGTGCCTTCTTCTATCCACTGCCACCAACAGCGTGGTATGGTAATATGCACACAATTGGTATTGATCCGCAATACATCGCTAAAACCATCCCGTGTGACTTCTCTCTAACTCTTCCAACTGCTCTAATTGCTTTCTCCGAGGCATACTTCTCTTATAAAGGATGCTACCAACACAACAGCATGAGTCAGTCAGGTACAGCGATACGTCCTTGTTTACATCACATGCACGACGGAGCGTGAAACTTCAGTCATTTGCATGTCTCACAATGTGAAACCTACTCACCAAGTTTCATTCCTGTCAGTGTTCCTTCTGGTGGATTCTTACCAAGAGCTTCAGCCATTGTTGCATTTACTCCACCTTTCATTGGCTACCTGCCCTAAAATGATCTGACCAGAAGCAGAACCTTCAATATGGTTGACTGTTAGAATACACAGTCGGGCCAGCAGTGCTACTCCTTCATCCTCTCATGCTGGATTGAGGGAAGTCGATGCTACAGTGGCTTCAGTACAAAGAGGTATTACTACTAACTTCAGTAGATATCTCTGCAACAGGCTACATAGACATCATTGCTTATTTCTTTACTTCATTCTGTTGATAATTTTGGTTCATTTTGGAGTATCTTAAATACCCTATACTGTTCCTTTAAACTGCAATAAAGCAGAGGACAAATAAAAAGGGGCAAAATATAATATGACCAAATAATAAAGACCTAAAATACGGATCCCAGCTCAAATAAACCCTGTATACTGGGGGCATCCTTGGCTTGCCGTGTCTTTATTCTGAGGAACCTCCTGCAGTAATTCTCCTCCGCCACACGCAGGAGTCCGTGCACTGTAGATCAGCCACAACCCCAACAAATCAGACAATTTCTAGTTTCTCTGTTTAGATATGCATAAAACACATATGTCCTCATCTAAACTACCTTAACCACGGAACAAACTTGGTTACATGTGGGTACACGTTCTGTCGTTTACCCTGAAGGATAAAAATCTTTCATTTCTTTTTCATGTCCTCAAAAAAAAAAAAAAAAAATTAGGATAGAAAGTAAGGGAAAAAAACCACAGCCTCCTCCAACTCTGAAGAACTAGAAGTACTTCTGCACTGGAAACGAGGAGATATTACTCAGGAGCGTGGTGATGGATTAGTCTCCGTGGAGTATGAAGGGAAAAGCGGTTTGGGCCTTTTAAACTCAGCAACAGTGCCCACTTGGCTCAGTCAGTCGGAGGAGAGCTGCTGGTGGAAGCGGAGTGGGGGGCGCTGGCTAAGCTAAGCCCGGTGATGTAGCTCGCAACTGGGATGGCAAATCGTCCGTTTTGCGCACAGTTATAATACACGTCGGGGGTCGAGACGTAACCCTAAAGCGATGGTGTTCGTCTGGTTGCTGGAACTGGCCGCGTTTGTGGACTAAAAAGCGAGCCGTTTGGATGAAAGTTTCGCTCCCGGACGGCGTTAGCCTTAGTAAAAAACCCGCTAGCTGTGAACATGACGACGAGCGCAGCGTTAGCTACTGGTAAAAAAGTAGCTAGCTAGCTGGCTCGCTAGCATTAGCTAGCAACATGGACGTGTCCGTACTCATAAGACGATGAGTTTTAGGCTGAACTAGTTAGCTGTAACGCTAGCAAGCGAAGTGGTTTTCTAGAACTTGGTCGGAACTCTGCTTTGAAAATCCAATGGTCGTCAGAAACCTGAAGGGATACTCTTTTATTTCATCTAAACGGCGAGGGACTGTAAAACTTGACAGAGGTAAGTAACTTAACACCGAGCTTTTTTTTTGCGTGTTACGTGCCTGCTAATCGTCTCGCCAGCAGACTAACTAGCAGCTAGGTGGTTATATATCATGGACTTTGGTGTCGGAAAGCAAACAGACTAGAAGAAAGAAACTGTGTGGTCAGCATTTTTCGTTTGGCGACCTCGTAATTGAATGCGTCCCCTGGTAACGTTAGCAAACTTGAGTTGAAACAAGGGATTTACTCAGTAGCTACGCTAATTTTGCTAGTTAGCATCTACGTAGCTGCTTGGCTATTAATAACAATGATGATTACATTAATAGTAATAATGATACAGGGTCAGCTCCACAATAAAAGCGGCATAACTGAGTTTCAAAACTTCAGAAACATTAAGGTTTGCCGAGGAGAACATTCAGGGGGGCTTTAACCGCAGATTTGTAACTTTTTCTCCACAAATGTATTTACTAGCTGAGGGCTAAAACCGCACAGCTGTGGGTTGAGTTCAGGAGTAGCTGGGTCAACATACCCATCTCAACCATGTAATGTTAAAACGCTTGATCCACAATTACTGCTGTGTGTTGTAGCTGACAGAGCAAAAACTGCCACACTCTCATTAGCTGAGCATGTAACGTAATCTGGTGTATTCTCTCTGTTTGAGTCACTGAGTCGTGCGTCGTCTGAGTAATATAAACAGAGAGGAGAGCAGCGAATTGTAGCTTTACTATGAAATGAACCATCACTTCTCGGTAAGTTCTGGAAAGCTGTCTGATTTTAATAGTACATTCTAGTGCCATCCAGGCTCGATGACTGCATCTCTGAGCCCACCCTGTCCTGCCCACTCTCAAGCGCAGAGGGTTCTTTTACCTCCTAAGTAGTCCTCCTTTTGACTCTTCTGTGTTCCCAGGAGCCAGTTTTGTGCTAATGGGCCAATCTTGTGCGATTAAATTGGTATTCTTCTGTGGAATTATTTATTGTTCTGGTTAACAAGATACAAAGACCCCTGATATCTTTACAGCTTCCAAATACTGTCAAATATGCAGCATTACATTAACAGTCTAAAAGAAGCCATTATGGGGTAAACACTAAAGCCTGACCCATATAGGCTTTGACCCATGACCCATAAACCTATAAACAATGACCCATAAACATCATTTTGATGTTTGATTATCTTCGAATCTGATATGTTGCCTTACATAAAATGGAACCAGTATCTTTCCTAACCTTCATTTTGAACATTCATTGTTAACATGCCTAATGAAATTAGAATCATATTTGTGTGGGCACTGAGATTTGATTTTTTTATTTATTTATTTATTTTAAATTGATGATTTATTAAACTCCAGGAAGGCAGAATGTTCAGGCGATGTTCTACATTTTAAAAATGTTTATGCATTGGTTCATCCCTACAGTGGTACGTCACTACTTTACTAGTAAAGACTGTATTTCTTTAGACTCCTAATCCAGATAGATTTAATCCCAGGTACGTAACGTACGTTTTACATATTGACACGTATGGATAGATTTTTTTTAATTACAGCATACATTATTACAAATATGATTCCAAGTTTACATTTGTTTTACTTTTTATTTGAAAGAATACAATTACTGAAATGATTAACTAGCAGTCTGACGTGCTAACTGGCTGCATTCAAGCCTCAGAAAAGTGGATGTGCTAGTTTTGGCCTAAAAAGAAGGCCTGGAACTTGGTTTATAGAAATGTATCACAATGTTGGTCTGAATAATCACAATTGCATATTTTGTCTAAATCGTTCGGCCCTCTTTCAAAAGTAGTGTTTGCAAGTAAGTCCATGATGTTGCTCTTGCCATGGCCAGAAAGCCAGTGTCATTGTCAGATTGCCTCAGTGCAGGTGATTCATCAGTGTTCTGTGTTGTTTATACACAAAACATTGAAGGCAGCTGATCCGATCTTCACAAAGGCAGTTTCTAGTTCATGTGGTTATTTACGAAAGAGATGTCTGCTCTGTAACCTACTTGTACTGGACTTTGCTTGGAGATCACTGGGAACCTACATGATGCCTTAAACCATTTTCACCCCTGGTCTGAGTCCAGACTGGTGCTTGTTTTACAGTGGGGCTCATTATCACAGGTTTCTTGTGAACTGTAGATCATGAGATATACTGTGCGTGCGTGTGTGTGTATGTGTGTGTGTATATATGTATATATATATATATATATATATATATATATATGTGTATGTATGTATGTATGTATGTGTATGTATGTATGTATGTATGTATGTATATATATATATATAGTACTACAAAGCAAGACATTGAATGGATGATAACAGTTCCAGCTTTAGTGTAAATGTGTAGAAAGGTCTGTGCATCTACAGGACCAAAAATGAATTATTTAGACCACCGTTCTCAGGGGACCATAGATCGCTTTTCTGGGCCACACTGAGCTCATAAAGCATTTTAACTCTGAGGCATACCGAATTCTCGGTGCAAATGGCCTTGCGTTCAGAAAAAAAGTGAATGTGTGTGAAAAACACAAGTGTGCATGAAAATGCAGCATGTTTTCTTTGAATTTTTTAGAATGTAAAGTTAGAAGGGAATGTGAAGTAGAATTTTACCTATTAATTAATTAAAGCCTTTGGATAGCTATAAGTAAACAGTTTCTCATATATGCTTAGTTACACAGACATAGTAAGTGATTAAATGTGAAATGTGGTAATTGTGTACATCATAGGTGCTCTTAAAGTGATTTGGTTGTTGAATACAGTTTTTATTTTTTTATTATCCAATTTAACGACCTCATCCTGTGTAGCTCTTAAGTTTGCATTAATGTTGCATGGGCTATATCTGCAGTTAATCCACTGGCTGCTGAAATGAATTTAGCCTGAGGTGCATTGGTACACTGTTTATGGTGTTTTCTGGTACACACATTTATGAATTCATAACTTTAAAGTGTTTAAAGTCACAAATATTTACATGATTAGTAGTGGCGTGACAATGTAAAATGTATTTTGAAGACTTTTGTAAGATTCTGTTCATATTAAAGGCGCTTTAACACGAAGCACTATAGAACTTACAGACAGTAATGTATGATGTGTATTGACTGGTAGTGGTATTTGTCCATTTTACCCGACCCACTTATCCTATAGTTTCACTTTGGTGAGTAAAACTGGGCTCACAAAAGATGCAGAGAAACAGATGGACTACAGTCTCCTGTTTGGTAAGTGGACCTGTAAAAACAGACAATGAGCTAATGTTCTTCATTAAGTGGTTGGTGTGTGTATGACTAGTGCATCCCTTCTTTTAAAAGTAGTTTTCAGCTTAAATGGAAGCCTTCTTCTTGATGTTTACACTGTGTTGCCTGTTTACTAGGCCATACTATCTTGTATCTACCATCGTTATCAGGTACATCTTGTAAGATGCACTGTGAAGGTTTACAATTACTGACTGTATTCCATCTGTTGGTACAATTGTGAATTATTGAAGTGGCCTCTTTTGCTGTTCACAGTTCTCCTTTTACATTTAATGAACGTTTATCTAGAAAGAAATTAGATTTTGACCTTTTTTAAAAAATTAAACCTCTGTTTCGCCCAGACTTGATTGAAAGTTGGGCGCCGCTATCAGAGGTAAAGGACACTGCAACAAAAGATTAAGCTCTTTTAACAGTTGCTTTGTGAAGACTGATGTTTTAAATGTCTAATGGATTTTTTACTCTAATCTAACACTGCCAATACAGTGTCTTGGGCAAATAGCTAAATTAAGCATTACAGGTGACCCACTTGATACTGTGGTATTTTGTTATGCACGTAAAGGTGAATATTCCTGATAAGTACACTTGAGTTCATTTATAAACTAGGCTGTACCTCTTGAAAACTCTGGTACATAGTGTAGCTTGATGTAACTAAAGAGGTCCTGGTATGAAGAGGCTTCAGAGAGAGTAAACCAAAGTCAAAGGCATGATTAGCGTTCTTAGGAGTGGGCTTTACATGAGTGTTTCCTAATTAACTTTCTTTGTTAGATTAAAATGATCAACCAGTCAACATAAACTTCATTGCTGGTCCTTCTAGTCCTTCATAAACTGCAAGGGACTGCTTTGACACTGGACGACATCCTGTGTTTTCTTATTTCCCATAAAAGCCCTTTTAAAAAGAGAAGTGCCACATTGTAGGGAGATTGAGGTAGTCAGCAGCACATTTTGTTCACTTCTGTGTGAAATCTAAACTCAATGGAGGCAGCATTTCCACACTTTGTCTCAGCCTGATGTCACTGGAGGTCCACCAGCAGTTTTGAATACAACTTGAGTCTTGTGTGTAACAAGTTGGTTTTATCACGAGCGGCGGTTTTATCAGGTAAGCCAGCCAGACGGTCTTTATTTCGACCTAAACAGTATTCTGTAGTTGTGGCCACTAAGTAAATAAACTTAGCTCTCTGTGTTTTCTTTTTCTGTAACTTCAGATTCCTAAAATGCTCTGCACAGTGATGTCAAAACGTTTTAAAAAGCAAATACATACCTGCATATGCCTACTTTATACTTCAAATGTAAATATTGGGTGAGGAAAAGAAATATGATCTGGATGCAGTAGCTGCACTGATGAGGGGAAGTAAAAGAGCATGTCTGGATTGGGTGATGATCCAGTCACCATTGGTGCACTGAATTCATTCATTCATTTATTTATTTATTTATTTAAATTTGGTTTAATGTTGAGTATTATTATACTAATGATATTGTGACCACACATTAACAGACAGGAAAATAGCTGGATATAAACCACAGCACTGCTGCTGGAGGAAGTTTGACCCCTGTCCATTTCACCACCATGATCAGATGTTCTTGATGTATACACTGTGTTGCCTGTTTACTAGGCCATACTATCTTGTATCTACCATCATTATCAGGTACATCTTGTAAGATGCACTGTGAAGGTTTACAATTACTGACTGTATTCCATCTGTTGGTACAATTGTGAATTATTGAAGTGGCCTTTTTTGCTGTTCACAGTTCTCCTTTTACATTTAATGAACGTTTATCTAGAAAGAAATTAGATTTTGACCTTTTTAAAAAAAATGTAACCTCTGTTTCGCCCAGAGTTGATTGAAAGTTGGGCACCGCTGTCAGAGGTAAAGGACACTGCAACAAAAGTCAGAGATGTAAGATTAAGCTCTTTTAACAGTTCCTTTGTGAAGACTGATGTTTTAAATGTCTAATGGATTTTTACTCTAATCTAACACTGCCAATACAGACCACACATTAACAGACAGGAAAATAGCTGGATATAAACCACAGCACTGCTGCTGGAGGAAGTTTGACCCCTGTCCATTTCACCACCATGATCAGATCAGTGACTGAGCATGTAAACCATGTGTTATGGATTTTCTTCGTGTGAATGTTTTGTGGCCGCACAGTGTTACCAGTGCCCCCCTCCCTCCCAAAAATCACTAAGATGTAACCCACTTAATATAGTGATACATTTAGGTCTGCATATTTAAGTCCTTACTCTTTGAAGGTCATTTAATTTCCAAAAATACTTTTTCCTGACCCCTGCCTGCCATACAGAGAGAGAGAGAGAGAAAAAAAAATTAATGGGGAAAAGAAAATAGGACATACTTTCATTTTCCCTTCCTGCACCCCGTGTTGTCTTTGGCAGTAGCATTTTGTGACCATCAAGTTTGCTGTTTTACCTCAATCATGCTGTTTTACTTTTGCTTTTTCTCCCGCTTGGCAAGTAACCAGTGTGTTCAGTTCAGTCATTGTTTCCTATCAACTGTACTAATAAAATGTCTTGTTGGACCTAACAGAACATTAAATGTTAATGCTGATTGCTCCTCTCTTACTGTACTTGTAGCAGTTACACTGGCCATGGCCCTTCACCTCTTGAAGGAGCACCAGCTTAGATTTAAAAGGCTTCATTTACCCATGCTTTATTTTATGTTGAGTTTGGCTTTATCTAGTTCTAGTGCAAGTTTGCTTTATTGACGCGACAAAATTACAATTGTATTGTCCAACCACTGCAACAGTTATCTACATATAGAGGTCAAAACAACAAATACATAAATCAATGTATAAATAAACAAATCAGTAAATAAATGACCTCTTTCTACGTTCATAATACACTACATGACCAAACGTTTGAAGATACCATCCCCCCCAGCCCCTGACTTTTTGCTGCAGTGCCAGCCTCTACTTTTCTGGGAAGACAAGTTGTTGGAACAGTGCTTTGAGGATTTGATTGCATTCATACTAGCGCTGAACGGTTTGGAAAGAATATTTAATTGGGATTTTTAATTAATTTAAATTGTAGTCATTTTCTAGGAACTGAAGTCCAGGCCTGTTATTTGCTCAGTTAAAAAAAAAAAGAAGCATGCCCTTTTTCAGTTAGCTGTGGTTACGATGTCACCACATATAGTTGTTTGGTTGGCTCTAAATGTTCCAGCTCCTCTACAGACAGCTTACAAGCTTTGATATTATGTTAACGTTCCTCATATAAGATAACGGGTTTGGGGGAAAAAAGCCTATGATCAAAATTGCAGTTCTTGCGAGTCCGATATTGCACTCTTGTGAATTGTGATTACGATATAAAACTGATTAATCTTTTGGCCCTAATTCATACATAACAGGGTTAGAGAGGTCAGATACTGATGTTGACTGATGGATCACAAACACGACTCCAACTGGATAGTACTCTATCACTTTGAGTGTTGGGTTGGCAAATTTCTGTAGTTACTTAACAGGGATAGCAGACCTACAGGGATAGAAGAATCTGTAATTATTGTTGAGGGCAAAGGGACGTGGCAGTGTTTTACTGGCATACTGTTATTAAAAGATTAGGCTATTATAAGGGCGGATGTTTTATACGTTCCAATCAGAATAGTCATGTATTTGAGGTACTTTTAGCCTTAAATTTGCTTTGCAGTCTGCACGTTCATCAGTCCTCAAAAACACCATTTTACTATTTCCAAATCGGTGCATTGGTTCTAGGTCACAGTGTCTGAGGGGTATAGGAAGTTGCTTTCTGAAAATGTTTAAAGATTTGACTGACTGGTCTGCTCACTGTGTTGACATGAAGTGCTCGGCAACCCATTTAAGGGTTTTGATAATGCATTAGGAGTCGGTCCCACATGAGGCTTCTAGGAGACTGCAAGTATCTCCTAGATGCTTGTGACTGCTATCACTGTCAGAACAGTTTAGGTTCAGAGATCAAAATCTTGCTCATTCTTTGGATTTCACACTGCAAACTTTGCTCGTGTAGTATATGAAGTATTTTGTACATTGACTATTTTTTTCACTCATCTCTACTCAAGGCAGTGTCCTTGGAAAGTTCATGGAAACCATGATATGGTGCACTTTGTGGCTGGAGCTTCTTAATTCCCATCAATTTCAGAAAAGACCGGCTATTATCATTTCCGCATCCTTGGAGCAGATTTTTTACAGATGTCACATGTCTGTAAGCCTTATTCGTCGTGTTTGGCAGACGTCAGCCGAAACTAACTTTTAAAAGTCGACAACAAAATAAAGACGGCCATTCCCTTCAGCAATCTCTCTAAATCTAAAACACATCCCTCGCAAGGCTCTTGCAGCCTACTGTAGATCATGTAGTATATTGGGAACTCTCCATGTGCTGTTTTAGGAACTTTGAATCTAGGATGTTTTTTGTTTTTGGGGGGAAATGAATATTTTTTTTTTTTAAGTCACGACTAATGCACGCTATGCTAAATGTAAATAAACCAAAGCCCATAGGTCTTCCTCCTGTGCACATTTGTGGTAGTTAAGTTGGCTAACTTGGCTTAACCCGGCTTCCTAGAATAGAGCCTGAATAGTATGAAACTGTATTTGTATGCAAAAAATATTATTGGGGTTGTTTGTTGCCGGTGGTATACAGTGAGATCAGACAACACGACAGGAAAATAAAACAAACCTCTGTGTAAATGAAGATTGTATATTAGGCTTCTTATGTCTGCTCTGGTGTAAGCAAACTAGGTTGTCGGAATGATTTGCTAGTAGGTGTTATTGAGCCAAGACTGTTACATAAAAGTCAAGGATTCTGGGATTGGCACGTTTTACCATGCTTTTTTGTAAACGCAGGAGACATCAGTGTTTGAGGTTCACTGCATGTCAGTTGTATGCCCCAAGCTCTCCTATATCCCAGTGTAAGTGTAGTCTTCCAACCTGTGGCACCTTTAACTACATACCAAGACCAGATGTAGTTAGGCCAGTAATATAAGCTTAAAGTTTGTGGAGAATGTTTTTTTTTTTTTTGAGTATGTAAATTATATTGGTCAGTATTATCTATTTTATTTAAATTTCCTTAAAATCTATGATGGTCCTGCCATCTTATTGATTCCTCCCTGAATTCGACTGTCTTGTATTGTGATAAAGGAGTCGCAGTGAAGTGGTTGGGGAAGAGGCTTTTAATACATATGTAAAAAACACAGTGTCTTTAGTGTCAGTGTAGTGTTTTTCCTAGCATGAAGTGAGTAGTACTGTTTTAACTGCCTGTACAAGAACTTCAAACCCTGAAGAATTTTTTACAGAGTAATCTCAGTGCACTTTTATTGCATGTTCTTGTTACGTTGAATAATTGTATCTAGTATCTCAGCAGCTTTATTCATGTATGTTATTAAAATGAAAGTGCGTCTTCCACATAATGCAGAACCATAAAAAAACTGGATGGTTTTGTACTCATGGATGCTCCAAAAACATGTTCTGCTGGTTTAAAAGATGAAACTGTGATTCCTGTCCAGAAGTTGGCATGTAATTCCTAATCTTCAGTTACTTTATTGTTTATAATTCATATGAACTGTATTGTATTACTGCATTGTCATTCTAGTAAATGTTGATGAATGTGATTTGTATTACTTACTGCCTTATGAATTAAGAGAAATAATAGAGTCACTCTTTTATCACAGTGATCTGGGGGCATGTCAATGAAGATGCAGTAAAAGAAAAAATTGTGGGCAGGATTCAAGCCAAATTGGCAGCTAAAGCACTTTGAGTCAGGGGATTTATGCCGAGTGTCCTTGAGCTTGGACAAGTATACGAAGGATACAGTGTCAGCATTTTGTCCTGTGTATGTCTCATAAGAGTTAAGTCTGGTGTGTTGCATGAGGCAAGACAATGGAGTTTTGTTTTTGTGTGTGTACAGCAGTTTTAAACAACACTATCACTAGTGTCCACAAACCATATAATGGTTTAAAGTAATGGTTTCTGATCCTTCAGAGCTTTGATTTTAATCCTATAGTCAATCCTGCTTGTCAGCTGTCAAGACTGACTGAATAAAATCCCATCACTTGTCTTGTGGATCAATGTAAAAAAAAAAAAAGAAGACATTTCTGTGACAATACAACAGAGAGAGTTAATGTATATATGACATTATTAAAGGTGCCAAGGAATGCCTGTATTAAGCATTTTAAATGGTTCTCTGATGTATGTGTCCTTAGGGGGGATGAAAAAGGCCCTGATGCAGTTTTACACACCCATTTGCAACTTTGTGATTTGACCATAGAACAAAAAGGGATTGTTTTCCATAGTAGCGAACATGTAACTATATTGGCTACTAGTTTTCAATCTCAACAACAGCACAAGGTAAAGTTTTACTTAATACAAGATTTCAGTTTAAGATGATCAGACTGAAGATGATCTGCTTCAACCATCAAAAAGTGAATATAACCACCAGGCATAGTAAGTAGTTATTGGTTGCTGATGCATGCTAATGAAAAGCCTGCTCAGTTTTGCCCAAGGTCACAGAAACTGTCCGGCATGAAATGTTGGATTAAAGTTGTTCAGGATCCTGGCTTCCTATTTTTTTAGTGCTTATACAAGCTGTAGGATTTAAGGTGGAGTAGGCCACTTGTTTAAAAACCATGACGAATGTAAGTACGGTTTGCCATTCTATGCCATCTTTTAATTGGGTTTGTAAGTCAGGTCTACTTATTGACAACAACTTTACATATATGCTATGTATCACAATATGAAGGCCGTGATACAATGATGAAACACACCAGATACATATACAAACACAACAGACATTTCTTTTAAAACTTCTAAAGTAAGACTGGACAAATATATACGGTTGTGTAGAACTATAAACACATTTTTTTTTAGATAGAAGATCAATATTTGACCAGAAGAAAAATAGACCTGAACCTTAATTTATACAATACAATATACAATAATCACTGTTTAAATTACATGCGCAATATTAGTCTGAAATTAGATTTTTCCTCCAAATAGTTCAGCCCTTCCTTTTTATGTACATTTTAATTAAGTGTATGAATACTTTTTTCCCCCTGTCAGTTTACTTTTTCTTAACATGTTTGTTAATACTTCTATGTTATGAATACAGACCTTTGTTTTATCTTTATGTACTTTATTTTTTTGTGCAAAGTAGAATGGTGTTATATATCCACTGGAAGTCATGAAGACTCCAGGGTGTGTGTGTGTGTGTGTGAGAGAGAGAGAAAGGGTTTGGGACTAAGAAAACAACAATGTTCACTAATACTTGTCACAGATTGTATGTTGCACATATTTAACAGTGCTGCAAACACGTAACCAAAATGTAATGGTTAACTTTGTTTCCCCAGAATGTCTGATGTGCAGGAGAAGTTTGTAATGTTTCCTAAGCATAATAATAAATAACTCTCTCAGGCTTCCATTTCACCTGTGCATAAACGTACCTTGTAATGTAAATTCATAAATATTGATAGAGCGATCACTGTGTTGATACGTGAATTGCCATGAAATTATTCAGAATGTATTACCATATTGGTATTTTGAGCACATCTGTAGTTCTGGTAATGGTCAGCTTGTAAAAACTAGAGAGTTCACTTTTGGTTAAAACCAAAATTGTGTTTGTGCTATGGCAAGACTATTAATGAGGAGACCTATAAAGTCTTATTTTGTGGTGGTGAGCGTTTGTTCTAGTGCAGAGGCCTGGACCTTGCATGAGAATGTGAACAGGATCTTTGGTTGATGATGGTATCAGTGAATCCTATGGGAGAACCACCCTCCATGCCTTTGCCTTGAGGATGACCCCTTATCTCTTGAACACAGATGATACTGTTTAGAAGATCCGGTCCCATATCCTTTCATACCTGTGGGGAATCCCATTGATTCCTTCCTAGTACTTTATTTATTTTGTTGTTGTCCTTTTTGCCTTTGAACTGAACTGCCACCACAAACCGCATTTGAACGATAATTCTTCCGTCGGTAAAGTGTTACAGTATTTGAGGCTCGTCTGTTGAGAAGTGAACTCGAGATGATGACTGGGAAAAAAAAATTGTTGTCAGCTGTCTGTGACCTCCCAAACCCTGTGCTTAATCATCCGTCAGGATAAATCCATATAAATTACCAACATTATCATTACAGAGACTGTTGGCGTGTACCCTGTCCTTCTGTTTATTAACTTTGGAATGACAGGAAGATCTATGCTGTATGTGTGGGGACTGTGATGCCTTTCATTAAACTAAAAAGCGTCCCAGGGGAGTGCTCTGGAACAACACAGTAACCCAGTACTCCTTGTTTTGCTTCTGCCCTGCAACAAACTGTGATTGCCGTCTCTGTTGTCTACAAAAACTCTTTAGAACGAGGCCAGGCTTCGCAGAAAACTTCTCATTGTCTTGAGCTGACCTTTAAAATGTAATTAGACGGTTTATGGAATTGTATTTGCTGAATCTCACATTTTCAAGAGAGGTTGTGTAAAGGGCGCGCCTGTCGGATGAGGCTACGTGTCCGCTGACGAAAATGTCAGGCCTCATCATCAGCAGAAGGAACAGGACAGCAGGGAGGCACAACGCACTTCAACATGACTTCCCCATTCATCCATGGAGTCGCAGGCACATAGCCAGGTTTCTTTGGGTCCTGTTATTACCGAGCTCGATAGTAGATCTGCGTGAATGTGGTCAGCTTCTAGTTCAGATATTTTATTTTGGGGATTCCTCTTTGATATAGTTAGGAAGCATGAAAGTCCCGCATGTGACATTTATAATGTGATGGTGCTTGTTCTCTTGGATTGCTCTGTTAGTGATTTTTGTCCTGGCTGGACATCAACTGAAGGCTCATGCTGAAAATGTCCTATGACACGGCCATATACATATGAAAGATTCAAGGTTCTGGTTCAATTTTCTCTGGCTCTGATGTTCTGCGCTCCAGGGGAGAGCATGGCCGGGTGGATCAGACGACCTGCAGCTGGCCTGGTGTGGCTTGGCACTGTCCACGCTCATTAGTCTCACATAAGCCAGCCTGCCACCGCTGACAGGAAGCTGCCACAGGGTGCCGACACCCCTCCACCCTCGTCCACCCTGTCCTCCTACCCCCCTCTCCCCCCCGCCCTCTCTCTCCTAACACGGAGAGGACTGAAGAAGGACTGCAACAGTGGGTCCTTTATGCCAGGTTTTTTTTTTTTTTTTTTGTTCAATGGACATTACTTGCGCTCACTGGTCTGGTAAAGTGTTGTCCCCAAAACACGTTTAACTTTCGATCTCACTCTCTTTGCGCTCATGCTACCATGCATGCTCTCATTGTTCTGGATGCAGTTTTCTTAATGGCTGCAAGATGAACTGCATATGTGATCCAGTGTGCTAGTGAATGCACCAGTCAGGTAAATTGATTTGCCTTTTGTTTTCATAGTTATGCCATTGTGTTCAGTTTGTTCGTCGTCTGTGTCCTACTACTTTTGATAGCTTCTCCTTTCAGTGTGTGCAGTTTCTGAAGTCCTTTCTTTTTATATTGCACTAAAGATATAATTAGTTGTTTTCAGTATTTATGTTAAACTTGTTGCTGTGCCAGTTACTGCATGGTTCACGCTGTTCCTAGCCAAAGCATGAGTGGGCCTTGCGCTGCCTCAGTTTCAAGCTCAAGGCCAAGTAAAATCTCAGTGCACACACCCACCATATGTGGTGCACCCAGGCAGTTTGAAGATGGCAGTCTATTTGTGGGATGAATTCAGGGAAAACCCCTGTGATGAGCTAGCTACGTTGACTTCTGTTTGTGAAGCTGGCTGATGTGTGAGGGTCAGATCTCATCACTCCATTAAATAATGGCAACAAGCAAGCGCAAATTCAGTGAAACTGCTGTTTTACTGTCTGATATATTTAACTGAAATGTCAGTCTGGTAGCCAATGAGGGTTGTCTCATTATTAACCTTTCAGAAACAGGTGTCTGCTTGAGAGGCTGTCATCCTGAGCAACTGATTTTGAGCTCAAGACACTGGCTTAGACACTGCGTAGAGAAAAGATCAATGACGAATTTAACATTTTGATGTCCAACCCGGTCCTTTTAAGTGGTTTTGGATTTGAGGCAACTAAGACTGTTTATACTTCATGAAAATGTTTATATAAGCAGCTTATATGATTCAGTTCCAAAGGGTAAGTGTAATATTTGAAATCCACCCATACTTTAGAGGAGGATTGAGTTCCTAATTGCCCAGAAGAGACAAAGACCAGTTGTGGAAATAGTACTAAACCTCCCACTCATCCATTACTGAGTGGTGCAAGTGGCTAAGAGCCATACTTTGTGTCGCAGAGACCTGAGCTTGTATCCCAACGATCCCACAGCTATCCGAAACTGGTATTCCAAGAGAGTGCACATTTGGCACTGCTGCTACAGTGGAGCTGGCCAGTCATGGGCATCTGCCAGCTTACTTACAAATAGAGCAGTTAATGTTTTTCTCCAAGCTGTTTGTCTACCGTATGACATTGCAGCTTGAAAAGATCTGGTGGCACCGCACTTGTCTTCACACTTTCTCAGAATTAAATAAATAAACCAGTATAAATAAAGGTAATTTGCAGTGGGCAAAAAATATGTGTACTTGTTAATTGGTGACTAGAATAATTGTGTTCTTGCAAACAAATTTGCTAGCACTACATCCTAGATTCTAACTACTTGGAGTCTTCAGAAAACCATGAAGTAAAGTACATGTCCTCAGGAAAGGGGGGGTTGACGGAGGCACCCTATTGATGTTGAATACGTCAAAAATTGCCCCTGTCCGTTACTTACATAACTTCTGTCTGCTTCAGCGCATGCTCTGGGTCCCTGGAGCACTCAGACAGCTACTCATTTATTCCTTCTCCACTCCTGTCACTCATCTTGAGAGACAGTTGTTTTATCAGAGACTGTAATTAGCATTTCTTTCCACTGCTGTGTGTTGTCAATATAATAATGAGCTTTGTGTCATCCCCCCCCAAAAGCGGCCATTGACAGTCTTACTGACTTTTTATTTTTATTTTTTTGAAATTATTACTTTGCTAATCCCAAGTTAGCCTGCCTGGACTGTCTTATTATTTGTGATATGACCATTTGTCATGTCCCACACTGGGGTCTTTGCAGTTCGAACACAGTTTCCCTGTTCAAACACACCTATTAAACCGGGTCCCTAGACCTCAAATAGGAGTTTAACGGAATGTGTCCACTTGCCTTTTCGCCTCGCCACATCATTTCCTTTATGCATTAATTTCAATGGAGAAAGCTGCCGCATGCGCCCGGTGCATGACGGGTTGTGGTGCCACGAGAGCAGTCTTGCCAGATTTCAACAAGTTTGGCAGATTTCAACTTTATGCAAATGAAAACGGCCAACCTGGCACAAGTAGGCTTCTACGTCATACGAGTGTCACACAGAACAAAACCCTTTCGACTGTATCTGGCTATCCATAATTATATGATCCCTCACTTTCCTTTTATAAAGACATCAACAGACGAAATACTTCTATTTATTGTTAGAAGTTTTGATATCTTGTCCATGCAATGGCTAACTAGCTAGGTAGTTAACTGGTCTATGTGGGATTCGACTTAGCTTTATGTGACATTAATAGAATATACTTCCAGACAGTGTGTTCCTTTATGTACATACAGAACCGTCACAGACATGCCAGCACCAGGCGAGCTGAGAGATCCGGCACGGCGGAACGAGTCACAAGAAAGTGCAAGTTAACACACACTGTAAGAGCCATTCCGGGGAGTCTTATTGTTAGCCACACTTAGTGAGGGACTGGCATGCTTTTATCCTATGGGCTCAAGATGGTGAACCAGTGAGCCTCATTTCCACTGCAGGGCCAACTGGTTCTGAGCAAGGAGAGTAACCGTTTCAATGATATTTGCCTACAGACACGGTTTGGCATGGAACACAAAAACCAAGCTTACCACGGTTAGCTAACCAAACTCTGGGCCACGGAACCTTTCACTGGATATCAAAATGACGTAGCTACTTGCTGAATGGTTGATAAATGTCTGTAGTGTGCAACTGCATCCTGCTGCGTTACTTCAAACACCAGAACCATCAAATCAGTTTAAAGAAAATAAATGTAAGCAGTGTGTGACTTTCAGTCCACCACTCGGTTAATGTCAAAGCTTCAATCTAAAACCAGTTTTTGAATGCTAAGCAGCACTGCTAACTAAGCTTATGCAAACCAGCAACTCTCTCGTTCACCACAGAACGGGTTCGATTCTGACTAACAGAAGCTTTAAAACACAAATTCAGACGATGGTACTTCAAGTCTAAAGAAGCAAAGTCAAGTAGCTGGGGTCAAGGGGACAGAAAGCAGAAGCTAAACCTTTTCTGTGGTGTTTGGTGCTGTAGCCTCCTAGCTAAGCTAAATGCTCCTAGCTAACTTCGTATAGCTAAAGATCCAAACACCCCAGTTTGATTCGATTCTGATGAGGCTGTCCACCGAAGCTAGTGTGTGCTAAGTGCTATTATCTTCTTGCTGTATGAATGTCTTTATTTTGTTCTCTTGCACTCCGAGTTTACTCTCCTGCGGTGCTGAACATACAGCAGTTTTCTCTTGCTTTTATTCAACATCCAAGATCAAAGTAAAGTCTATTAAAACGACAGCTTTGATGTTGAAAACATTCCAGACACAGCTTGAAAGGGAAACCTTAATCAGTCAAAACATGAGCTTACACATGTGCACAGCCCTCCGTTGTTTTGACTGGGAATGAAATTGGACCCCACATATCTTTGTGTTTTTTTGCTTTCAGTGTGTACCTCAGCAGGGGTTTGTGATGACAAAAGAATCGGAGTAACCTGAGATTTCGGGTTCTTCCGCGGAATTCACAAACAATGCGGTTCAGTGTTTGGCAAGCCAGGGGGGAGGGGTCTGTGGCATAGCCTAAATATCAGAACACACTGGATATGGGTTTGGGTTTTGAAAGTGTACCTCATGGAAATTCTGTTTCTTTCTTTGAGTCGAAGTAAACACGACAGTTGTTTTAAAATAAATATCTGTATGTGTTATGGAATGTACTTTGCAGCGATCTCTCTGAATATCGTACAGCAGGAAAGTTTAGCTGTTCTCTGTCCCAGGCCTGCTGTGGGCTTCCCCTCTGAGCAGATTTTGGCAGCAAGAAATTGGACAGTAAAATAAAACATGGCCCGAATAGCTGGATAGAGCAATGGCTCTTCACATGGGGGGGGAGGGGGGGGGGGGGGGGGGGTGTCTTGATATAACAAACCCAGTCCCTGAAGCTGCATCTCTTTTGGCAGGGAAACGACAGCGTCCCATTTATTGCCAGTTGAGTTCAAAGAAATAATTCAGATGTACCTGGGAGCTCGTAGAATGTGTTGTGCCATTGGTGTTGAATTATACTACTATGTGAAGAAAACCCAAATCGTTTTCTTTGGGCTGTTTTGCCACAATATGCCACATATGTAGAAAACATAAACATAAATGGGGCCCTCAAATAATGTACGATTTCTGCACTAAAGTGTGTAAAAGTAAAGTCAGCTGATGGAGTATGTAAACACTGTCAAACTTTCCAAATATACTGTTTTCTCTCCAGTCCATAGAGTCTGTACATTGCAGCTTATCATTTGCTCATATGCACCTCTTAAACCTGTAGCATTTTAGCTCCGCCCATTCACACTCAAGTTATGAAGTGTGTTTCATCCTGGACTGTTTTTGAATGAGAGAAGATACATGGCAGCCGGTTAGAACGGATTAATGTACATACCTGTATATCAGTCTTTAAAGACACGATAACAACAATACGTTTAAGGGACAAAAAAAATACAATTACAGTACAAATTACAATATAGATTTAATTTGTTGGAGTTTAGGGCAAATAAAACTTGTCAAGCACAAATGTCAAACAGAGTTTGGAAGCAGGGCAGGAAGCGTAAATATTGTAGGATATGGGCTCTTTAAATAGTCGCCAAAAATGACATAACTAGCATGGCTGCTCTAAAGACTTGCACAATGCAAATGTTCTTTTTCAGTGGCTTTCGGCATCAGTCTTTCGGCATCAGTCTTCAGTTCCATGTATGGGCATTGCCAAAGAACATTTAGCCTAATTTCTGGACAATTTAATGACCCGTTTAAAGTATGCAAAGGAATCCACTGCTGTAGAATTGCCAGACAACCAATCAGTGTGAAATTTTCAAAGTGGCTGAACTGACACATGCTGAAAATATGGCTTTATTCCTACCCGTCACTCTAATATGAAATGGACAGCAAGTTGGACTTTTTGAGCTGGAATTTCATTTTCTCTCTCTCTCTCTCTCTCTCTCTCTCTCTCTCTCTCTCTCTCTCTCTCTCTCTC
>CM067481.1:28165783-28179292 GCA_034552555.1 Semaprochilodus insignis | reverse complement strand
TCTTTGGGCTGTTTTGCCTTACAACACCCTTCATGTACCTCTCTCAACAATTTGAATCTTTTTAAATGTCTAATCCTGCTAAACCAGCTGAATGCAGAATGCTGAAATGATTAATTAGTCCTTGTCCCCAGAGGCATGCTTTGGACTTTCAATTGTTTGTGGCCAAGACTGAGTCAATCACATTCGGACAAGAGCAAGAGCACTTGTTGCTGTCCAAAATGGAATCCAGTCAGGTCATGTTGACTTTTTCAGCTGAGGTACTGGAACAAAAGTAGTCAAAAGCCATCAAAATGGAAAATTAATATTTGCTTTTAATTATTGTAGGCCCAGTAACAGCTCAAGTTATTGCTTAACTATTTTTGGTTGAAAATGCAAGAAATTGACAAAGATTGAGCAAGCAAGGCTACCTGTCAGATGCTTACTTCAGTGACTAAAAGGCTGATTTGCCCACATTTTTCCTGCAACTCACAAAGACCCCGGGCATCTGAAATTTTGAAAAGGCATTTTAAAATCAGGCAGACTTTTATTGTTAATGACTCCAAACCATCATTGTTTTACAATCTGCAAGAGCTTGTCTGAATGGGAAATGTTAATTTGGCTCAGATACAACTGGGCTCCTGTTGTTTGAATTGGTTAAAGAAGCACTTTACCACTCTGTTTCTAGAGTGCTCAGGCCAAATAAGTTGAGTGTTCTTCAGCAAGGACTCCAAGTAAAGAATCTCAGGATTTTTGCCCTGATTTTTGCTTCTGCATTGATAGCTGTTGTATACATCTTGAAAACTGACACAGACCCTTTTTCCGTTCTTGTCCGAGGTTGGCTTTTATTGCATATTCTCATGTGCATGTTTTCATATCCTTAATGTCTGCAGACCAGTAAAGTAATGGTGCTTTCAAAATCATAAGCCGTGCATGACAGCTGGCCTTAGAGAAGAAACGGAACATTGGGCAGAGGCATTAAGCAAGTGTCGTTTGGGAGACATCATCAGTTTGTGTATGAAATGGCCTCGCTTGGAAGGACATTAGATGATCTCATAGTTTCCCTTATGAAGCAGGTGAAGACTTTGAAGCTGAAAGTGCTCGTATTTTATTTGTGGTTTTGGATGTGTTTTGTTCTCTTTTGAATTGGAGTTCTTCGCATCTAAGGCTGTTTCAAGGGAGTTCTTTCTACACGATCAGCATTCCCTACGAAATATGGAAAGCATGTGCGTTTCGCTAAATCTTTGTTATACTTCAGTGTTGTGGGAAAGGGTCTTTCCTTCACCACTACTAACAGTTGTTTTCGAAGGAATGAAGAGTCTTGAAAGATTTTATGCGTATACCCACACGTGTGTGTGTGTGTGTGTGTGTATATAATATATGTGTGTATATATATATATATATATGTGTGTGTGTGTATATGTATGTATACACACATATATACATGTATATACACGCATGCTCATAGATAGATAGATAGATAGATAGATAGATAGATAGATAGATAGAAAGCACTACTGGTGTTTGAGTTTCCAAGTAACTTTCTTCTAGTACGTTAAATGAATTTATGCTTTAAAGGGTATTGATTAAATCTGAAAACATGTTGAATGAGCTAAATATTTAATATTACTTGCGTGGTACATGTCATGAGGGATTCATGTATAAGCGATAACCTAATTTAATGTCTTCTAATTCACAGTTGTGTAGCTGGTAAATGTGTTGTGTTAAATGGCAGCTTAGAGATGACTATGAACTGCTCGCAGCTGATTGTTTTGTATCTTTGTCACACTATATAGGAACATCCTATGCACCCTCACAAGGTTATGGCGGCGAATCCAAGCTCTACAGCCTGGAGCACGGTGTCGAGAAACCTCAGGACAAGAAGAAGAAGAGCTCCAGCCTGGCGACCCTCAAGAGGAGGTTCATCAAGCGCCGCAAGTCCAGCCGCTCGGCCGACCATGCTCGGCAAATGCGCGAGCTGCTCTCAGGCTGGGATGTACGCGACGTAAATGCCCTAGTAGAGGAATTTGAAGGCACGGCTGCTCTGAAGGAACTCAGCGTGCAAGCTGGCCTTGCCCGGCCTGAGGCCAGAACCTTACAGCAGGACCTGGCTGCCCTGTACCAGCACAAATACTGCACAGATGTGGACCTGATCTTCCAGGATGCATGCTTCCCCGCCCATCGTGCCATCCTGGCAGCACGCTGTCCATTCTTTAAGACGCTCCTGTCCTCGTCCCCCGGCTACGGTGCTGAAGTGCTGCTGGATGTTGGTACAGCAGGGATGGATGCAGCTATGTTTTCCTCACTGCTTCATTACCTATATACTGGCGAGCTGGGTGCAGAGGACACACGGCTGCAGAATGTAGACGTCCTGGTGAGACTAAGTGAGGAATTTGGGACTCCCAACTCTTTGGAGGTGGACATGCGCTATTTGTGCGAGCACATGTGTTACTACGACTCCCTGCTCAGCTTTTCCTCCGAATCTGAGCTGGTGGAGCCTTACGGAGCCAGTGGACCTCCTCCCAGCACCAGTAATGCGAGCCACGGTGCTCCAGAAGAGGAGCTGAGGGCCCATAAAGCAGTGCTTTCGGCCCGCTCGCCCTTCTTCCGCAACCTGCTGCAGCGCCGCATCCGCACCGGAGAGGAGATTACAGAGCGGACTCTGCAAACACCCACTCGTATCATCTTGGATGAGTCCATCATCCCCAAGAAGTACGCCTGCGTCATCCTGCACTGCATGTACACCGACGCAGTGGATCTGTCCTTGGTGCTGCGCGGGAGTCCGTCAGCAGGGAGTCTGGGGGAGGTGCAGGCTTTGGTGGCAGGGAGAGGTAGCATGAGCCGAGCTGAAGAGGCAATGGAGCTCTACCACATCGCTCTGTTCCTGGAGTTCAGCATGCTGGCTCAGGGTGCGTCTTTATCTCTCTTCAAGATTTATATATTTATCAGCAGTTTGTTTTGCTCCCCCATCTTACTTTCCTGCTCTTTCTTTTCCAAGGGCTCTCTCTCTTCCTTTACCATATACTTATCATAATGGAGTAAAAAAAGTACAAAAATCTTTTTCTCCATCTCTGTCTCTCACTCCCCTTTTAAAAAACATGATTTCTCATTAATGACACATTAGGGATATGCACAGATATTCAGGTATTTGCTTAATTGGTTTAGGTGCCTGTATCTAAATATGCTAATATTTGGCTGTTTGTTCTTCAGTTAGAAATGCATGCTTGATGTTTTAACAGGGACTGTAAGATGGGACAGTTTTGCTTATGTTATCGCACTTGGCTACAACAAAATTTGATTGTCTTAATATAAGTGCGTTGCCAAGGATGCTTTAAGTACAAATTAGATGTAGTGTGCCTGTAAATAGGCTTACTACAGTGTAGCTCCCTCCGGACATGCACTTTTATCAGGTAACTAAATGGTTCAAGTGGTAATTAATGGTTTATTGGTAATTAAATGGTTCAAGTGTGAACACAAGCTGGAGTCATAATCATGGTACCGTTGACATGACAATTCACCTGCATGAGACCTTAGTACAATATCTGGGAAATCCTAGAGAGTACTCTTGTGTGAACAGAAGCCATTAAGTTTACAGCGACATCCAAATTACAGCCAGCAAAGTTGAACATTTTCCTGATGGATTTTTGACAGTTAAATCTTTTAATCTTTTAGAGTAATGTGTTTTCATGATTGTATCATGAATCAGCAAATATATAGCAAGTATAGCCAACAAAGTGAAATGCCAAGTTTTTGGTTTTGCAAGAGAGGGAAAAGTCATGGAAGTGTGTTTTTATATATGACTCGGCGTTGTTATCGTCCTCGTCCTGTGGCATCCAGCATTGCACTCGTTATGTTATCTGAAGAGGCAGTGTCAGTTACGCGTCCAACGTGAAAGCCTGCTGATTTTTTTGACTTGGGCTGTTTTTATATGCAGAACGCCTCATAGAACAGACTTCGATCACTAAAAATATTGGATCATTTATTCACTATTCATCTGCTAACTAACAAGAAAGACAAAGCTGAATGCCTTATTCAGAAATTCGCTGCACGCACTTGTGGCCCTGATGGTATGACAATGATACAATGACTGAAACAGAAGATGTTACAGCTCATAACTTGAAGTAGGATGACTGTTTACGTAAACATTAGCTAACTGGCTAGTTAGCACAGCGAGCGTCCCGAAATGCATCGTCTTTATCCAGTGAGCTGATGTGTTATCTTTTCAGATGCTCCAACATGGAGGATGTGCTCATGCACCAGTGTAGGTCACCTTTACAAATACAGAAACTGAATACAAAAACTATTTTTGGGAGTTAGGCGTGAAACACTCGCATGGTTTTTTTTTTTTTTTTTTTTTTTTTAGGATTCTATTCTTAAGGCTGCCATCACACTTCTGTTGGCTCTCCAGTAAGGAGTCTTGTCAAAACATTCCTAGTCCTAGCTCGAAAAACATATGATGTCGTCACCGTCTAATCTACTATTGAAGTAGTTGCCAAATAATTTGGTCATAGATTTTAATCTACTAAGTATGTTAATCGTTGCACCCCTAACATTAATGTTTTTTCCTCTAGTTAAGGGCTCAGTAATTCTTATAAATGCTTGAATATCAGAATTAGTCTGATTACATGTCCCGAGTCAGTCACTAGATTCACAGTCACAGTCACTAGATTTCCTTAAAAAAGACATCCTGCTGTATATCACGCTAGAAAAAAATATATCGTTTAGTTTTGCAGTCTTCCTCCCCATTTTTCTCAAGTTCTCTCTCTCCTTCCCACCTTCGTTCTGTCTAACTTTGTCTCTGTGCTCTCACGCCTACACTTCAGGCTTTGTTTACTGCCTAATTAATTCACAAGCTGTCAGTGGGGAAGGTTTGAGGAGGGTGGAGTGGTTGCAGTGTATTTATTTCATATTGTGATTAATGCTGGTGAGGTATTCCCATATGGGCTCCAAAACACTGTAACCACTCCTCTCTCTGCTCTTCGCATTTCTTATTCATCCGTTATGGATCTGAATTTTTCTATTTTAGAAGATGAAAGTAGTGTTACACCAGCCTCCTACTGACGGAAATGATTATAACAGTTATGTAATTTATGGGTTTTTGGAGTGGGTTCCAGAGAAACATGTAGGATTTTATTCAAGTGAGACTGTTTCCATTCGGGCCTCGCATTGAAAACGCTGAAATGAAAGTCCTCTCGTTAAAATGTCACGGGTGTTGTGGAAGGCTACCTTGGAGGATTGATCAGCCGTCTCAAATTGCTGTTCAATCTCCTGCTTCATTTTTTGCCTTCCACTGCTATCGATTGTTCCATGGTAAAGGAATTGATTCAGCGTCCCAGATCAGTGATTTCACAAAATGGACTATCGACAGAGAAATAATTCCTTTCAGTGGTAACTAGAGAAGTTATATCCAATGTGGACAGCTATATGTAGTCACAATGATGCGTAAAGTGTCTACCATTGCCACAGCTAATTTCTTTCAGAAGCATTGCGTAAATGGAAAAAGGCAGTTGTCAGTGTATGATGCAGTTAAATGTTGTTGTTTTGTTTTGTGGGGTACAAGTGAGATTTGTATGACCTTTACAGATTTTAAAGAACTAAAAGTCTTATAACCACTTACTTGGAAAGCACCAATGTGGTAATTGTGAGCTGATGTCAACACCTGACCAGTTTCATGCACACATCTGCTGAAGCATAGACATATATATTATGGGTAAAAATTGGGTTTAGATCTACATGGATTAGCATTACAGAGGAAAGTAACATGTAGTTGCAAAGGCAGTAAAATGCAGTAATGTTTTACTACAGGAGTTTTGGCGCCGTAAACTGTCTGCTTACGTGGAGTACAGTACATAACCAGCAAATATCAGATTGAAATATTGGTCTAATCGGACCATCTGCCTGATGGTTATATTATTGTTTTAATGAAGATATTTGTCGATACAATCCCAATACCAATACTACCAAAATCTCGTAACCCCCGAATATTTAGCGCAATGATCTTTTGGGCCAGTTGATGTATTGGTCAGGCCCAGGTTTCTAGTAATTTCATCCATATAAAATAAGTCATTTAATACGCTTTTTGCCTTTAAAGAAACTTCTGTGGTCGACATTTTATAGCCCAGAGCTTCTTACACCTTTCTACATGAGCAATCGATTTCCTTTTTGAAGTGCTGAAACTAGAGTATGTATGCTCGGTGTTCTGAGCTTTAATGGAGCAGGATTCAGAGAGTCCATGTCAGCTGATCCGTGTGACCTGTTGGTAAGCTTTGATTTGTAATGGATAGCGATCAAATTCAGCTCTGTCAATACAGCCCGGTGATGAGCTCAGGAGGTTTTCACCAGAACCTTCCCTACCAGCTTTCCTGTTGGGGGCCCTTAAGGCAAAAGGGGGGTTTTTTTTTTTTTTTTTTTAATTATTATTTATTTATTTATTTATTTTTTAAATGTGCCGAAACTCCCATTAAATTCTAGTTAATGCTTTATTGCTTTTTCTCAGTTACTCAGAGTCGCTCTGCTCGGGAGGTCTCCTCGTCGATGTAGTTACTGAAATTAGTCCTGCAGTCACATTACATCAGTCAAGGTCACTGCGAATGATTGCAGAATTGTGCAGTAAATTATTGATGTAGGTATGTACGAGTTTTCATGAATTGTTAAACTGTCTCGATCCGCTGTCTGTCCTAGAAAAAGCCCAGGTGAAATGTGTCTTGTGAAATGCTTCGAACTCACCCACCCATACGGTGAAAGGCAATTTTAGTGCTTGTGTGGTGTTGGCGTCCTGTGGGAAATAAAAGGAGTTTTTGACCTCTATGAAATGCAGCAATACCAGTCATTTAACACCAAGTCAGCAGTCATACCACGGAGTAGGTGAGACATAATAGCAGAAATAACTAATTTGTTGGCCTGGCAGAGGCTGCGGTCTTGTGATAAAGTTCAGCAGTATTTTCCTGTGTCTGAGTTTATTAGGTGTTTTTGACAAACTGTTGTTCAGAGCACAACCCAGGCTTTGTTTTGGTCCATCATTAGGCACTTTACACCACACATTCTGGACATTACAGTGACAAATCCATACCCTGGTTTAGGGATGGGCGATGTGATATTTTATTGTTATTGTGATAAATCATGTCACAGTACACTTTTCTGAACATGTCATGGTTGTCGTTGGTACCTAAAGAACCCTGACTACATGTTTAATTACAAAGAATGATTGCCTAGCACATTTAGGCCTGTTTAACTAGTTAAACAACTAGGCAATATAGTAAGGGTGGTATTATTATTATTATTATTGTTATTATTATTGTTATTATTATGAGTAGTAGTCGTCGTGGTCGTCGTAAAGTATTGTTCTGTTTTATCTGTTAAAACGAAATATGATGAAAGTAGGTGGGGCTCTTTGGAGGTTTCATACACACTGCTACTGTAAAAAGAATTGGCTACAGGCTACCGCACTAGACACGTCAGCTAATGGGCATATCGGAGGTCCTAATTACAGTTTAATTATTATTATTGATTACGGATTCTTCTGACTCGTCTCTACTCTGTACTATTTGTAGCACCACACATAAGCGCCAGTTCTGCACTGTAATCTAAATCATGGGTACTCAAATATGATTTGTCACTTAACGAAATACAGTAAATGCAGGCAATATGTATTCTCATGGTTTTGTATCTGTACCGTACTGTACAGAACTGCTCGGTACAACAAACCCTTATTGTCAGTGCAGTGCTAGACGAGTCCAGTACCGGGACAGATTCTTTTAAATCATCCTGAAGAGGTAGTTTGGCAGTCGTCTTCAAGAGTCATTACCTCCTTGGATCTAGCGTTACATTGGCACAATGAAAAAGTCTTTACGTTTATTGTAACATCATTTATTGTTGCAGAATTGTCTGGGGGGGAAAATGAGGGGATATACAATGATGAAATGATGGGTCATAGAGCAGGAGTGGTAACTGGTCTGTTATGGTCTTTAAGTAAGACTACAGTAAGACTCGATGCTCCTTTAAGGAAATGCAGGGCAATGCATTTTCCTTTTCTGGCGTTTTTAAAATTGTAGCAGCTCCTTAAAAATTCAGTACCTCTTTAGAAGAGAGCCATTTGTGTGTATATTTAAAAAAAAAAAGAAAAAAAAAGGAGAATTTATGCACAGAATACTTAAGCTAGACTGCAGACATTCCTTCTGACCCTCTTTCCGGTGGATAATGATGTGCACAGTCCAACAGCAAAAGAACAATAGATGCTGCTGATATTTCAAAACACTAAGCAAAGTAGGGCAGATCTGAACGTGTTCAATTATCCTCAAAATAACCATTCCAAATTCTCTTGGCATGGAGAGAATAGTAAGATAGAGGATGTTATAGACTCCAATTGAAAGCGTTGTTTTCCTCATCTCGGTAAATTAAGGACGTCCTCTTTGTGATTGTGCTTTTAAATCTTTTTGGCACTAAAGTTTACTGAATGATAAGATTACTCACAATGCCTCCACTTGTTATGGACCATTTCATGCAAGTGAAATCTCATCAGCCCCGTGGCCGCTCTGTGCAAGTGAAGCCGCGCAGTCATGCAAAGTGTAAAGAAGAGTTCTGATGCATGTCAAGTGATATTGAAAATTTCTTTTATTTAATTAATAAGAAAACTGTGACATTTGCTTGCTTGCAGCTCAGCCAGACATCCTTAGCATTCAAAATTTCCACAATATTTTCATTTTAAATTTGTGCAATTAACTCTCTTCACTAGGGCGTTTCTTAGACCCCAGTGTGTACTGGATTTGTGTGAATTGGATTTGGCTGTTCATTGCGAAGATTCGACTTTTGATTTTAATGCAGTGGAGTGATGGGAACATATTTTTGAGCATTTCAGTTGCGGCTGATTTATAATGTTGGGCTGGCATATGGATATGTGGAATAATGAGACACGTTTCTTTCTGTTTAATGTAAGCTCTTATAGCCTTTTTATTCCCTTTTTATTTTACTGTAAACATTAAAATCCGCATGTAAATGAATAAACAAATAAAAGAGTTTAAAATTAATTCACCCCAGGGAAAATAACCGCTGGGAAATAACTGACATCTCTTCTTCAGCAGGGTCGGCCTGCTTCTCTATTTCTCTTTAAAACTTTAAAAACTAAAGCCAGCCTGAAGATGTTAAATGCGGTAAATTTATAACATTGTCCACTTTGAAATAACAACTGCTTGTCTTGTTAAGGATGGGCTTATTGGGCTACTATATTTCTCTCAATGCATAAGAAATAAATCTTTTATGAATAAATGAATTTGTTTAAGATTTGAACAGATTAATTTGTGCTTCCCTGAGTGGAGCTAAGGTTTGACGCTGGCAGCGACTCTCTCACCGGTGAGGCTGCCAGTGGATCCTGCCTTATAATGCAGACAGCGTGTGTGTGTGTGTGTGTGTGTGTGTGTGTGTGTGTGTGTGTGTGTGTGTGTGTGTGTGTGCAGTAAAAAAGAGCTTAATGGTCCAAATTACAAAGTGATTTGTTTTGACCCAAGGAATCTGGGAAAAGTGTCATTTTGTTTGGCAAAATTTTGGTTTAGAAATTATAGGCCAAACCGTATTTTGGTTTGCTATAGCGCCCCCCTTTGGCCAATCTGTGCCATTTTTTGTGGCTGAGTCATTTCACCCCTAGTCTACCTTCATTCCAAAGTTGGTGTCTCTAGGCCTTACGGTCTTTGCTCCGCAATGTGTTTCAGCGACGAAGAAGAAGAAGAAGAAACAACTGGACAAAACAAATACAATAGGGTCCCTGCAGTACGTCCTTAACAAACACTTCCCGATTGTTCGAGCTTAGGAATCTCTGTCAACTGACGGGTCTCCGATTCTACTTGTCTGCTTTTGTGGGGGCGCTCTACAGATGTGTTTGAGAATCTGAGACTAGTGCAGAAGTAACAGTGAGAGATTTTGTTGTGAGAGTTAGTAAGTAGTAGTTTTTTCAGTAACTACCTAAACACTGGCTGCTGTTCCTTGTAGGGAATATGTACCTGATACAGAGTTTGGTCGTTTCCCTCAGGATCTCATCAGCAGGATAAAGTCTGCGTGACTCTGTGGAAGCATTTGTAGTCTTTCATTAGCTTCTCTCTCTCATCATCTTTCTCCTCTGTTGTGCCATTGGCCATTGTGTCCCTCTTGCACCCCAAAAACTCTCTATAGGTCTCTTATTGTGCTCTGCTTGTCCTTAATCATTTCTTTTGCTGTCTTTTTTTTATTTTTGCTCCACTGTGCATCCCTCCAGCATACATGCATTCATCGCTCTCGCTCTTTCTTTCTGTTTCTCTCATTTTGTTTCTTTCCTTCTCTTTCTTTTTTGATCTCTCTCTCTCTCTCTCTCTCTCTCTCTACCCCCTCTTTTTTCTCCTCCTCATTTTCCACAGATGGCCCTGAATCTGGTTCAGCTGTAAAACGAGCTCTTCACTTCCATTTGCTGTTTTACATAACAGTGATGGTTTCACTTCCCTCACTAGACAGAATTATTGACACAAAACACAGTCCTGTATCAGATCAGTTGTTTTCTGTTTTGGTTTTTTTTTTTTTTTTTTTTGCTGTAGATGCTTAATTCTGAAAACAACTTTCCTGTGATTGTATTGTGGCTGTACTCCTTTTTACTTCCAAGACGTGTGGTAGAATGCAGTTATTTCTGTCCTGTTCTCGGCTCATCTGTGCCATACATAGCTGAGCAGAGCCTCATCTGCTGGCCACTCACGTGTTTTTTCATCAGGCCACTCTAGCCAGCCGCAACTTGGTGACAAAATCTAAAGCGAAGTCTCTCAGGCATCGGCTCAACCCACTAATGAGAACTGTGTCTCCTGACCACAGAGGAAAATCTGCTGTGTGACATCAGACTAATGATCACGAAGTGGGAGAGAACACTTCCCATCTTGTTTTCTGGCTTTTTCTTCCATCATGATCACCCCTCAGAGGAATTGTACATGTGGAGTTTATGCTTTGTTGGGTAACGCGTATCTTTGCAGCTTTCCTCCATTTTCATAATAATGGCCTACATTTCAGGCTGTTTTTGGGAAAGCAGATTTCCTTCTGGGTTTTTTTTAGGAGTGGGTTCTGCAGTGATGCGTTATGACGATCTTTTCTGAGTTTTTTGTGTCAGTGTTCTAAGCTGGACCGGTTTTAGTCTTTTGTTAGTTTAATATATTCCAACTTTTAAATATATATTTTTTTGAATATGGAAAATGACCAGCGTAACAACTGCATTAAAATGGCTTTTACTGAGACAAGTACATGCTTTTAAATGTCGAGCATCCCGAAATCCTGCAGCATAAAGCTGTGGTTCTCAACCTGGAGTCACAAATTGGTTGTTGAAAAAAGGGGGCAGTGGCCGATTTCTGTACAAACCTTTGATCCGTGAAATCCCCCAGACAAGTGATATCCTGTGATTGCAAGATGAAATGGCCAGTGGCTGTCTGAGTGAAACCCTGTTTTTTCTGAGTTTAGGCCAAAAAGCCAAGCAGCTAACCTAGCAGCCCACTTCACTGCATTCTGTATCAGCATTTTGAGTGATTATTAGTACAAGTACTTATAGCGCTGCAGACACACACACACACACACACACACACACACACACACACACACACACACACACAGCAGAAACTTCAGACATTCTAAAGGGCATTTTACATTTATTTTTTTTTTCTTCATTGAGTTTGACAGATCAGAATTGACGGCATCATTAATAAAGATTGATGATTTATTGAGAGCTTAAAAACAGCAATAAGCAATGTTTAATAACCACATAAGCTGCATCGTAAGAAGTAGCTAAATGAGTTTTAGTCCCTTGTGTGTTTTGACCATCAAAAATGATCAGAAAGGGCTAATCGCAAGTTTGTTCCTGAATCGTTCTGCGCAATGCTTGCCAAAAAGGGAAACTGTTAGCTGACATAACACCATGCGGTTAGGGCTGTCCTCCAAGCACTGGGAGAGTTGGTGGCAGTCAGAGAAGACTGGCTTAACATGACTCTGAGAAAGCATGTGCTAGCCTTCACTCTCCTGTGCCTGGTAGCTTTGTATGACTTGGGGAGCTCTAGGTAGTGGGTGGTATTGGACATGACTAAATTGTGGAGGAAATTGAGAATTTTGAGATCTTGAGGCCACCACAAATTTTAATCAAAATGAAAGAGGAAATAAGCCTACAGTGCAAAGTCAAAGTCTAACATTAACAAATAAATTTAAATGTAGTGATTTTGTTTTTCCTGCCTGTGCTGGGCAGCTCAGACATGTACAAACAGTTTGAGCAGCAGCAGCAGGTCAGCAGTGGTAATGTCAGCTGTGTGGATCTGTTTCATTAAACATTAGATAAATTATACATAATCACTGTTTGGCTATCAAGAAGAGGTTCAACATCGCAAAAGGTCTCCTCGGCAGCTTTAATAGACCGTTTGAAAACAGCTTGGAGTGCAGAATAAAAGGAAAGTGACCGCTAGCGTGCAAATGCCATCTGTAACCTCAGGTTATGAAAAGACAAACAAAAATCAATTGAAAATAAAATAATGACTTGCCTTGGATGACCAGCTGTTATTTGTTGTTGAGGAAGTGTGTTTTGTGGCACATACTGTAGCCTACATCCTGTAATCATTTGTGAGATTATAGATAGATTATATCATCTTAATTTAATTGTACTTATTTTTTCATTTGTTTCTTTCCTGAATAGTTTGTTACTGAACATGCTGATTGCACACGTTTCAATGCGGTCTTCTGTTTTGTTGGAGGACTAAATTCTGAAAATGAGAAACTGTGGTACGTAGCGTGTAACAAAACAGTTTTATGTTTTTTTTTTTTTTTTTCTCTTTCTTTATTTTTTTTTTTGCTTTCTGTTGTCTCTCTTCTTCAGCAATGACACTGAAGGTCACTCTCTAGGTTCCACTGCACTAGGGCCTGAGTTTGAGTATAGGGATGGCAGAAATGACAGATAGGCCTAAGAGAAGGAAATGAGTGTTAGGAGAAACCACTAAATGGCATTGGCATGCTGATGATATCAGCTCTGACTTCGCCCTGGAGAGATTATCATCAAGTCTTCTACTGGGCTGGGCATCTAAATGCCCTTGTCTGAGGTTTTGTTTATACTCCCTCTGCCTGTCCTGTGTATGCTTTTCTCAGATCATGATTTAGGTGTGACAGCATGACCCAAGACATTGCTCTGAGCTCCTGTTGGTGGTGTCTCTGAGCTAGTGATGGTAAATGTAGCAGCAGTCATGCTCTTCACCTTCCTCTCCCCATAAGAAGCCTGAAAGACGGGTGCCGGCTGTCCTCAGGTGCTCTTGCACCTCGTCACTGCAGTGACATTTTCATTAGTTCCCGGCCATCAGAGCTCTGCTTTAGCTCTTTTTGGCAACAGCTTTCTCCTGCTTAGTTTCTCCTTGAGACGGGCAGCCCGAAAGTCTTTTGACTGATTTATTTGTGCTGTTACTATTGCTGTTTGTGTTTTCAGCCTTTTAAATGAGACCTTGTGTTTAAGAGTCACACACCAGAGAGAGAGAGAGAGAGAGAGAGAGAGAGAGAGAGAGAGAGAGAGAGAGA
>CM067481.1:28144442-28165544 GCA_034552555.1 Semaprochilodus insignis | reverse complement strand
AAAAAAAAATAAATAAATAAAATACAACAGGAAAAAAAAAGATTAATATTTAATTTACAGGCTTCTTGGCCCAAAATAGAATAAGAAATACCTCCCCAAAAGTAACTTCCCTACCAATAACAATAAGGGGGGGGGGGGGGTACATACACATTACCTAACTCCCTAAACATGAACAAAGACGAACCCCAAAGGAAAGCAGGCTAAGCCCCCTGCAGCTTCAAGTCTAGGAGACTGAGTCTTTTAGCACAAAGCCTTACATACCACTACAAAAAGCAGAGTTTAAACTTCAAAGAAGACTAGCAGCTCCCCATAGAGCAGACCCAACATCTCCATGTAGCATTTTCTTGGTCTGGCAGAAAGGAAGGAGGAGGAGCCTTGAGGTAGATGGTCACCAGGCTTATAAACCATCACCATGGAGTGAGTGAGTGAGTGAGTGAGTGAGTGAGTGAGTGAGTGAGTGAGTGAGTGAGTGAGTGAGTGAGTGAGTGAGTGAGTGAAGTTTTACACTATTATTCTGTGAAATGATCATCCTTTGTTAGCATCAGTGGTTACATCATTGTTCTCTGTGGATTTGATTGATGTTTGATGCTCACATGCTGTATCTACTTCTGTCATGAATAAATCCATAAAGCCTGATTTAGCTAGCTCTTAGTCTAAATGGGTGAATGTAATTCTCTTCTGTGATCTTTTCTTCTATGGTCTTGGTCTTTTTTTTATGAAGATAGTTTGGAAATTGCTGTTTTAGGTTCTTTTGTCCTCAGTTTGATTGGAGTTGGATAGGATTCAGTTTGGCACAGGTGATGTCAGTTGGCAATATGTATACGTCAGCTCCTTGTGTTCCTGTCCCTAACATAAAGACATTGCTCTCCTGCTGCTTTGAGACCAAGTCAAAACTCCCAGCAAATTTGACGGTGTTTGTTTTGATAGTTTATTACAGCAGTGTTGCGTAGAAAGACGCAGCCTCCTGCTAGCGTTAGCTTGTTGCAGGACTATAAGTGACTGTCTTTATATACGAGAGCTCTGTAGTTAGCGATCTACCTTAACTGTAAGGATACAGCTACACATTAGCTTAATGTTACTTCAGCTGCTCCCTTAATGTCAAGGCTTGCACTTGCATTTGTATTTAACAGACGTGGCACTCCAAAGGTACATGAGAACTTGTCCAACTTATCTGCAAATATGACGTTGCTCATAATGCGAGACTGTGAATGGGAGAGAGAACATTAGTGCTAAGTTCACAAAAAGCGCACATGGTGTATCCTCGATCTGTCCATCATAAAATTAAATCCTGAGGTCTGGAACATTTGGCTGCAAAATGTAGTTAGATCTCTAAAGTGACCTTTTGACACTATATTTCACTTTGTACTCTTTACATTTTTCCCAAAGTTAGTTTTCACTTTGTTTGTTCAGTATTACTCTCTCATGATATTTTAAATTATTTGTTACTCCTATTTTGTGGGGTTTTTTTGTGCTGCTTTTGATTTACATTATGCTAATGTTGGTGGTAGTAGTGTCTACAATATAGAGTGAAACATTTGTTAATATGTTTATGTGGTGTCTCTGAAGGTTGTGAGGACATTGTGGTGGAGAGCATCTCACTGGACTCGGTGGTGGCCATCCTGAAGTGGAGCTCGCAGCCCTATGGCTCGAAATGGGTCCATCGGCAGGCCATGCACTTCTTGTGCGAGGAGTTCAGCCAGGTCATGACATCGGATGTCCTCTATGACCTGAGCAAAGAGCACCTGCTGAATGCCATCCAGTCCGATTATCTACAGGTGAGCACTGTTCTACACATGAGAGACAAGTTCTGTATTGTGCATTGTTGAATTAGATTTGTGAAAGGCAGAATGTAACTCAGATGCTGTCTTGTTGTAGTTAAATGATTATGGCTCACTTCAGCGAGAATTCTTTGCAGCCTGTCTTTCCTTCAGGTCCTGTGAAATACTATTATAGATTTTGCTCGCTTGCTGAGTTGAATTTTCAGGCGTATTGACACAATCCTCTGATTCCCCCCCCCCCCCTATTTGATCTATTTGAAAATAAATTCCAGCCTTTCTATTGGAAGTATGAGAGCGTGATTCAGCATAATGTGCAGTAGTCTCTCCTGTTGTTATAACCTTGACCTCTTTCCGTTTGCAAACCTTCTCAGGCCTCTGCAGCTCCTTCTAATCGGGGCAGCAGTGTGTCAGTGTCAGGTTGTTTTCCTGCCTCTGCTGAATCGGGACTCTTGCCCTCAGAGTCTGCAGTTTTTTCCCCTTGCAGGCACATATGAGTCAGCTGTATCAGATGGCCTCTTAACTCTCCTCAGTCAGCTTTGCTGGGCAGTATGTTCACCAGGAGAAAGAGTAGAGTCCTTAACTCTGACACTGATGTAGTCATCTAGTCCCTCTGGTGACTGAGAGAAAACATAAACAGTAATGCCCACTTTTACGAGTCTGCTTGCCATGGCTGTGGACAATTTGCTGGTTGTTTGCCACAATGTTTTAATACAGTAGAGAAAGAAAGCATTTCAGCACCTTTAGCAGAATAGAATAGAGAGAAAATTGGCATAAGAACTCCTTTATGAAGTCATCAGCTTTCTTTAAGTTCATTTTCAATGACAGCAGATCACCTTTGTCCAAAAGCAGAATGTTGAAAAGGCTTTAACAGTTGCTGTAGCCATAATGACCTATTTTGAGTTGTACAGAGTAGATGAAATGCTGCAGAAAGGTGACCCATTTCTTTGTTTTTGGACTCCCGGTGTGCTGGACAAGCTGTAGCTGGCACTGGTCAAAGTGTGAACTAAATCTGTCTGCTGTTCTCTACCTCCCTTAGGCCAGCGAGCAGGACATCCTCAAGTATGTGGTGAAGTGGGGAGAAAACCAGCTCATCAAAAGGATGGCTGATCGGGGTAAGAGCTGGGGGTTTATAGTGATCCCTTGGTTTTGGGGATCTGCCTTAAAAATGTGGGTTGAATAGAGTGAGGAGTGAATGGAACCTTTTGAAACTTTTACGTTACAGATCAAAATTGTTTCATTAGATTAAATAGAGTTTTTATATCCTTGATATAGGCACCATATAATCCATATATGATGTGTGGTGAGTGTTGGGCAGGTTGAATCGTTGGTTTATTTATATAGATGCAATGACTAAACTGGACTTGACTGTAAACTTTTATAGCATTAGCAGATACTCATACAGAGTGACTTGGAGAGGTAGGTGAAAGTAGCGTTTCCAAGTCTTTTGTCCATGCATTCTTTATAACTGAGAAAACAATTATATAATTGAATATTTCAAACGTGGGGACCTTGTGCATAGAGGAAGCTGTTCCACACTTGTGACAATAATAGTGTAGTATAGAAATGGGCCTATGACCACAGAAAGACCAGGAAGACGTTTACTGTTTATGTTCAAGGGAACTCCCCGGAACAGCCTGTACTTTACGCTAGATGCTGGGACATTGCTGTGATTTTTATTTTTTTTAATTTAATTTTTATTGCTTTTAGCCACGATAGCATTAAATTCTAGATTACAGACACAGCAGCTCCAGCTCATCCCAGCAATACTGGATGGAGCTTTATCGTTCCAGAGGACAAAGCTCCACATCCCAATACTGGGAGTTTTGTACCCCTCTAGGGGACACATTGAGTATGGTGACCATACACTGCATTTCCATTATATCTACATGGCTGATCCCATTTATTTTCGTTGGGAAACGTTTGCACCATCAGACATGGCCACGCAGTACATAATGGGTCTGATGTGACCTGAGGGTTGGATTTGAGGGATTGCCTCAAAAAATGAATCAGGGCTGAACTTTATACAGATGAATCTGGCTAATCCAGCATTTAATCAGAAGGCAAGCGGTGTTTGCATGATGTATTATGACTACGGCTCAAAGTGTGAAACGTTCGCTCCATGTTTCTGACTTAAAAAGAGAGTGTTTGTTATTAAATATTGACCTGTTAAGACAAATTTTAGATTGGGTTGTTGCACCCTTTTAACATCCATGAGAAGCAAAGTGAAAAGGGGAAGTATGTTCACGTCCATTGTCCAGAGGACTAATGTAAATGTGCACGTAAGACTGCTCCCGTTCCCATTCTTGTTCTATGGAGATTGTAGCTGTGTGCGTGCAATACACCTGGTTAAAGCAGTATATGCACATTAAAGTAACTGGATTCACTGATTAGAAGGGGGTATCTGGATCTTTTTGGAGTTTCAGTGGGAAAACGTATGGTAGTCTGAGAGCTGTTGTGGTTTGTATTTACAATTAAGTCATTGTATATGCCATATATGAGTTGTGAATAAATGCCTCATAGATGAATAAACCAGGCAGGAGAACAAAGACATCTTCTGTATTGGGTTGCATTATGAGGTTATTTATAAAATGCATAGATGATGTCTACTGCAGATAGACATGCATATAGATTGATGGAGCTAGAGAGATTGGTTTCAAAGTGCAGGGTCAGCCAGAGAGCAGTGCTCCTGAAGCAGTTGAAAGCAAAATGCCTTGCTCAAGGGCACGAAAGCAGAAGATAGGGCAGGATATTGATACCAGTAATCCTCTGGAACCCTTCACTCTCCACCCTCATTCTCCAGTCTGTGCTATTCGTTTAGAAAGTGGAGAGTTGGAAGGCACTTTTGTTTCTGTGAACTATTCACAATTCATTCTAATCTAAATGTGTGCCTGTGTATGCATGTGTATTTCAGAACCCAACTTGCTGAGTGGCACTGCACACAGCGTGAATAAGCGTGGAGTGAAAAGGAGGGATCTGGACCTGGAGGAGCTGAAGGATATTCTGTCTCCCCTTCTGCCCTGCGTCCGCACTGAGCACATTCTGCCCATCAACAGCGAGGTTCTCTCAGACACTGTGAGTGGCTTACGAGACTTTTCAAAAGTTTGGAAACACCTAGCTTTTACAGTGCCTTTTATACAAGCGAGCATGCTTTATTTCATGGTTTGCACTAACTTAACATCCTAGGTGTTGTCATTTCTCTTGGCAAGAACTGTAGAACTGGCAGAAGTGTGACCTTGGGCAGAATGCCAAAACCCTGTACATTTTTATCCCATTTTTATCCAAAAGCGTAAAATCTGTTTAGTCTTCGTGACCGATTCAGTTAAGAAGTCTTACCATACCACCAGGTAAAAAGAGTTTTACAGGGCTAAACAAATTTTCTAAATAGTGTCCTAACTTTAGGACAGTCCAAGTGGTGTCCGTACATCTGTTTAAACCTTCTGTTTTTACTGTTAGCCATTCTTCTGAAATACAGTGTTGTTTTTAGGTGACTGTGGCAGGCAGATTAACAACTCACTAAAACTAGAATTACATGTATGCCATTTATTCTTTTTGCTAAACAATAGTTTCACTTGTGAGAGTGCCCACTCATGTTACCTGCTTACGTTATTATAGATGAAAGCAAATAAAATATTGTAGTGCTGGCAGTGAATATGAAGAGTCAATTGAAAACTTGACTGAAAGGAATAACAGTAACGTGAGCATGGCTTAAAGCCATGGTAAATGGCTTTGGTGCTGTCCTGGAGTGGTAACGGCCTGGCTTTTTAAACAGCAAGGGGCACAGTTACATAATTCTTTGCTTTTTCCAGGTTTAGGTTTATTGCACTTCTGTTTAGTTTTGACTCTAGCTAGCTGCATCATCAGCATATAAACCTGCATATAAAAAAAGTATTTACTGCTGTATGTAGTTGAGGATCTCCTAAATTTAGACAAGATATTGTAAAATAAAATGTGCTTTGAAAACGTGAAACTAAAAATGGGACGTTTCTGTTGCATAGACCCCTCTTCATACCAGTGAAGACACGTTTGACGAGCATGTGGCTGAGAAATGTTTTTAAAGTTTGTAAAAAGCCCTATGCGTGTTGTGTATAATGATAAAACACGGTAGCACACAAAAGCTCCAGAGCTATTCTGTCCAGTTCTGGAATTAATAAAATGATGTTGAGATGAGGTGTGTGAAGTAACAGTAACAGAAAAAACATTCTGTTAACTCGTCTTTGAGCGAAAACATGATGAAAGATTCCTCTCTGTAATCTAGTGAAGGGCTAACCTTGTCCTCTCTTGCTGTCTCCTCCAAGCTGAAGCGTGGTCTGATTAGCACGCCTCCTTCAGACATGCTGCCCACAGCTGAGGGAGGCAAGGCCAATGCCTGGCTCAGGCAGAAGAGTGCAGGCATCTATGTTCGCCCTCGCCTCTTTTCCCCCTACGTGGAAGAAGCCAAGGTACTCTTTCCTGCATATCCACCCCCACATGCACTCAGTCATACATTATAACAAACGTATCATCACCCAACGAAAGAAACCACACAGTGCAAGTTAGAAAGTGATTCATCTAAGCAAACTGTCAATTTGACTATAAATCTCCCTACCAACTCAAAGCCGTTCTTAAATCAGCTGTAGTCTCAAAGTCTGTGTTTGTGTGTATTAGGCGGTTTTAGATGAGATGATGGTGGAGCAGACTGATCTGGTGAGGCTGCGCATGGTGCGCATGTCCAACGTGCCAGACACGCTCTACATGGTCAATAATGCGGTCCCCCAGTGCTGTCACATGATCAACCACCAGCAGCTGGCTGGCAGCCAAACAGCCCCGCCCTCAGTGGTGGCCAATGAGATACCAGGTAGGTGAATTTAATTGATGACTTTAATTGATAATCGTAATTGGCGAGGGTGCATGTGGCAACCCATGTGCTCTAAAGGTACTTCATGTACATTTCCGTGTTTGAACAATATCGTCTTCCTCTCTTTTTATCATAACGGACTTACAGATGTCCTTGATAAATAGAATTCACTAATATTTGTTTGTGGTTTTGATATTTGTGTGTCTATTTAGTATTTTGAAGCTTTGTCACACAACTGATAGCCTATAGAAAAAAAAGAAAAAGCCTTTAAATAGTAGTTATTGTTGCCACTGAGGCCATTGTGCCATTGAGGCACAGCAGTCTGATGCATCATCTCCGAAATATAGGTGTTCTTATAGGAATATTGAAGTACTGCTTGGCATGCTGCATGCCTTACACCAGAAGCTCCAAACACCAGTCCTGACAATCCAACACTATACATGTTTTTGTGCTTCATATTCAACTCATTAACTCGTTAATGGTTGCCTTGTTGGTTGTGTCAGGTGTAGAGAGAATCAGCAAAAATGTGCAGAGCAAAGGGTCACCAGGACTGCAGATTTTGCATGGCAGAAAGGAACATACTTAAAATCATGATTTATATTTACATGTCTGTATTTGGCAGTTGCTCTTGTGCAGAGCTATTTATTATTAAATGTTACATGTTACAGAGGTAGGCGACTGACACCTTGGATTGGCCTAAATCCAATTATCTTGTTAGGCTGTTCACAATATTTTGTGACCTATATCAGGCATCAGTCATGCTCCTAAATTGACAGAACAAAGTTTGTCGACCAGTGCCACTGCCTTTTTACTTTGCTTGCTGGAAGGTTGTAGAGGTCCCTCCTTTTCTCCACTCCATTTTGCGTAGTGGAATTTCATAGAGGTGCCTCCCTTTCTTCACTTCATGGATTAGTTTCTCCTCCTTCGTTTTGAGGCAGATTGCGACCTGTTACTCGCAGCTGCTTCACTGATTATAATGGGAACGTTTTTTTGTCATCAGTCATGTTGCCTACTGTTAGGACGTATGTTGGATGCTGTAACAACATGGTATTCTCAAAGTTCATTTTTAGAGACCCCTTCCAAAATTTAGATTTTAAGGCTTCAGAGGTCAAAAGCGTTAATTAGGGGGCCCCAGATGCCCAGTGCCCACTATTGCTTGCGTGTTGCTGATGCACTGCTGAGCCTTCTTTCAGAATTGGGCAAGATGGTGCACACATTTGACAGGAAAGAGAGGTTTGCTAAATTTTATGTATGTGCTAGACTGATGGCTGTGGATTCGCCTTTGGGCTGACCAAAGCCTCCATCAGTGTTTCACTTGTTATTTTTGTATTAAACAGCAAATTTGCTGTGAAAGCCTTAGCAAGATATAGTTCAAGGCTTTTTATAGATGTTTTGTGGGCTTGGCATGTGGGTGAGAACAATGGCCTTGGTAGCTGGCAAGCTTTGCAGTGGTCGTAGGTGGTGAATCACAATTTCAGCTTCCAACTACAACACAGTAAAATACTTATTTGAATGTTTGGGTAGTCATTAATTCTCAGTCCTTTGCTGCTGCTTTCCCATTTACCCAGCAACTTTTATAAAGTCATTAATAACATTCAGCTGTTATCTAAAGCAACGTGGAAATCCCTAAAAGTCTGTTCTATCCCAAGGACGAATTCTCTTCCCTCATTCACTCTTCCCCCAAAACACGAATTCTGCTGCTTTACGTCCAGAAATGAGATTTTGTTTTCAGATATCATTATAGGGCCTGCAGCAGTTGGAACAGAGATTAACTGAGAGGCAATATGCCAATTAACCTACTGGTTCTCTCTCTCTCTCTGTCTGTGTGTCCTCTGTCTCTCTATTGCTTTGGTTTGGTTTCTTGCTCTCTGCCTCTTATTTTCTCGCTCTCTCACTCTGTCTCTCTGTCTCTCACACACCTTTTTTTTTGTTCTTTTTCTTTCTTAAACTATTCATTTTTCTTTGTTCTCTTTCTTTCTTTGTTTTTCTTTCTTTCTTCCTTCCCTTTTTTCTTTCTCTCTCTCCATCAGTTCCAAGGCTGGCAGTGGTGAAAGAAATGATTCGCCGGTTGCAAGAGTTACGGCACACAGACCAGGTGCAGCGAGCTTATGCGCTGAACTGCGGTGAGGGCGCTACAGTCAGCTACGAGCTGCAGATCCGTGTGCTTAGGGAGTTCGGCCTGCCTGATGGAGCTGCAGAACTGCTCCAGGTAAGAAATCTCATGCCCTTGTCCTCTTACACGTTTCTTCAACACGTTTCCCACTGTGTACAATAAAACGGTGGATTATTTGGAAGCTGGAAATAAAATTCACTATAATATATTGAAATGTATCTGTTGTTGTTGTTGTTGTTGTTGTTGTTGTTCTCCAAAGGCTCCAAAGTTGTGGTTTTCTTGTTAGATGTTACATCATGGTGTGCATCAGAAAGCTTTGTAAACAAGTCTTACTGACATTTCTCAACATAGTGTGCAAAGTACAGCAGTTGTGCAATATACATATTGTTTGCATCTGTGCATGCTGTATGTTGCTAAGCAGAAACCTTTTAGAACGTTTTATTCTGTTTGTGCTTTTTTTTTTTTAAATAGGGTCCAGTTTCTCTCTTGGCCTCTCAAATTGCGCAGTGCAGGTTCTGAATTACTTGCTCCTTTTATCGTTTTTCTCTTCAGCATTTTATTCACTGGCTCAGTCGCCAAGTTATAGTTGCTCTGCTGTGAGTTTTTTTTCAGAGGCAAAGCTGTGGTTTGAGTTACTGTCATTTTTCAGGTGCTTAGCGTTGAGTGGCCAGCGCGGCCAGGCCCGAGTCAAATTGAATGAGAGTGAAATTTGGAAAGGACATCACCCCTTTGTGAAGTGCTTCTATACAGACATTCTGACCTGCCTTGTTTTAAAATGTGATTTCAGCACAAATGTATCCAATGAGTAATAGTCGTTTTCTGTACACTCTCTTTCAGAACCCGCACAAATTTTTCCCCGAGGAGCGTTTTGGAGACGAGAGCCCTATTCTGGCCGTACGCCAGTCAGGTCGCTGTCGGGTCAACAGCACGCCAGCGGTGGAAAGCATGTTCACAGACCTGCAGGCTCTGGTGGGCTTCCACCCACCCCTTCCCCCACCTCCACCTCCGTACCACCCTCCCACCACACCGGGCCGTAGCCAGCAGCAGCTCAGGACCGGCTGGCGGCCTCGCGTGCCCAGCCAGCCGCCCTCTCGCTCTTTCTCTTACCCTTGCAACCACTCGCTGCTCCACAGGCAGCCATCCTCTAAAATGGGCAGTCCCATTTACCCACCCGGAGCCAAGGCTCTGCCTCCAGACTGCACCAACCCGCAGGGAAGGAGTCTGAACACAGACAAACAGAGCGTAAGTATTAGGAGCGGGGTGGCAAGGGTGCTGTAGATGAATGGTTCTCAAACTTTGTACAGTCCGATGCTGTTCGTACATTTGACCACCTCCTGCATAACCCATCTCTCCTCTAATGCATACACGTGCACATGCCTTAGAAAAATCTCTCCCGCTAATATTAAACATGTTTATGATGCAACACTTAAAACCAGACATACTAAGTACATACTATAGTGAGTATATGTTATTCATAAGTCACATGTGTGTGACACTCCGTGGCTATAAAAAGAACAGTGAATAGCAAAATGTTCAGTAGTGGAAGCTTGTACCCCACCAGTTGGCATCATGCATACTGCATGTCTAAATCACACAAAAAAGTAGTTTTGCTATTCATTATTTACTTCTGTCTTACTCTGTAAAACCCATGTATACCAGCAGTACAAGAGGAAAAACAGAATTTTTTTTTTAGGAAGAAATGATCCGTTACAGTAAACATTAGTTAGGTGTGTCACAACACAAGTTTGCATTTGTTATTCATTTTATTTATATGGTGGTCAAAATACGGCACCCTGTAAACTAATTATAGTTCCGTTTCATGCTGTAAAATGCATCACACTGGGAATGGTTTCTCTAGTTCAGTTTAACACGACCCATGGTATTGCTTAAAGTGATGGCTGCTATAAACCTTTAAACAACAACAAAAAAAAAGTCACAGCTGCACGGCTCTCTGTAACACTGTGCCAATGTTGTCTCAGCAGCTACTTCTGCCCACAGGATTCAGGCAGGTGTTGAGTGCCGATTCTAACACACAACCAATTCCACATGGATGTTTATAGCTTCTGATTTACACCTAAAGATTTACACCTCAGATTTAGAGAGTGCTGTGTGCTGCAGCTTGTTGGGAGTAATTAGAAAATCCCCTCGCTCAATAATTTCAGCCAGAAATCAAGAGCCACACAAGATCTGATTAACAAGTCAAGCTGAGTTCATTTAATGAAAGGTTTATTTTTAGTCTAATGAGCCATAACACACATGTTGGACAAACATGCATGTGCAACGTGTAACACAGAGGTTGAACATTGTTCTTCCGAGAAAATGACTTTGGCCAGAACAATTAAACAAACGGGAGAAAAAAAACATTTTGTGAACTGCACTGCTCAAATTCATAAAGAGTCATGCAGTCAAATAACACAAATTGCATACGGTAGTCTGAATTTTGTCCGCACTGCATGATGTGTACTTTCTCATTATTATTGCAGTTTTATGTAACCAACCAGGCACATGACTTTGATTTTTCTTGCTTGTGCTAAATTCCCCAGAACATGGAGCCAGTCATTAACGAGTTCATGCCGGACATCGCCATTGGAGTGTCAGCCATGAGCCTGAAGGATCGGCGCCTCCCTGAGGTCACCATGGAGGTTGAGTCTCATACCCCACACCCTCACGTCTCCACGGCTCCCCCGATTTCTCATTGCTACTCTGGCCGACACCCTCACTCCTCCCGCAAGCGGCACGCGGCTGAGCCCAAGACTGATGGCCCGCAGTCTGACTTTCCCGACCTGTATGAGTTCTCCGGACGTCATGCCCCGCCCTACAGCGGTCCGGACCTTTACATCCACAGCCGGCCTGCCGGCAGCGGACCGCTTCCACCTGTGTATGCTGGCGAGCCCCCTGAAGGCCTTCGCTTGGACGTGTTGGATCAGCCGCCGCAGAGGCTAGACCTGGCCCTGGTCACTCAGGGGGCCGGTGCGCAGGCCACACAGAGGCCACAGCCGAAAGGAGAAACGGACCTCACTTGTGGCCTAGGGCCTTCCTCCGAGCCGTATGACGAGTGGCCCACAGGCCGTCGAGCTGGTGCGGAAGGCCCCGGCCTGGGCAGCGGTGGCACAGGGGAAGAGGGAGGGCTGGGGGGTCGGGACCGTAGGTCACCTAACAAACAAGAATACCTGTACAGGAAGTCTGCACTCTGACCCTGGAGAAAGGCTGAGGACCCCTAGTCCCATACCCCTTGCAACAACTATGCGTGTTAATGAGCGCACTTAAAGCCTGGAGTGACTTTCTCTGAAAGTGAAGGCTCAAGGCACAAACCACACATGGATTTACAGCCTTATATTAGAGCTTGGTTTGGTTGGGTGCTAAGAAAGGGGAGCGGGGTACACAACACATACCTAAACACTGCAGTTCTTTCCCTCAAGTTTTATTAAACCCCTGAAACTAAACCTCAGTTGTTCCTCCTGTAGCCGTGCCTGTACAGGAGGTGCAACTGACAATCAGGACAGAACTGAAACCCTCTCTTAAGGTCTCCCAAACTGCATAACGATGCAGAACCATCACTGTGCATTTCCATTGCTCTCATCTCTTTACCTTTAAGTGAGAGCACTGGCAGAATGAGGGGAGACTTATATATTTATATAGACAAATGCATTTTACCTTTCCTTAGGAATGAATTGAAAAATGCCCAGGCAAGAAACAACACTCACGAAAGGCCTTCGCCTCGTCCATGACAAATAGTTTTCCCCCTTGTTTGTAATCCGCTGGAACAGGCTCGAACATTAGCCCAAACAATTTAAAGACTGGGCTGGGACATAAAGAGGAAAACAAATATAATTCCCCTGCCTCTTATAAGGCTGTGCAACAGGCATAACAATTGCAAAGAAGCTCCATTACCTGCGCAGTAGACATTTGTGTCTGTCAAGGTTAAACGATGTGTTTTGCCCAGGGTCCCAATTTATTATTATTTTTTGTTCCCCGCCCCCCCACCACCAATTACCTCCCCCTCCCCTCTTTACAATGCTTCTGCCCTGGCCTCCGTTTTCACTGGTCTTCTTTCCCTGCTTAAACTCCCTGTGTTTCTTTGCTTCAGGTAGTCGTTCTGTTACAGAAAACTCGTTTCCACTCAGAAGGCTGGTGAACGGGCTTTCACCTCTCTTGTCTTTTGTTTACCCTCTAGCGAGATCTCAACCAAACCAACCTTAGAACCTCGACATCTTTGCAGTGGACATAAATTTGTGTCTTTGAGTGATGCCTGCACATCCTTCTCTTTAACCAATGATCAACAGTTATGATGTCAAGAATAAGTCCTGCAAAAAAAAGGAAAGAAAACAAAACAAAAGAGTTATTATGAACTTGATGCAGAGGGAATATTGCCTTTGTGGAGGACTAAACATGGCCTGAAAAGCATTACCTCACATTATACCTGCATTCCACCCTCAAAATGATTATTTTTCTGCATTTGGCAAGCGCACACCAAAAAAAAGAGTGCATCTCTTTGAGTGCTGCATCTATTAACGTTCTCAAACACTCCTGCTGTTTGAACCTCACCTCAGTCTTCTCCTTTTCTCATAAGAAAAGGATGGCTCTCTGATTCACTTGCTGATGCGTTAAATATGCAGCCTTGATATTCAACCTGAAAGCTCTTTATCCCGTGTTTGATGGTACTGTAGTATGACAGTCTTTTATGATACACAAGTGCAACACCTGTGAAATGTCTCAGTATCAGGGATATGTTGCAGCAATCACATTTCATTCAAATCACTCACCTGGTAAAGCTTTTATTGCTGTTTTCTGTTCTCCATTCATTTGGCACAGTGGATGGAGCGTTGAGCTCAGTACTTGCTGTGATACCATGGGACGGTTTTGTTTTCATTAGTTTTTTGACCTATGTTTCATTGTAAATTGTTTGGTCACTTTGGCTCTTCTGGGTTGGCCTCAGTTAAAGAGGCTCCATGTTCTGCTTTCAGTTTGATTTGCCTCCGAGTTGATCAAGGGTTGAAACCGCTCTATGCTGTAGGCCAGTGTGGCAAAATCACCTTGTCGTTTGAGCTAGCTATTTAAATCACAAGAACTTTGGCTTATTGGCCTGTAAGCTTAGAGTCTTGCTTGCTACACTCTCTACCTCTCTTTTAGCTCTCTTGCCATTCACTTTATTGTGGTTTCATTTGTTCTCTTCTACCAGTTTCACTCCATCAGACATCCCTAGCCTTATTTTCTCAACCACAATCCCTGAGTAGTCAGAAATCGTATCCTTTGTCGGTGTTACAGGATCCAAATTCTATTAATTTTCTACCATTCTGTTACACTTCCAAGAATAGTCACAACTCCTGTGATACGTGGAGAGGGTCAGCATGCTAAGTGATGAACAGAGATTTAAATAAATGGGTTGTTTCAGAACAAGAGTTATTTTACCTAGATTTTCAAGGTGACTAGTTGTTTTATCTTGGTTTGGAGCAGTTTTAACTGCAAATGATGGTGTAGCATAAGGTTGTTGTTGAAGTTTTACTCTTCTTTGATCTTTTATTGGGGTTGTTGATCATTTTTGGAGTTTGAAGAGCAAAATGCTCTTCGCCGACCATCCTTCAGGGCAGCTCTCATAGGCCCTCAGCAGCTTGTGCCTCTGGCTCTGACAGCACTGCCTTCTAGTCTCCAGGGGATCAAATGGCCTCAAAGTCAGGATATCTTTGTTTTTAAGGCTCTGGTTTGGAGATGCCATAGAGAATCACAGCAGAAGCGGCTGCAGTATGGTTATACTAATGCAGTATACTGGATCGGTATTGTCACAGATACTGCCTGACATTTGAAATTGTTTGTCAGTCAAGAATATTTAAACTTATCCAGTAGACTGCTGTGCCCAACACCTCATTTGTTTATCTTGAGTATAAGATCTTTTGCTTTTACATGCTACCAGTCAATATTTTGGACACACCTACCCCCAAACCTTTGCATTTCTGCAGTTAAGTGATTATTCATGTGGTTTACATGTGGTCATGTAAACAGTACACTCAGATTTCTCATATAGGATAAAACCCCAAAAATCTGACTGAGAAATCTGACGAGAGTTGGAGTTTAGCTCTGTAATCGGATTTCTCTGTGCATTATGTATATACCCCTGTACCATTTCTGTAGTTTAACACAGCAGCCCCAAAATGGCCACTAAAATCGCTTTGAGTGTCGCTGAAACCAACTACATGCTTGACCAAATGAATGATGGGTTTGTTATCTTTACATCACATCTTATTCTGAGAGTTTATTGGCTGGTAGCAAAGTAAAAGTCCGATCTACTGGCAGAATCTGGTATTCTGTAGTTATTGGATTATTAATAACATGTAATCACGTTTACTGTCAAAGAATGATCCCATTACGCACCATTACACACAGATAGATATTAAAAAGAGCACTGGTGTTGAGTCTGTACCTTCTGAGGACTGATATCCTGAGTTCAGTTCGGAATCAGAATCGGGAGAGAAAAGTGCAGTGCAGATCAGGAGGAGAGAGCAGCATGCTAATAGAGAGAGAGAGAGAGAGAGTGTTTGTGTTTGTACATCCTGACCAGCAAGTGGTTATTCCATCACAAGTTGTACAAATGGAGGAATAAAGCGTAGCATTTCGGTCACTAGTGCGAGCTGAATAGCCGTTCTTTCATCAAAACAGTTTCTGCATTTGTCCATGTTTCTCTTCCCACATTAGAAAAAATGCCTAGCGACTGACATTTCCACGCATAACAGTTCAATTACCTTCTGATGTGCATTAGCATAAAAGCAGCCAGAGCTTGTGCAGTAGCCATTTAAATGTTTTTGGCCCAGTCATTACGAAGGCCGATCTGCAGTGTGTAAATAACGAAGCTGCTGCGACTGCTGTTTACTCGCAGGCTTACCCAGCAACTGTATGACAAAATTGCTGCTATGAATTCTCAAGGGCTCGTTCGAACCTCTTTGCAAATACATTTACACCATCAATTTGTTATTTCATTTTCTTTCTCTCTCTGTCTATCCCCTTCTTAATAATCCAAACTGTTTCAATGTCTTTTTCTTTTATTTGAGCTTTTTTGAGGGATGAACAGAACATTTTTATGCTTGTTACCATTTAAAGTGATAATGGGGAAACTTCCCGTTGACCTCATATGGTTCTAGTCAGACACAGAGCCATTTGGGCTTTAGACCGAAGAGCATGAGGTGAAAGTTGGTCTTGTGTCGTAAACCAGAGAGGCCAGTTTTTTTTTTTTTTTTACTACCATGGTGCAAGATTGACATTACATGCTGTATGCTGTATGTCCAAAAGTTTGTAGACACCTGCTCATCCAGCGTTTCCTCTAAAGTCAAGGGTATTAGCAGGGAGTTTAACCCCCTTTGTTGCCTGTACTATTGTGGTAAGGCTTTACACTAAATGCTGGAACACAGAATTTGATAGCATTTAGCCACCAGAACATTAGTGAGATCAGATACTGACAGTGGATGATTAGTTCTGGAACACTCATCCAAAAGAGATCATTCACAGCTCGGGATACAGTTTCACTGTTCCACAGCCCAATGCTGGGTTTATTTATACCCCTCTAGCTAACGCTTAGCATTGGACATGGTGACCTCAGGCTCATGTGTGGCAGATCCAGAGCATCCCAGTGCTTTTCTGTGGAGATTATACAAGCAGGACATCGCGGAATGATCTAGTTACAAGGTGTGTCTGAATACTTTTGGACATGCTATACCTCTTAGTGTGTGAAGAGCAACCAGCCTATTACAGCTTTTCCAGAGCTCATTATCGTTGATGCGTTTTAGATGAATGGGTGTATTCAAGCAGGTAATTGGAGCAGATTGCTTTCTTTTAGCCTTAAAAGCTAATAGCAAAGACTGGGCAATCCAGCTGAAGCAATTGTGTGGGCGTCTTTGAGAAGACAGCACTACGTGTTGGTTTCTGTCGTGCATTTGAAAGATATGTATATATTGTCTCATGATCGAGATGTTTGTTTGTTTGTTTAGCAAAGCGGATCAAACCAGCACATTCTCGCCTGCAAGTCATAAAACCTGCTTATGGAGGTTGTTATTTTCATATAGAATTATCCAGGCTGGACTGAATGAAAGAATGTACAGGAAAAGGTACCAGTTGCACTACATTTTAAAGTAGCTTCACTCTTTGATAACGGTGTGTCTTGTGTTTGCTGTGGACTTAGTGGCCCTGTTGGCTGTACCGTATTATTATTTTTTTTTTTTATTCCTCCTCTTCATGTGGCCGAATGCGTCTGTCCCCCTGCTAGTTTCTCCTCAGTGTCACACTTTGCACGCAAGTTGTCTTTCCTGAAGACACAATGCACAATACACTCATTCCTAACCCGTGAAGTATTATGTTTATCTTTGCATGGCATTGAGTTATTTAGCTTCCGACTGCTGCATGGCTGGGTTCAACGAGAGGTTTGCCTTTGGATGTGTGAGGGAGGAGTAAAGGAAGTTGACTGTTGTAGACGCAATCTCAATATTCCTGCTTTTGCTTTCTCTCTGACGGAGAAAATTGAGTGCCTTACCTGCCAGAGGCTGGGCTTTCTCCTGACCCCTTATGTCTTATGCAAGCCATTTTTACAAGCCTATGTCAACCAGTCTCTTTGTAATACTGTAGCCAATGCTTAATGTACAGTGTTTTGTTTTTGTTTATTCAAAAGAATATTTTTCAAGATTTTTTGGTACCTTTGATCAGAAGCCTCGGAAATGTTGTTGTGTTTTGATGTATGTAAAGTGTAAAGATTTTTATATATATATATAAATATATATCTATATAACAAATATGCCACACATCTATTTGGTGTATATATACCAGGATAAAAAAAATAAGCTTTCTTTTAGATTCTTGTATGGAGTTGTGAGAAGTGTCTATTTTTCTACTCTTCTCTGAGGGGCTTAACGAAGATCTTAAATCTGCAATTAGATGACTAACGTCTTGAAAATAAACAGCTTTGATAGTAACCATGCAAGGCTCGGCTCATTTCTTGGACCTCACCAGTTCTGATTTCTTTACAGCTGTAGCGTTGGGAACCACAGGAATATAATGCAAATCCATCCATTTTATTTTCTATCCATACAGCTGCTGAAGCTGCACGTGGCTTTTAGGTTTTTACTTTGCTGCTGTTGGAACATAACCTTGAATCTCCATGGTCGAGTTACAAAGATAACACTTATTTTAAGGAACACACAGGAAATGAATGTCTCATTCTTTGCTCAATAAAGCAAAAATTAAGACACCTGTGTATGTTACTGCGAGTTAAGACTTATTAACTGTATTAGTATATAATTGGTCTGATATGTAACAAGATTTTCACATCTTAAATATACACATCAAGTGATTTCTGGAGTTACCACTAATACATCAATATGTGTTCCATATTTTCAAGTTCATTTTTAGTGGCCACTGATTAGATATGAAAACATTTCAGGTCAGTTACACAGATTTCCTCTCGAATGTAATACTTGTTTGTGATAGTTGCCAAAAATGTTGAATAAAGTCAGTATGTGTTCCATACCAGACTGCAGTGACTAAAACTGGTATTAAAGTATTAGTGATTATTGAACCTTTTATTCTGAAGTAATAAAAAGTAAAGCTATAAACTACATCGAACCTGTAGAAATCAGATGCTACCAATTATACACCAAGATCCCAATTTAGATATGTACATTGGAATTTTTGTGACTTGCATAATGTCTTCAAGTGTTTTGTGCATCAATGCAGCTGATATTACAGTTATTAGACCTCTTATGTACTAATCCTAGTCATAATGAATAAACTATGCATAATGAATGCACACTGAATAATCTATTTAATAATGGTTATTATGGGCTTTCTTGAGCAAATAAGACTTCAATAAACAAACGTGTTAGCTGTTACTTCAAGGCATCCTGTTTAATCAACCATATAGACTTGTATTAGATACATTAAGGTAACATCCTCTATGTGGAACCAATTTAAATATTTCTATAAAAATGTGTTTTGGCTGAGTTTAACAAAACAAACAAATCCTAAAATATAGAATGTGCCAAAACTTTTTCACACAGGGCACGTTATGTTTTATTTTCTTCCCCAATATTAAATTCAGCAAATAGTAAACGGGCATCAAACTGTTGAGCAATGAGGTTCTCTGTAGACGTACTTCTTTTCTCTAGGAAATTCAACTAAATGTAATTTGACCAGGGCTGCACTAACTTTTGCACATGACTGTATATATACACAAATCAATAGCTGACTTTCTGCACAGCTTGCTGTTACGTCTCTGCTTTCAGCTGTAGTCTAATCCCTAAGGACAGCCTGCCAAAGCTGGCTCAAATGGTGCGTGACCCTGACAGGTCTGGTCACTGATCTATCGCATTTACATTCTGATTACAGTAGCTTTTGGACTCTTCCTTAAGGCTCTTTTTATCGAAGAGAGTCGCTGCTTTCCATCAACGTACTGTTCCTTAATTGTGTCCTACATCTGTCTTGGACCAGACGAGTGAAACAAAGTGAAAGTATTAATATGTTTATTTCTCAAAGAGACATGTACAAAGTAACAGAAGATCTACAAAGTAAACAGATAAAACAATTAGAATAAAACGACTACTTGGTCACAACCGTCACCAAATGGCCCGACGTACTTAAAGCCCCAATCTGGATTCGTTTTGTTTTTTTCTTTTTAAGAGACTAATTACACACGTACTGATCCGTCTGGTCAATATCCTGTTTGAAGTAATGACTGTGCTGAAATCTATTCAGGACAAATCAAGCTTCCGACACCAGTGAGAAACATGCAAGAACATCCTTACTGGGGCTTACGCCTTTAGCATTTACCCATGCAAATATCACATAATGATCGGGTCGGGTATTCGATATGCACCGTTAAGTGGTTGTGTGATTGGGTTTTCCACGTGCTAATGAGCTAAAGGCTTTACTGATATTGGCCCCAGCCACATCACATCCATAAACCTCCACTACGCATCACCTCACAAGGATTTACTGACTAAGAACGTGACTCCTCAACTTTTCAAACAGTTAATAACTGTCTTGGTATAAAATGGCTGTATTGTTAACTGCTACAAGAGAGAAGAACTCCTGAGGAATAAATGGGCATATACATATATATTCACAAGGCATCTCAGAGAACCGCTGTTCCTGTATCAGTCTTATTTTCTACCATAGTATCAAAGGTCACTACAGAAGTGGGGAAACCTGATGCTGGATCATCAGAAATAAGCCCTGAAATACACAACCACTAAAATGTGCAGCTGATCTGCGTAGCTCCAACTCCTACCCTGCTGGAAATGACAATACAAAGAGGAGGAGTGGGAAAAAAATAAAAATCTTTGGAAAGAACCAAATACACCAGTCTTTTAAAAGCTCAAGATCGAATGACTGTAATGGCATCTGGATTTATGTCTGCATATTTTGTATATTTAAAAAAACAAAAACAAAAAAAAAAAAACAGGTTTAGGGAGGTGGTGTTGAGCGTAGGCAGACAGAAGGGAGGTTGGGGTCAACATGTAGCTGGCAGACTATAGTACGGATTTGCTTAAGGATGGTTCAGCTGCAAAAGTACTGTCCAGCATTGGCTCGCCGTCTTTTACGAGTCTGCTGCTGCTCAAAGAAGTGGCGGATGTCTTCTGGGGTCACCACCTGCACAAGGAAGTAAACGTATGGTGAGATGCAATACAACAGCAGTTAGCTCTGCCGTGTTTTGGGCGACATCACAAGTCACTCAACATACCTTGCCCTCTGCTGCAAATGTCTGCAAGTAATCTTTCAACTCTGTCTTCATGTCATTGTATTCTGGGGGGTTAGAATAGAAATTACAACAAGCACAGCCAGGCCAACTCAGCAGCTTGTATTCAGTCAAACAACTCAAACAACAGTGCTTACTGTGTGCACTAGGTAAATTAGCATAGAGGGGGGAAAAATGATTCTAATAATATTTAGTCTTTACTCACCATGAATTATCTCCAGCTGCTGAACACGATTCAGGTTGTTCAGGGCAGACATCAAAGGGTCGCGACCTTCTACCCCGCCTACCTGCTCTGTAGTTTTGCCCTTGTTTTCATAGGCGAGAACAGTGTCGGTCTCGTCCAGGAGGAAGGCCACCCCAGCATCCGCAAACAGATTCTGCAGTCAGAAGCATTGTTTAGGTTGAGTTTAACATGCGCTCAGCAGCAAGTATTTGGATAAAACCCCAGCTATTAAATAAACAGTTGAAGAAAATCTTAAAAAAATAAATAAAAAGATTCAGAAAGCCAAAACCAATCACACTGTCACAACTTAATTCACTGTAGTGTGGAAGACTGAAAACAAAACTCTTGTTGAATAAAACAAAACATCCATTTAAATTAAATCCCAGAGAACTACGATTCAGTTTATTGAACTTCTATTATTATTCC
>CM067481.1:28089564-28137107 GCA_034552555.1 Semaprochilodus insignis | reverse complement strand
GACATATTGAAACTTCCAATTGTGTTACTATATATTGCAAATTGTTTGGAGAAAAAAAGCTATACAAAATAGAGAGATGTGGGTCTTTAAGGATGATAAGTAACATATGAAAGTTTTCTAAATAAATATCTAAATATGAAACACTGTGTTCAGCCTGCAGTTTATAAGTCATTAGCCACATAATGTGAAATTAGGCCCCTACACAACACTATGTGGGTGTTCTTGTAGTACTATAGCAGTTTAAAATTAATGAAAACATATCTTACATTTTACCTGCATTTTATTACTTTTTTTTCTCCCAGAGGTTAAAAATTGGTTCTCTTTTAAGTACAAAATATTTTTTATAATGTGCATTCGTGCAAATGGCATCTGTTCTAGCACAGTCCATTTCAAAAGCAGTCCGAGGTGCAAAAAACACTGAAGTTATGCATTTTGGCCAGGGCTAAACTGGTGTAAGTTGCCTGCCTAAATTATACTGCTGATATTTTTGTTGTGACTGTAAATTTCATGATCAGTGCATAAAAATAAATGGCCGAAAATTATTTGGCAAAAAATCTGGTTACACTGACTTGCATTACAAATAAAGTATGTTTTTCTTTCCCTTGTCAATTTATTATGTTGGAGATAGGGTTTTGTTCCAACAGCACTGACATGTAAGCATGTTGGGTGTGTTTTTTTTTTTTTTTTGTGACTCCGTAAACACCTTCATTCAAGGCTGTTTTGCAGCTTAGTTTAGTTAGCTTTATTTAAACAATGACATTTCCAAGTTCAGATTTAAATCATCTCTCCCAAAACATTTATCTTTCCTTATTTGTTTTAAATCACAGTGCATTGAGATTAAAAAGGCAAGTAAATCACAAGTACCCCAACATAAATACCCATTCATTATAAAAACACATACAAGCCCTTTTAGACAAAAACAGTTAGAATGTCACTGCCTTATTTTGTGTGGCTTACAAATGAATAAAACAACCGTACATTATGAACAATGAAAGGCAGTGTCTACACTAATAAGCAGTGCATTAAAAACTTTAACCCTGTGTCTTTGGCACAAGCCTAACCAAGAATACAACAAATGGGCCAAAATAATGCATGTAAATAGCAACTTACAGAAATCAGACAACTCTGTGTCTAGATTATGGCGACCCCAGTCCACTTATGACTCAACATGTCTATAACAGCTAGAACAACATATGCCGGCTATCGAACATTCATGGACAAGTCGATTTCGTTCCTGAATCCTGTCATTAAATAAAAAAGATGGCTTGAATGATTCCAGTTTTTAAGAGGAGTTAGAAAGCCAGTATAGGCCACTGCCTCACTGAACGAGACACAGAAGTTTGCATGTGAAAATCGGGAGGGCAACAAGAAAATGGAGATCTATGCTCTGGGAATATGTAGAAACGTTGTACTGAGGACACAGCAAGCGACTGATGCTCAACACACAAAGCTACTCGTTCCTTCTTCAAAGTTTCTTTGAGATTGTATCATGAAAGACAACAGAATTGAGTGAGAGTCTCTTTTCGATGGCTTAAGTAGCGCAATCACCACAGGCAAAACTGATTTAAACACAGATCCAGGGTCACTGATCATACTTGGATTTAAAATAGACAGATCATTACAAAGACTTGACTTTTCATGAAAGGTTTAATTATCCCTACAAGAGTTGTATTATTTGTATCTGTTATACTGACTGCATTCAAAAGAGAATTACAGGGGAAGCTGTTCTTCATGTGGAAGAACGATATCTACGATATCTACCCTGACAATTAGAAAATTGTATTAATGCTAATAATACAAAGATTTACCAGTTACTTACAGCACTATCTGTATGAATTAGCCAATCCACCATTTAAAAGTCTAGATTTGCACTAATTATTCATATCAGGAAGGATTCAGCCCTTACTGCACCCTTCCTTTAAGCCATGTTTATCCTGAATCTGGAGCTTAAAAAAAAAAACTATAAAATGCTTGGTGAGGTGGAGCTTCTGACACTGTGGAAATGTTTGCATGGTCAGGGTTTCATTTCTGAGCTAATGCTAGATTTAAAGTTCTGCACTAAAATCAGGGAGCACTCTCACATCATTTTATTATTTCAAAATGTCATTAAAAGTTGTTCATTTTTAGTGTCAGGAAAAAAAGCAGAAAACATCTTTTAACAGAAAACATAATCTTTTCAGAGTCATAGCGTTGAGGTGGAAGGACGGACAAATAACCCTTAGGATGTTTTAAGATCTGAAGCAAGTGTGGAGCTTGATTTTCTCCTCTCTCTCGAAGATGGAAGTACTGTTTATCTAATGGAGACGGTTTTGGTGGTCTATCACGTCTTGCACAGTTATTAGGAGTCCCATTTTCTCTGTAGCTTTTAATTTTCTTTTTTTTTTTGGGGAAACTTTTGTTTTTCACTTATTTTTTGACGTCCCCTTCCTCATGCAAGTGGATTATCTTCCATCTAATCAGAAATATATCCTTCAGCCATTTTAGAGGCAGCTTGTGTATGAAAGGTGTCTATTTGAAGGGGAACATAATGTCAGTGACTCCTTTGGGAGCAAGTTGTTGGGGGCGGGGGCATGGCTGTAACCGGCTGGCTTTAGGAGTGGAAGCATGGAGGAGTTACAGTGGCAGTAGAGTGCACAGAAGTAAAGATTAAACAACTGAAGTTCTGATATTAGTGCTGGCTTTTGTGCAACTCACTGTTAAATATTTTTTCCTTGACACTAAAAAATCCGTACTAATAGCCATTCTGTGAGGAAATTAAATGAACGTCAGGATGACGTCTGCTTGCAGTGTGTAATTTCTGGTTACTAGATGTTTTGTTTTTCAAATGATGGTAGTAAAGGTACGTTAAATTTCATGTGTGGACAGTGCTGTATTTTGTTATACTACATACTTTAGAAATGCATACAAAAAGCACACTGTCTGCTTTAAACTGTATACCCACAGCCGCACGCGGTCCTGTGGGAAGTTCTCCATAAACACTGTAGCCTTAAAAAAAATCTGTTATGGAAAAAGAACAAGTAACACTCTTGCTACCATCTTACCATGGTCTTAGCACTACAATGCTTTTAGAATCTCTTTTTTTTTTTCGTTTGTTTTGAGTCTCTTGTCAAGAACTGGAAAGCCATTGAACCTACAGTAAAAAAGTTTTTCAAACAGCGAAATAGACTGATGGTGAAGTACAGATGGGCAATATGACAATAATTATCAGTATGGTGTTCAATGACATCACAATATGTGTTTCTGAGTATATTGTGGATATCGTCAGTACTTAATCATTGATAAAGAGAGCATAATTAGTCCTGCATAATTGGATTTAGTGCAGTGTGTGAAATGTTGAATAGAAGTAATTACATCACGTCATACATCATCATTTTGTATTATTAAAGCGTGGCACTACTTTAGACTGTTCTTATAAGATGTCAGGAGAAAAAAAAAATACTGTGACATTGTGTACCATAAAAAACTTCCTGAAGTATTGTGATATTAAGTCTTGCCATATCGCCCACCTGTACGGAACAGGGGCTAAATTAAGGTCAGGTCAGTCAATCAAATGACCTGCTGACGTGAGTTACCGAGTGATACTTGTCGTTGTAGCTGCATTGCTTCTGAAGCAAAGTTTTTAAGTTTTTAAAAGTACAACTTCACCAGCTCAAGTGTTGTCAAAAATGCTACAAACATGCTTTAGTAATAAATTTGTTGGAAACAGAGTGTGATTGACATAATGCCTGTACAACATCAGGCTTACATCTCCTCAAAACAAACAAGTACAAACCATGGCCCCTTGTTCCATCTTATGAAATGGTCTTGTGACAGGATTGCCTGCGATATTTAGCAAGACTGTGATATAAGTGCACAAAAGTCGTATACAAATGTATACACGCCTGGCCCTTAGTCCATCATGACTAAGGTCCTGACCAACAAGTGGCCCCATTAGGTGTCAATCAGTTGAAGCCTGCTGATCTGATTGGATGCCTTGGCAAAGGTCTGATGTCGGTTGCAGAGAACAGCCAGGCAGATGGGCAGGATGCAGTAGCCCACAGTCTTGGGGTCCGCCCTGGTGCATGAGTAGAGGAAAAGGAACACTTGGAGATACGGAATAAGGAAGATAGTGGCCCAAACCCAGAAGGGCAGCAGCAACAGCCTGGTCTTCACGCTCTGTGTCCAAGAGGTTGAGGAGGAGGAAGAAGATGAAGCAGCATCTCCAGTCCACGGTGCATGTGTCCCAGTCACCTTCTCCACGTGCGCTAGCGTGAGTCTGTTGTAAGTCTGATTAATCTCGAACATATAGTAAACTGCAGCAATGCTGGCCAGCAAGTACAGTCCCACACCAATCCATCCCATCCGCTGGCGGAAATTCATCATTCTCCATGCTCCTTTCTGAAAGGTGAAAACATACAAAGGAAACCTTTAAAGCAGTGTTCACCAAGCGTATTCCTGGAGGTCCACCTTCCTGCAACCATTTCGCTCCAACCCTAATCGACCACACCTGATCAATCTAATAATTTCCTTAGAAACTCCCTGATTAGCTGAATGAGGTGTGTTAGATTCGGGTTGGAGGTGACACCTGGAGAACAGTAGATCTCTAAGGCCTTGTTTAGACTCCCAGCCCAAATCTGATTTTTGACATCTGGAAAACAAAAGAAACACATATGAAATGGATCCAAACCCATTTGGAGATGGTTTGACATGTAATTCCAATTTGAGTTTTACAGAGGCATCTCAGTCTGGACACTTTTGCCGCTCAAATCGGATTTCAAAGTGTCTTTTGTGCCACTCACAACAAACAAAAACAATGTCAAATCCAGAGTGACGGAAGTGCTGGAACTGTATTGACACCTATGTTGTTCCCACAGCAACCCATGCAGATAGGTTGATGTCTGGACACACAAATCCGATGTGATCAGTTACGAATAATGATTTTGGGAAACAAATCTAATTTGCCTGCGGCCTGGACAAAAGCCAGCATGAGGGTTAGTAGTCACTGCTTTAAACTGAAGCATAACACAATTATAATACAATTAATATTGGAGAATTTCAATATCACCATATGTTCTGATTGGTCCACTGTGTCATCAGTTTTTGCAGCAATAAATTGAGTGGCTTTTAAATTTGCCAGTTAATGCAAAAAGCAAAAGCAATGCAAGCGACTGTCCACAAAAATCCACCTGATGTGTTTGTAGTTTGTTCAAGTATACCTTCCAGATGCATCATCAGAATTTGAACTGTTCCTTCAAAACAATGAGGCACCCAGTAAATAGCACATTACAGTTACATTACATATGGTGGATCATCAGTGCCATCACTGTAGCTGTAGGTTTATTAGTAGTAATAGGATTTATATGCGACACTACAGGTTCTATTTTGTCTGTTTTAACTTAATACATTCCAGAAAACCTAAATATTGCAATGTGCATATGGTGTATCATGTGCATATGGTGTTTGCCATACCCCCTACAATACAATATGCTTTTCTGAATATATCATGCATTTCCTCAGTGCTTGTTTCACTGTGAAGAGAGCAAAATTACTCCTGTTTAACTGAACATAGTGCAACACTATTGAAAATATTAAATATAAAAATCATCATGCTCACAGTTTCTGATAACAGTAATGTAGCTCTGCTGATCAGATGTCTGAAAAAATAAATATGCTGATCATCAGTGTGTATTGTGACAATTTCTTGAAGCACCACAATAACATATTGCTATAGTGCTCACTCCTATAGAATAGAATAATAAAAATAATGAGGAAAAAATAATACTACCACTGTTTTTTATGTTGGGTACAATGTTCGATATTTATAAACACTCCCTAAAAATACTGCCAGACTGAAATATGTCAATAGCACAGTAACATTACAGTCAGTCCACAGGACAATGGTCACTATTCCAAGTCTTTATTGAAGCACCATAAGGTCGCAATTAAAATAACACTTTACTTTACCCTTTTTTAAAAGGAACTGTCTACATAATTCAACGGTTGCAATGTAAACTAAGTAATTCAGAGTGGTTTGCTATGAAACGCTCTGTTCTAGAGAAACTCACACAGTCAATACAGTTCACAGTGGTGGTGATGGGAACCAGACGTCTGAAGAGTTTAACGCCTCCAAAATCTCCCTCATAGAAGGTTATTACATTAAATGGTTACACTGTCTGATTTCTGAGACATTGACTTCTGATAGTTTGGTGAAGTTTTGGCTTGAAAAGTTTAATGTTCATACTTTATTACAGTTACTGTTATCCATTCTTCACAGAGGGGTACATGCAGAGCCAAACAGTCCCCAAAGAAAACATATTTTTTCAGAATTATGTTTTACCATCATAAGCAGCATCATCACTGTCCAGAGGAAAACAAGGATCTCTAAAATGGCAGCTTTACAGGAGAGGGCAGTAACCTGATTTAATCTGAATGTAAGTCAATGGAACCAGACTTTTTTCCAGGTGGTTTTGGGCCGTTTCTATTGGTCCATATGTAAACAGCAGCTGGTGTGTTCAAATGAAGCATAAAAGTAAAAAATGACAAAAATGTACACACATGTTTTTCTTTGGACTTTATATAGTATAGTAGGCTCACTGGTGGTTTGGGATAATAAGTTAGTGTTGTAGACAGAGCGACCTCTGGTTCCCATCACCACCACCACTGTAAAGGAATTTGTCTCTCTACAGTGAACCACTTCACATCAAAACACTCTGAAACACTCAGTTTACATCTCAAGGCCTGAATTATCTAGACATTTTGATATTTTGGTGGAATTCCCCTTTAAGGTATAACAGGCTGTTATTCAGAGACAATAGGAAGGAAAGAAGCCTCGTCGTTTCAGTCATAACCCTGCAGGGTTTCGGAACAATACTACAGCAGTGTAGCTAACGAAATACTGTTTTAACAATGCTGTTCCCACAGAGAAGGTTAACAACAACGTGTCCTGGATTTTTGAGGGCGATAAGAGAGAGAAACTTCAGCAGTAGCCAGTTAGCCTGTGAAGGTTCAGATACCACAGCAAACCCCGACCGAGCCAGACACGACAAAACAGCACAAATAACCCACATGTACACAGGCTGATACTCACTATAGGCTCATGATCGGTCCACTTTGAGAGTCGTAAACACTCAGTTGATCAACCGCTGGTTTCGGTTTGTTGTCATATGACTGACTTGAGCGGGAATTTCCGGGATCCAGTCAAAAGCTTGTTGGTGGCTTTAATAGGAGAGCGGTACGCAGCACTGCCCTCTGGTGGTTCATCCACGAAAGGTCTGTTTTGGATGTTCAGGTAACCAAAGCTTTCAAGAAAACGCTAAACAGTGACTCAAATGGTCAATATTCTACATTTTCTTGCACTTCATTTTCCACTTATGGCTTTCAGGCGGGGTCATGTACCAAAACCAGCCGTTATTCATTTTTAAGTAACTCTTTTCCAGCCTCTCTTTATCCTTTAGAATTAAACATGCTGTTTTTGTTCAACCCTGACTGTGAAGACATATAGACCCCAGTAGGGTGTACATGTCCAGTCCATTCGGGATATCTGGTATAAATCAAGCATGTACTTTATTTATTGTTAACAATAGACAAGTCCTTTTACTAGGACATTTTTCTGGCCCTCTTGCCACATGAATTGATGGCACTTCCCAGGTGGAATATGTGGGCCACATACATACATCGGATTCGGGCCACGTGTCAACCAGAAGTAGGCAACTTCGCTGCATCTCTGCCAGAAGTGAACCAGATCTGTTTTGGAACATGTGGATCATATGAGTTTTTATATATGTGGGCCACCTTTGGCAAACATACAGTTTGCCAGTAGACAGCACTGCCGTATCTGTTTATGGGTCAAATTCTAATAGAGCTGGACATGTAAACCATTTTTAGGCATTGACAGTTGGGGTTGCCTTTAATGTGCCTTGAAAACCGATATTTGTAAATGGCCTCTAATCTCTGAGCTCTCATCCAAAAGGCCATCTGGGGCTAAACATGCCTTATAACTTCAATGTGTATTAATTGAGCTAAACTGCTGTAGGCTGATTAGGGAGATGTACACTCGGTGGGCACTTTAGAGGGAACACCTCCTTATATGTCCAACTCTCACTGTCCAGCTGAACTTAGGTCAATATAGGTGCACGTTGTAGTTCTACAATTATTTTTAAGGGGAATTCCACCAACTGTCTCAAAATGTCTTCATAATTAGATGGTTAAAATATGTCATTCAGAGTGATTTAATGTTAAATAATTCATTTGTAGAGAAACTTATCAACACAGAGTTCTTTACAGTGGGGCTGACAGGAACCAGAAGTCCCAAAGCCAGCAGTAAATCTACAGCACTGTGAAAAAGTATTAGCAGTTAAGCAAATTCAATTGACTAGTGAGTTCATTTTCACAGCTACACTCAGACATGATCACTGCCAGACCTGCTGAATAAAAACAAAACTTAAATAGAACCTGTCTGGTAATGTGAAGCAGCTAGAAGTTCTCAAAAAGCATGACATAACGCCACAGGGCTTTCTAGGAGTGGCCAGCCAGAATTTCACCAAGGGCGCATTGATGACTCCTCCAGGTGCTCACAAAAGAACCCAGATGAGAATCTAAAGAACTGCAGGCCTCACCTGCCTTAGTTAAGGTCAATGTGCATGATTGCACAATAAGAAAGAGACTGGGCAAAAACAGCATCCATAAGGCGCAAAGCACCGCTGACCAAAAAGAACACAACGGCTCATCTCGCCTTGTTCCACAACCTCTAGATGAAGCCCAAGACTTTTCAGGATTATATTCTGTGGAACTCTCTGTGGAACCTACTGGAAGACATGGTCTTGTTACATCTGGCATAAAGCTAACAATGCACTCCACCATAAGTACATCATACCAACAGTCAAACATGGCGGTGGTAGTGTGATGGTCTGGGCTGCTTTCTTCAGGACCTGGATGACTTATTACAACCGATAGTAGCATGAATTCTGCTCTCTGTTGGAAAATCCTGACGAAGAATGCCAAACTGTCAGTTTGTGAGCTAAAGCTTAAGGGCAGCTGGGTTATGCAGCAGGACGCTGAACCAAAGTACACAAGCAAGTCCACTTCTGAACAGCACAAAAGAAACAAAATGAAGGTTTTGGAGTGACCGAGTCAAAGTCATGACTTAAATCCCAAAATGATGTGGCAAAACCTTGAACAGGCAGTTCATGTTGGAAGAACTCTCAAATGTAGGCAAAATAATACAGTTCTGTGAAGAAGAGTGGGCATAAATTCCTCCACAGTGATTTAAAAGACTTATCGGAAGTTATCACAAATGTTTGATTGCAATTGTTTTGAACAAATCTTTATTTTTAGCAATAAATGGAAAGATCATTCAATGGCTGCATGGAGGCCCACTGCCCTGCTAGTTGTAGTGCTCTCCTTGCCTTAACACAATCACTTTAACTCAAAAACAAGCAGTTAAAGAGCTGATTAGTTGAATCAGGCATGTTGGCAGCAGGGAGAACTCTAAAAAGTTAAGGGCCCATGTCGTCCAGGACCGGGCTGGAGAAACAATGCCTTCATGTATCCCTCCACCATGAATGAATTCAAATACATTGATTAAACTATGAGAGCTATTTAGAGTTATTTCATATACACTAATCATCAAAAGAATAGTTGCACAAATAGTTGCACCCATAAGGAATCAGCCGTCAGGAATGAAACTTGATGGGTAGGTTTCACATCATGATACATGCAAATGATTCAAATTTCACTAATAACTTTAGTAATAACTTTCTGTAAGGGGACTTTTAGAGGTGGACTCGTTCTGGTTCCTATCACAACCACTGTGTCTCTTTACATCAAAGCGAATTTACAATAAAACCATACTGAGTGGCTTTGCCGACATGCTACGGATCGCATCATGCTGAAATTTTGAAACGTTGGTGGAGTTGTCCTATACGCCTAGTCTCTAGGCTTCTAGTCGAATAAAAAAAGCAGCGTACGCTAAGCCCCGCCCCCGAGGAGGAGCCTTTGGACTTCCTGGCCAATCAGAGCTCATCACCGCGCTGGCAGCTGACAGTGCGAGTGCTTGAAGCTGCGCTGAACAGAGATGGTTTAACTGAGAGGAGCACAGACTTCATACAGGACTACTACACCAGCATCATCACCTGCTTTACCATGAAGTTCGAGCCATCATGTGAATCTGTTCTGGTGCGGGAGATACATAAAACCACGTGATAGTCCTTCAGAGACTTCTGAAAAGAGTTGGCGTACGAGTCTACAGAAAGCCCCGGCTGTATTACTGCTGCGTTACTGCTTACCACTCAGCTGTTGGCGGTTCTTTAGTCTGTGACCAGACCGACAAGAAATACCGGACCTATAGACCAGCACCAGCATTCTGGCACAGCTTTTGTAAGGTAGGCTACCTACTGCATTACGTTCGCATGAGATTCAGTGTTAACACTACATTAGTATGGTGACCACCGGAACCAGATGAGGCTAGAGAAGCCTTAACCTGTACTAGTACCTTAACCTGTACTAGTACTCAGAAAACAACTGAGCAACTTATAGACCCGCAGTGTAGCTGCTTAGTACACCAAGCATCTGTCAGCACAGGAACTGAAACTTTATTTCTGTTTATGGTCTGAAATAAATAAACCTTAAACGGTCAGAGGTGTGACCAGTCTTGAAGCAGTCCAGATGCTGCTGTTGACAAAATGACATGATGAAATCCCACACAAAAGGAGAAATGAGTAACTTCATACTAATGACTAAATGAGTAAGACTATGCAAAGCTTTCCTGCACACATACGGTAGTGTTCACAAGTTCACTTGCCATAGTAACACCCATACCAATAAACAGTATTGACTGTATGACTGTAAACTTAAAAACTAGATGTTTCAGTGTTTAATTTAGTATTTCAGATACACTGCAAAAACCTGATTTAATCACAATATAAGTCAATGGAACCAGACTTTTTCCCAAGCAATTTTGGGGCCATTTCTGTTGGCCCATTCATCATAAATTTTTCACACAGTGTAAACAGCAGCTGCTGTGTTCAAATGATGCATAAAAGTAAAAATCGACAAAAATGAAGATACATGTTTTTCTTTGGACCGCGACAACATAATATCTGCAACATTGTTTACAACTGCTTTTCCTGAGAACAGTGGTCCCAAACTTTTGAACTATGATTCCAGACATTTGTACATGCACTCCAGAATAAGTTAAACAGATTGTGATTTGAAGATACTCCGACAAAGTACAAACAACCAACAGAATTGTACATGTAACTGATTATAAGTAACTAGTTACCACCCACCCCCGCTGGAGTGAAGTGTTCCTTTGGGTGGACGCCCACCTTTAAATCAATAACTCATGCGATTTTGTGCTCAGTTTTCCAGGCCCAGTTGCAGAGATGCAGACGTTTGGGAGAGGAAAGAGAGTGGGATACTGGCTCAGTGAGAAGAAAATCAAAAAGCTGAATTTTCACACCTTCGTGGACATGTGCAGGTACGTCTAAAACCCTCCATCTCGGCAGCAAGCACTGTTATCTCCTCTCAGAGAACATAATTAAATATTTGCTCCAGGCTCTCAGACAGTGTTTAATTGAAGGCCCTATTTTTCACACCTTGGTTTATTATGAGTAGTTTACACTGTAACACAGTGCAGTGCAGATAAGCAGGGCTGGAAGAGTGATGGCGCAGTGCTTCATCAGAGACGTGGATGTGTTGCTGGCTCATCCCAACAATAGCTTACACCACTGATCTCATCAGCATGAAAATCACGTCATGACAATATTTAAAACTCAGATACATAACCAGCAGCAGCAGTATGAAGTTGATGGTGTCTTACTGTATTTTACAAGCGTCACATGATTAGATTAGTTTATTTTACTGTTTATTTCTAAAACAAATTATGCTGTATATAAGCTTAGGGAAAATAATACAGTGTTGAAGACTGCCAGCCTACATTTCTTTCATCCTTTTTTAGGGAAAGAACGTCTATATTTGTAAATGCATTAAAAATATATGCACAGTATATGTAGTAATTTTAAAATCTACATTTTATTTAATTAAAAAAATGCTTTGAATACAATGATGCACACCAAAATGTTGTTATATATAAATATCTGTCAAATTTGTAATATGTATTTTCAATGTAAAACAAGTATACTGTATAGATTTGGAAATATTAACATTTGCTTTTTTTGTTTTTTTCTGTTTCTTACCTAAATAGAAAACGCCCTTTACATTTTGAGTAGATTTCATTATAATTGGACCAAAAGATATGGGCCAAAATGACAAAATATTCCTTCTTCTGTAAAGTTATCATTTTGGAGATACATATTTAATATATGTTCTTAAATGTATGTCATGTTCACACAGTGTTGTCTTTCAGTGTACTTCTGTCAGCAGTAACTATGTTACTGTAATATATTATGTCTTCATGGAAACTGGAATGAATGCATTGCTTTTTTCCAGCACACTATGGTACTAACAGGGGACACTTCTGTGTTTGCCAGTAGATCATTATCTGGGCAGTCCCTGTCCGGGGGACTCCCATTACAGATGTTGTATGCTACCAGAGATTGCACCAGGGAGCTGTTCCTCAGCCTTGTTTGAATTACAAAGCTGCTCCCAAGGATTCTTAATGAGAGGGTAATATGGCCGTCGGTGGCGTATTTTGGCCATAAAAAGGCAGAGCGTGGACAAAGTGCGCTGGTTACCTGGGTGAGCACCAAGCTGTCAGCCCTGTTTTCGAGAGGCTTAGGAGTAGCATTGCTCACATATCTCTGAAGACTCCACACATTCTTAGGTGTCTGATGTAGGGCCATTCTTGTGACTTGTTACTCTATTGATTCAAATGGAATGTCCAGTCCAGGCAGCCCAGCTTTGTAGTTGAGTGCAGGAAACATGGCCCTTGACGATGCTAGTGCTGTATTTTATTTGTACGACAAGCTCAAATGTCATAAGCAGAATGCACATTTTTGCGCACGAATGACACTTAAGCTTTCATGCGGACTAGGGAGTGTTTTGGAGTAGAGTTAAAGTGATATCACTCAGCACATGTTCAGCTGTAACTGGTTTGTACAGAGAATCTGTGGCCAGCTGGTACCAGACATACTTTAGGACAAAACCTTTAGGGATTCGTGCTTTACCTCACTTCTTCCACTAATTAGTTAAGCTGTCATCCTATAGATCCTAAGGAAACATACATAGGCCCACATTCTCCTCACTCTCATGGCTACAAAAGGTACCAAAAGAGGTTCTTTGGAGCAATGCCATAGAAGCACCACTTTCCCCGGGGCTCTCACGATCAATAGCACCTTATTAAACCACAGAATGCCCAAACATTGTGATGCATATTGAGTGTCGTCAAAATGTCCCGAGGTATCGTTGTGGTATGTCTTTGCTGTATCGCCCTCCCCCAGCATGCATGCATGCACTTGTACATTTGCGCATGTATAGTGCTCATGAGCGTGGGCTTGTTCTTAGGTGCATGTGTCAAACAGTGTCAGAGAGAATGTGGAGAATTTCAGCCCTATTCTCGTGAGGGATAGCAGCCCTCAGCCCGAGAGGGATCCTCACCACACTCACAAAAAGCTCTTTTTAGGTTGCCAAGTATCTGGATTTCCCCACTTTTCTTTCCATTTCTGTTTAAAACAGGCTCCCTGTTCAATGTCAGTCTTGTCATTATAATGTACAAACTTTTCTGTTAGTCATTAGTAACATTACTAACTCTTTAAACACTACAGACCCTTCAGCAGGTCCACACCTTCTCGCTTATAACTCACAGCTCACATATTCATTTTATAGTAGTTAATGAATGACTTACGTCTTAATGTGATCATATAAGCCTGGAGTTTAAGAGGTTAATGAGCTTCATACCTATTGCGGTGTGAGTCAGTTGAAGACATATATTGAACTGAATTTCATCCGCCCTTTCATCCGTCCTGTTTCATACATTACAGAATGATCTTTAGTGACCACATGTGTTTTTCATGCTGTATTTCTTGCTGTACTTTTCATATACGACGCCCATGTTAATGTAGAATTCATGGATGATGTAAGGTATCATATGATCACATGCCCCATGATCACATCCCATATATTTGAACATGTGTTTTGTAGACATGTAACATGTGATCACGTGAAATACATGTGACTTTTTTGTAGGCGGCGTAGGTGTCAATGGAGAGCAAATCCAAGCTCCTTCTAAGACTATGTGTTCTCTGTTTTCTGTGTTGCAGGAAGAGGGGCATTGAGATGGTGCAGGTAAGCATGTTTTATGTGCTGTGTTGACACTGAACACGTCTGCTTGTACCAGCAGTAGGCCCTTTTGTGCCGAATTCACATTGTAGCAGTCTTCATGTGTGCACGTTTGTATCTGAATTCCTTAAAATATATTTTTATTTTTATTATCATTATTATTACTACAAAACTCATAGTTTTCATTTACTATTCAATTAAGGAACAAATGACATTCACAATCTTTCCGAGGGCAGTAGGAGTGAGTAAATTAGAAGTCAGATTTGGTCCTACAGCTGAGTGTGGAAATAGGAAAATATAATGACCTTTAGCTGGAGGAAAAAGACCACAGAAAGGCCACAACCATGCAAAAATAGAACTTTCCATTCTCCATTGTGACCACACAGTGGGGTGAATACTTTAAGAATCTGAACATTGGTCGACCCCAGTGTGTGACAAGCTCAGAAATGACTCTCAGAAATGATGCTATATTTGTGATACCTACAATCTCTATGGTATCCATATCACCTAAACTGTGGCAGTCATTATGACTGACTGTCATCATCTTCTCAATGAGTTAATTAATGAGTGTTAATCTGTGTTCATTAATCCTATAAGTGTATCTTTACTGTATACTCCTCAATCAGTGGGTGGACTTCCATTTTCCATTTAAGTTAGAGGAACTGTAAACTGTGGATAGTAGTTGTTGTTTTTATCATGAGGTTAGATGGTGCTAGAAATGTCATTGGCTCCTTTGTCGTTTTTAGTAACTGCTGTGCTTTCTGTGGTTTCGTTGTGGTATCAGCTTGTGCAATGAGCAGTATATTACTGAAGGTCATGTGAAAGAAGGGTTCTTAGAAATGATTCCAAAGAAGAACCTTCCAGGACCCACAAAAGCCTTTATAGGGCAATGTTTGTAAATATTTTGAGTGTGAAGAAGCTTTTTAGCACATGATGTAAAGCTTCTATAAAAATTAGGCGAGAACTGTTCAGGAACAGATATTTTTAAGAATGAAGCTGGTAGTTTATTTATCTGTGTGTTTGCAGTAGCTTCAGCGTAGTGTTCTTTACATAACAGTAAATTCTGAAACACTTTTTTACCAGCTAATCCGGTCTGTTAAGTTGGATATTTTACTCAAAATGTCTTGTTTGCAGTAAACATTTTCAAACTCAGACACTACCAGACAAACGTTTAGACACGGCTACTCATAGAAGGTTTCCTTATTTGTTGCTTAGTGCTTTACTTTAGAATAAACGTGAAGGCATCAAACTTTAAAATAGCTCTCATAAATATTATGCAGTCCAGCTTAAAAAACCTCCAAAATGGAACTTTACAGGAGGATAAAACAGCTTTCCTTATTCCAGTGGAGGTTGATATAACAGTTCTTTTTCTAAGCAGTTTTGTATCAATTCTATTGGTCTGTCCATCATGAATTTTCACTAAATTGAAAGGGGAACTAGAGCTTTTAAACTGTGCACAAAAAGAGCTAAAGGTTTATTGTGGAACAAAATATATATTAGGGGTGGCGATATAGCTGAAATATAATGCTGTGATACATCAAGAGTATATGTAGTATATCAGGACATTTTCTTTTTCAGACATCTCAGCAGTTGGAACTGTTAAACCTTTAAAATAACCAAAAACATCCATTTAGTTGGATGTGTCTAAACTTTTGACTGATCTGTACGCATATTGAATGGACCTGAATTGAGCTCTTCATTATCAGAATGTGAGCTTAAGAAACTGGCAGAACGAAAAACAGCATGACACTTTTGCTAATTAGTGTAATTACAGATTCTTACAGTTTTTGTCTTTGTCTAAAACACATTCCAGGGTGTTCTAAGTGTGTCGCTGAAACCACTTGTGTCTTCTTCTTTAAATATAATGTTGATGATGGTAAAATAGTGGTAAATCTGAAGAAAACAAAATTGACAAAAACTGACATTTTCTTTTGTACAGAAAATGGACAAAACTTTAGGACAAAATCTCACTGTCTCAGAATCTCACAGAAATGTCCCTGGCATCAAGCAACACTTTTGGAACAGTTCCATGTTTTAACTGTCTGTGTTTGGAGCTGTGAGGCATCGATCTCTTCAGACTTCTGCTTCCTATCACAATCAGTATATATAATTCTGACTCTGTAAGTTTCTCTAAAATGGAGCATTTGACACCAAACCACTCTGAATGACTGTATTTGCATCTAAATGATGTAATATCACAAAGTAAAATAAGGCTTTTTGAGCATCCATGGTCCAAAGTGAGTAACATAGAGTTAACAGGCTACTGAAAAATAACCTGACCTGCCATTTGGCCAGATAACGGTTCATTATCGTTAAAGTCAGTTCCAGTCAGTTGCAGAAAAATAAGTTCATGTATGCCATGGCATTTCCAACATTTAACATCTTGTGTTGTTAAGGTGGACTTTTGGAGCTTGGACTTTTTAGTCATTAATATTTTGATGGCAGCCCGAACAAGTTATCCAGTCCAGAGTTATTATTAAAATACATTTTCCTTAACCACTACAATAAAACAGATACCCATGTTTGTAGAATGCTATTATTGTAATTTGCACCCTCACTAGTTCTAACATTAACCACTAGAAACCTTTACTTCATAACATCACTACTCTACACTACAGTACTGATAAATTCTGCTAGCATTTAATGGATATGCATTGTTACATACACTAACAGTGGTGACTTAAATGCTACTGATTGATAGTTTAAAATATGATATTTGAAGCCTGTAACATGCTTTACTCTGTATGTTGCAGTGTTTCAGTAAATCATTCACTAAATACTTCAACTCGAAGCTGCAATTGTGACAGAGGTGCCTTTAGTATAGTGTGCTTACAAGCTGTTATAGTACGTTGTTATTATTGTACTACTTATAATGCATTTGGTTCATTTATTATGCATAATAAGCATTTTGGCATGTTTTGAAATACTTATGGCCATGTTTACAATACCTTATGGATGCATTATAACATGTTATAAACGTGTGTTCAGAGGTAGGCATGGCATTCATAGAAAATGTTTATTTAATTGCAAAAAAATGTCCAAAACTCCAAAAGCATTTAGTTGTTCCTTATATATCTAATGAATCCAGCTACTTTAAGGTGCAGCCATTCCTGACACTGGCATTCAGTTGTGCACATGCAACTTATACAGTTTGCATAGAAAAGCATTGCCAACAATGTAGTATAAAGACCCCTGCACTGAACTGTGGAGAAGTGGAACTGCGCTCTCTGGAGTGATGGTGCGTTATTCAATATCTTTGGAGTGGTGTTTGTGATCACTTATGCTCGGAATGCAATCAAATCCTCATGGCAATGTTCTAACATCTGACATCTAGTGTAAGGTCTTCTCAGAGGAGGAGGAAGCTGTTACCACTGCAAACAAAGACAGACTGCCTCTTAATACCCTTGGTTTCAGAGGAAACAGAATGAGCAGGTGCCTACAGCCTTTTAGACATACAGTGCACCTTGTTGATGTAGATGGTAAAAGGGTAAGATAAGTGAGAGCTAGAAATTAATAATTTGCATCCATGTGTTCATGATAAGCTCCATTCAAGGATAAGCAAGGACAGTGTCTTATTAGACGTGCATTCAGTCTTCTTCTTTGAGCAAAACAGATCAACATGTCAACATGAAATCAGTCACTCAGTCAAATCGTGTGCTAATTCTTATTCTCTAATTCCATTCAAAATCTCTTAGATTACTCTGTGCAAAACTGTAAATATTGGATTGTGACGGAACAGATTTAGGGAGGCCGGTTGTCTATGGCGTGCCCATGCTCAGTAGAACATCAGTCATTAAAACAATTTGTCTTCCGCTCCATGGTACTTTGTTTTTGCGATTCTTTTCAGGCCCTCATTCAGATTATTTTAAAGTGCTCCGGTCCTCACAGTCTACCTCAGAGAGGCCTAAGGAATTAGGTGGTCTAAAGCTGGCTAATTTTGAAGTACTTTACTGAGCCTTCCAGACGTGAGTTACTATATACAAGTCTGGATGAATGATGAATCTTTGGCCCTCTGGAGAAAACTTGGAGACTGCATTAGTCAAAGCGCTCCGACTTCCACTTTCTTTCCAATCAGACTTAAGCCCTCTTTTATCAACCTCCCTTACAACATTACGCAAGGTCTGCCAAAAATACACTAAACTCTCTGAACTCGCGTCATCGTGGCCCGTATGACACATCAATGCTTTTTCAGCTATGCATGCCGGATGATCAGCTTCAAGTGTACATATTTGACAGGCGTTCAAATGAAAATGATTTACGCCTGTGGTGATGCATCATGTGAACTCATCCTGACTCATCCTATTTATTTAAGTCATGTTTATTTGGCCATGTAGCCCATACGGTGTGAGCTCTGGGTTAAAACCTAAGGCTAATAGAAATCCACCATTGTCCATTTGGGCTGTAAAGAAATGGGAATCATAACGAGTTGCCAGCTATATCGTATACAGTGCGACGCAAGCAGACTTGTTGACAGAAAGATTTGATGTTTGTCTATGATTTGCATCTGTCAGGATTGAGTTTGATTCTGCAGAATATTTACTCTGAGTTTGTTGTCATTTGTCCTTTGTGTGTCATCCTCATATGACAGTCAATACAGTCATGTTTGAACAGCACATGCTCTTGTGTTGCGTCTGAGGTAAGACAGCAGTTGCTGACCTGTTACGATCACGCTAATGTGTGAATCAGGCTGAATCAGGTGAAAGGACATGGTTATTTGGGCCAGCGTGGTGGTGCAGTGGGAAGTGCTACATGTTCTCTCTGTGCCTGGGTAGGTTTCTCTGGTTTCCTACCACAAAGACATGCGGTCACGTGAACTGGAGATGCTAAGTTGCCTCTAGCGGTGAGTGACCATGTATGTCTGTTTGTCTATCCTGTGATGGACTGGTATCCTGTCCAGGGTGTTTCCTGCCTTCTGCCTAATGAGTGCTGGGATAGGCTCCAGAAGCCCCCACAACCCAGAAGGATAAACGGCTTAGAAGATGAATTAATGGTTATTTGCTGACGAGGTTGCTGTGAAGCACACTTCCTGTATCAGGCTTTTATTCTAATGAGCTGTTACACTTTGTTAAGAGTAGGGTGATCCCTGTCTTCTGGGGGACAGTCCCTGTGTTTGGTGGCCTGTCCACAGCTGGAACTGTCCCGAAAAATGTCCCTGTTTTTAAGTGTAAATTGAAACACACTGGATAGTCCTTAGAAAGACCTGCAGCAGAGCAAATGGGCAGACGTGTCATGTTGTGCTTGTTTTGGCTGGGGGGGGGTATGCGTGGTGCTGCTATCTTCTAACCACTCCTACCATTCTCTAGCCTAGTTTTAGAGAATAGTGCTGTGTAGTTTTTAAGGCATAAGGTAACCCAGGAATTGAAAGCAGGGTTGGGGTTCTGGGACTTGAATTCTACTACCAGGTGATAGGTGGGCGTCTGACATGTGGAAGCATACAGTCTACTTGAATGTAGCTCCATGCCATCTATGAATAGTGTATCATTTTTTCTAAACTGTGTCACTCTTTCAGCCGTCCGTATATGACATATGGCATGTGCTGATAGCAGCCATCTCTGTCTCTCCAGCACTGGAGCTAGGCCAGGGGTGTGTTTAGGGTATGGCTATTGGGCTGTAGTCAAAGATCTTTTTCCCCAACCTGCCCCTTCACAACGATGGTTTGAACAGCATTGTAACCAACATGTTACATTGTAACTTTGCAACTTCATTTCCAAAAATCAGTATGCAACAAATCTTGCAGTGTTCCAGGTTTTCTCTTCAGACATCTAGTGAGTTTCGTTAAAATGGGCTTTTATTTTGAAACACATGGTGTATTTTAGGTTTGTAAGGAAACACTCCTTTCATCTCCTCATACAAGCAGCTTTGCCTGTATTATGATTATTAATCATTTCATAACTGTATGTAGAGCATTCAGCACCATTAATAAAAACACAAAGCGAGAATTTGATGTGTATCATGACGTGTATCATGGTCTGGAGAGACATTCCATTTTAGAACTGACTTGCCTAAAAATCAGTACTGATAGTGGATCAGTCATGTCTGTCCAATACCTGATCCATTGATTAAGGCTAGTATCAAAGCCGATACTGATCCAGCATATCAGATCGGTGCATCACTTAAAGAATGTAATTTGGGTGGCCTTGCATACAAGCCCATCTTGATTAGAGTGGCTATCAGTGAAAATGAACTGAAGGGATATAAACTGAATGCGATGGTCTTTGCCATGTTCTCTATTTCAGGGACTCTGAGAATGAACCCAAAGTCAGCTGTTCTTTGTTTGGGGATGTGAATGTGAAGGTTGCTTAGATTGGCTGTGTGTTTCTTCAGTGTCATGGTTTAGAGGCGTATAGGCAGGGCTGAGGGACTAGGTCAAGGTCCTGCAGCCTTCGATCTAGCTCTTTACTATCTGATGGATGGCTCGAGATAAGAGACTGACTCAGCTAAAACACACACATACATGGCTTTGGTCTGTTCTCTGGTAAGCGATATTGCTTTGACAGATGTATAATGAATAGGCAGTGAAGGGTGTGGAAGGCAAAGAAAAGAGGAGATGGACTTTGACCTGATTTTGCGTCATACATTGCCTGCCTGTGCTACACCCAGTCATAAGCTGTGTGCTGTCTTAATAAATCTCTCTTAAATACGGATCAATAGGCTAATCAACAGAGATATGTTCTGTTTCCTTTGCTGGGCATTCGGGTGCTGCTGTTTCTGTGGGTCTTGTGCGTTAGTACTCAGCAAGGCAGAGTTTTAGTCCAGTTCAGAGCAGGTTTTACTTACGAGCTCATGGAAATGAATGAATGGAACCCAGTTACATTGAAGTTATATTCAGTTTAGTTGGATTTGGCCAATAATTGAAACTATGTTTGATGATGCGTTTATACACAGTCAGGTCACATTATTATGACCACTTCCTACTTCCTCAGTTGCAGCAGTGCGTAGCTCAAAAAGGAAGTCACATTTTCGTGGCATTCTCTGGGCCAGCTCATCCATGTGGAAGGTGCTCTTGACCAATTTGGGTATGAAACCAAACTTGCAGATCACATACTCCCATACATGCTGATTGTCCTCCCTGGGCTGGATGGGATCTTCCAGCAAGACAATGTGACATGTCACGTGTCTAGAAATGTCCGATTTTGGTTGGAAGGTCATGACCAAGACTTCTGAGTACTACCCTGACCCCCTAATTCCCCAGACTTGGACCCAACTGAGCATCTGTGGGACCACCTCCAGCAGCTGTGGGATGCACTGCAGTCAGCACTGGCTCCAGATACCTGTGACAACCTACCAGGACCTTATTGAGTCACTCCCAGCCCGTTTAGCAGCTGTCTGTACTGCATATGGTGGTTACTCTATGGTGGATATTAGCCGGTGGTCATAATAATATGACTCGACTGTGTACTATTTTGTAAGAGCAGAACTTTTAGATGACACTGGAGCACTATGATAAAATTCCTCCATTTTATACATTTTATGACATTTGTAAACATACACAAATAAAGGTTACATTCCTTCATTTAGGAGGATCTCTCCATTTTCTGAATGCAAATATTGATATCAACATTGTCATTAATGGATGTACTTTAAAATAGGGCTATGAGGAAAAGAAGTGATCAATAAGGAAAACACTGTCAATAAATATCAATATTCAGTTTTTAAAATTACAGGTATTTTACAGTGGCAAATTAGACCGTTTCCATTTGCATCAGAGGAGACAAAAAAGCCAAATGCCATTTCAGTTTGAGTTTTAGAAACAAATGTCAAAACAAAAAACTGAAAATGTACTGCTGGCGTCTTTGGTGTCAGAGGTCATGTTTGCTCTCGTGGTTTGTTTACTCTATTTCACTTCTTCAGCTCTTGTAAGTCGGTGATGAACTCATTTAGTATAAGGTGTCTATGGCTTTGAGTTGGCTAAAGAAAAAGAGATCACTTTCCTCACTGTACTGCTTGATGAATGCGTTTCTTCTTTCCTCTTCATTTTCTTCCTGCAACCATTTAATTAGGGGCTTTTTAATGGGCTTTCCATCTAGTATGTTCTATGTTCTTAGTTCTTTAATCTGTATTTTATGTTTATAGTACACCCATCTGTATAGTATGGTGGCCGAGAACTGTAAAACAAATTAACATTTCAGAAAACAAAATTACAAAAAATAAAAACAAATTTACAAATGAAAAAAATACATTCAAGAAAACAAAATTACAAAAGCAAAAACATTTTTGCAAGGGCAAAAAAAATACGTTTCCAAAAAATTTAATTACAAAAGTAAAAACAAATTTACGAGACGTGAAACACTTTTACCAGTACCGAAACACTTTTACAAACTGCAAATTCTGACCCTTGTCAATCAAACTGTTTCGCGGAGGTAGAGTGAGTGGAAGTAAGAGATGAACAGGCGACGTCTAAACCATTTGGAGTTGGAAATGTTAATGAAAGTAAGTGGGCTGTAACGCTAGCTATAGTGGATAAGCAGCTAGCTAGCTTAAAATGGCTGAGAGCTTTTGCAAAACAGTCCACATTTAAATTTTTTTAATTTGTTTTGCGCTCTTGGCCACCATAGTAAAGTATGTTTATAGTACATTCAATAATGTATTTACCTGCAAATTTTGTCCATACCTCTGTATCCTGTACATACTACACACTGTAAATACTGTACATCCTGCACTTGCTGCTAATTGCACTTCTGGTTAGATGCTAAACTGCATTTCGTTGCCTTGTACTTGTACATCAAGTAATGACAACAAAGTTGAATCTAATCTAATGTATATGTATATTATATATATACCTTTGCTACAAATAGATTCATTGTAGCAAAAGGATCATTTTTCTGCAAATTTTAGTGCACAATTTCTGACTTATTAAACTTATTTTCATTCAGAAAATTAACAAATCTTGTCAAGCTTTTGTGTATATGACTTTGTCACGCACAAAAAAGTAGCCAAAGTGGCTGTGTGTGCTTGCATACTAATAGAAATATCTTAATATTGAAGGCAATTGTGTTTTATCTGTAGCTTACTGTGTGCTGGCTCTGCTCTGTTTTAAAAGTGAAAGGAAATGTGTGGCTTGATTAACAACAGTTTACACTACAATTTCTTTTTTTAATCAATGTAGTTGAAAGTGAGTGGGCTCTTGCTGTTTGAGGGGCTAATGAGATCAGTGCATGTATATATGCAGACACTGGCTCCCTCAGTGAAACTCAGCAGCCATTTGTAAAGACATGGCAGAAGACTTATGCAGAACTGTTAGTGCTTCTCTCCTCAGTCTTATCATTTCTACTAACCTCTGCCCTGCTCTTATGGAGTGGTGGTGTCAGCATCTGGAGGATAAGATAATCTTGACACTTATTTATAGCTTTTTTTAGGTTTGCTGAAGAAAAAAGGTTCATTTACCTTACTGTGTTTGCACTGTTGTATAGGATTCTACTTTTATTTGAGAATTTTATGTCTAATATTTGACAGTTAGGCCTAAAATGTGATCAGTTATGGACTGCATAGGGTTGTAAAGATTGATGCCAGATAATGTTCATTCCAATATTTTACATGAGATGCAGCAAATTTGTTGCATGGAAGCATTTTGCCCTGAATTTTAAGCAATGATGTGAAGTTGAGAAGTGGATTGATGGCAGATCATAAGAGATAGGACAATGCCACTTATTGAGACCCTTATTCTGTTACTGTTGGCACTGTGTATTTTGGTAGGTGGCGTTCTCCTACCATCTGCCAAACCCAGATTTGCCCATGAGTTACCCAGTGAAGGGTGACTTATCACTCCTGAGAACATGTTTCCACTGCTACACAGTCCAGTGATGGTGTGCTATATACCACTCCAGCGACACCTGGCACTGCACATAGTGCTCCGAACATACAGTTCTTGTGCTGGTGTTGCTTTCAGATGCAGTTTAGAACTTTAGGTGCTTCTAATTCACAGCTTATTCACAGCTGACAACACTTGTTGTAAAAAGCACTACATAAAATAACTTGACCTGAATAGACTTATAGTTGACCAGGGGAGATCTAGCAGGGCAGAAATTCCAAACATTAAACACTGGCACATTTAAAATCAGTACAACTCATTTTACTGCCAGCGTTTGTCTGGTTATGTGCTCGATGTTATACACCTTTTAGCAGTGGTTGTGGCTTAATGGCTTTATGATTTAGAGGGGTGCCCACATAGGTTTGGGTATATTGTGTAAGTGTGTGGTCCTTCACTAGAGTTTGTTATAGTACTGACTGGATTAATTCTTTTCTGGATTACTTTTCGCTGATATCCAATCCAGCATGTTCTGCTGGTTCCAATACCTGGTATTTCAGGAGATAATGAAAGTAAAAATTCATTAATTCAACCTTGAACATGCATATTGATGCATAATAACAGTGAAACTGTGAGAGCATGTTATTTTGGAACAAAACACCATATAACTGCTACTTACTAGTATCGTATCATTTCAGACTAATGGCAAAGGGGTTTAATAGGTCAACAGAAATGAATGACTCCCCAGCTGTGCCCCGATTAACCAGCAGGTCTACTGTACATGAAGTTTCATGTACAAATACTGTATATTCATTTGGGACATAGAAGAGGTTTGAAAAGAAAAGCTGACATTTGACCACTTTGTCACTTTGGCCTTTTTACGTATTCGTGTTACGTGTTCATCATGGAATTCATTATTTGTGCATGTGTAAAGCCTACTCCCGACAATGTACAAAAAAAAGAAATTCATCAAAATTGGTATTCAATGCGGGGGACTCTACATTATGTCCTAGTATAACACTTATCTATTTCCTACCTACATTATCAATGAAGCCATTTACCATCTGTATACCAGTTAGCATTTATCTATACTGCATAAGCCAAGTGAATGATCTGATCTTCAAGGGACTTTTTTGAGAATACAAGGAAATGTTTGCTGTAAACCTTTGTGTTTACACTTTTGATGTAACGATAACCTGTTCCAGCTCTTCCGGCAAGAGAATCACATGCCGGTTCTGATTTTCAGGAAGAACTGGCTGGTTAAGTTGGAATGGGGACCGGGGGATTTGCACACTGCAATGACAAATAAGCCCTGGTAATATGTTGATAGCAGTGAGCAGCTCTTCAGTATTACACCTACCCCTGCAGGTCCATCACACTTCCCAAGAACACAACTGATGTGTGTATCAACTGAAACACTTAAACAGAAGCTGGAGTTTTCTGACGTGTCCCAAAGGCATGAGCATGTCTCATAAACAAACAGAAGTGTGATCCAGCTGGGCTCTCCATACCTCTTTTCCTCAGTCACCCTTGACGTGTCCATGCGTTTATGATATTAAAGTATGTACAGCTCTCACAGATTGTGGTCTTCTGAGAAATGTATCCATATGCCCCTCTGGCCCACAACATGGTGGGTCCCTTGATCTAAATTCTGCTTGTATTTGCTGTAATGCTTCAAAGGATGACCCATGAATGGGTCAGTCTGTACAAAATGAGGTACCCAGGCCACCCCTCCCCCCACCACCATATCCATAAGCATGTGCCTTCTGCCAGAAACCACTGGATTGTTCCAAAGAAAATAGTTGCATGTCCCTTTGGGCCAGTCCCTGATGATCTGTGACCACTATTTATGCTCAGCTTTTAAAAGACATATTGATACAACATATGTACATAAAGAGTTTATTCCTGTGGGGCAGGGATCATCAACTTCCGCACAGTTTAATGATTTTCCTGCTGGAGCACACCTGATTCTACTCATCAGTTAATCATCAGGTTTAGTAGGCGTGTTTGAACAGGAAAATAACCCAGCCGGGCTGGAGTCCAGACCTCTAGAAGAGGAACTGTTGACCCCCGCTGCAGGGGATCCATTTTTGGTGTTGTGTAGGACATGCTCTGTAGAAAAAAATAAGCTTTGCCAGATTCTGCATGTCATTCTGTATAACGGTAGACATTTGGTTGAGTGCAGAAAAACACACTATATCACTTCTTGTCAGGGACAGATGACAGGGGGTCTTGTGAGGTCCCTGGTCTCAAGGAAATGAGAGGTGAAATTAAACAATGTTATACTGGTGTTTAGGTCACCTTTAAACAATATTGGAAATGTGGCTATAAACCAACAAACTGAGCGTTATTACTTTAATGGGCAACAACATATTTTATGAATTAAATTGTTTGTTTTTAAGCCAAACCAATCTGTAAAACAGAAGTAGTCCTTCACACACTAACATCCCATTTGAATGACACCAACAATACCCCATGCGTACTGACTCATATGTGAAAAATAGAAATGGACTTGAAAATAGATAAAGTCCTAATTTACTTACATTATATTTATCTCGTTATATTACATATACAGTATAAGGCCTACATCTAATATTTCCATCTGCAATTGATTGTCCCAAGTATTCAAGCCATTTTGAGCCTTGTGGTCTGAGCTCCCCTGGCAGTCAGAGGCCCCTGGGACCTGGCCCCAATGGCATCTCTGGTAGTATGCAAGAAAGTGCTCTCACAATAGGATAAAAAATGAAGCTTTGCTTGACTTTACATATGGATCTGTTTAAATGTAGATGGTTTTGTGAATGTGCACGTAGAACAGCAAAGTATTTAGTTTCATATCATGCAATAAGTAATGCTGACTAGCAAGCAACAAAGCTGATTAGCCAAACCGGACTTTTTAGAGAGGCATAAAATGTCATAAAATGCCAAAATACAGTTAAATGCAGTTATTATAATGGTTCAAATTGTCATTCAACCAGGTAAGAAAATGTGCTAGAATTAGAACCATAAATTCGATAGTTTTTTCATTTCAGTTTTGTTTTTAAATGTTGGTAGAAAAGTGCTTTTGGACGTTCTGTAGTGTACAATCAAAGAATGAATGGTTCTGCCCGGCATGGTTCTTTATTACACCTGGCCAAACTGTCTTTCAATAGTAGATTACAGAATACTGTGGGAATTAGAACTTTCAGTGTTAGTAGCTAATTTAGGTGGTTTACTACACTAGTACACTACAGCGTCGTTTGACAGAGGCTGCTGGTTTCAGAAAGAAGTAAAGCTTATTGTTACATTGGGCTACATTAGGTAAATGGTAAATGATGGGGAACTCTAGATATGACCTCTGTTGATGTTCTGTGATTGGTTAGTAGATTAATTAACCACCCTGAACATTTTCCCACACTTTGCTGCACTTAATACAATTAAACAGGACTAATTACGCTCTCTTTGTAATTAAGCAAGCAGTTGGGAAGTGATGTTTAAGCACTGATGGTATCCATGATTACTCAGAAAAGCATATTGTGACATATTGTCATGTAATTTGTCATGTCAGTGCTAAATATTGTCATATTGCTCTGCTCTGTTTAGCTGTGTCAGGCTTGTTTAAGTCATTGCAGTTCCATGGCAGATAAGTGTTTTTCTGCGAATACCGTTTAATATGAACTGTTCGCTGTACCCATGCTGCGGGTCACTGCAAGTCAAGATAAAAAAAGCTTCTGTTGCAAACTAGGAGGGTGTAGCTTTAACAGAGAATCTATTTTCACAATTCATTATTCATGTTTTGTCATGGGAGTTTTCCTAAAGGATTACCACCCAAATATGACCTCTTGACCCCATTGTCCTCAACCAGCTGGACCTCAGCCAACCACTGGAACAGCAGGGCCCCCTGGACGCCATCATCCACAAGCTGACTGACCACATCGTGGACGCAGACCAGAATGTCACAGAGTCTATACTGCTTGTGCAGAGTGTGCAGGTAACTACATCCATAAACGATTGAGAAGTACACAGCTTGTCCAAATGTTTGTATACACCTGCTCACCCAGCGTTTCATACAGAGTTTATCCCCCGCTTTGCTGCAGTAACAGTATCTACTCAGCTTCGGACCACTTAATTCCTTAGGCCCCTCGGAGATAGACTGGAACACTTTAAAATAACCTGAATGTTCTACTGAGCCATGGATAGCAGTCTCACAAATGATTGTCCATCACAATCTGCTGTTTGTATATTTGGGTAATCTTAAGGGATTCTGAATGGAATTTGAGATATCAGAGTGAAACAATAAGCACACAAAGTGACTGAGTGACTCCTTAATTGTTCCTGGTTTTAGGTTGCCAGAGCTCTATTTTGTTCTCCGTCCCAAAGTTAACAGTACAGACGTAAAAAGGTCATCGCAGTAGAGTTAATATTAATATAAGGATATAATGTTAATAAGAGATGAGACAAATCCTTTCGAAGCCAGCCAAGAGAAACTGGAACAACGAAGAGTAAATGTAGTTTTGGCATCTCATAAGAACACTGTCCTTGCTTGCTTTCTGTCTTATCGTGACAACATGCATGCATATTATTGATTTCTAGGACACCTTAATCTTTTTACCATCTACATCAATGAAGTGCACTATACGTCCAAAAGGCTGTAGACACCTTCGTTCTATGTTTCTTATAAAATCGAGGGCATTAATGGGGAGTTTGTTCCCGTTTACTGCGATAACAACTTCTACTCTTTGATTGCATTCAGCTACGAGAGCATTAGTGAGGTCAGGAACTGATGTTGGATTACTGATTAACTCTGGATCACAAACTCCACTCCAGCTCATCCCACAGGTACTGGATATGGAACGCAGTTCCAGTGCTCCACAGGCCAATGCTAGGGGCTTTATACCCCTCCAGCCTATACTTGGCATTGGATGTGGCGATCATATAGCTCATATAGCCTGTTCCATAGTGTCACATTCTATTGGCAGTTCTTTTATCCAAGCCATGTTTGCACAATTAGTAATAGTGGATGTTCTTTAAATCCATATATGTAATTACATTTTTGATTGTTTAATTGATTGCATCTGTGCTTTTCGCATTTCCTCAGGAATACATTGATGCCCATCCGGAGACAGTGATTTTAGACCCACTTCCTGCCATTCGCACACTGCTTGACCGTTTGGAGTCTTACACACTAATCCACAAAATAGAGGAGAGCATGAAGGGTATGTACTTGTGTTCATATTGACTCATAATGTTTGACCACTTTTCGTGACATGCATTTGTTAGCATACTAGTAAATTTAGCATGTGAGGATCATGCGAACAGGTTGCATGTAATTACATTAGCAAATGAGTTAATGTTGCCACCGCATGTTTTGCAAATTATTTGAGTATACAAAACAAATAACCCATCTAATTATTACTATAGTAAGCTTGTGACATTAATGAAAATATTAGCATGCGCGTCTTCAGTAGTCCTTTAAGCCCTTGATATGATCCAGTCAGGGGTGGGGTGTATTTGGTCTTTCCGCTGGGCGAGGATAAGGCTTATGTGGGGCTTAAAGCTCAAAGTTGCTGAGTCATTTGTTCTTTGTGCCACTCACTATGTGCATTCATGAACAACAGAGGAGGCCCGTGTGTTAGCCAGATCCCCACCATATCACCAACTGGAATAGTGGCGTAGCATCTAAGGAATTCAGATGATGCTTATAAACCAAAGTCTCAACATATGTACCTCTGAAGTCATGTGTCATTCTGTAGGCTTAGTCATGCCCATATTATGAACTCCAGGTCTAAGCAGTTTCTATTTAGACATGGTTTTATAAAAATATCTGCTGTTGCTGTTGCATCCACTGGTACACAACCTGATGATGATTTTTCCTCATACTTGGATCATTTGAATTACAAGGAAGTTTTGCAGTGAAATGAAAATATTGATACGTCCTATATAATAATTCTACATGCCTGTGCATTGAATTGACGTTGCATGACAGGCTATCTACTGTTTTACTGCAACACTGTTATACTGACACCAGCTGTAGCCTAATACTGCCAAAGCAACTTAACTGCCACATTTAACAAAGCGTGCTGGTTGTGGCTTATGTTGATGATGTTGCCTTAAAATATCAATCTGCAGAAGTATTATCTTGCATGTAGCAAGAGTTAATTTAACTCCTTACTGACCTTGTAATCAGAGGATCCAGTGATACTTGAGGAAAAACGTCTGGAACATTTTTGTTGACCACAGTGCTTGATAGAAGCAGTATCCCTTTCAACCTAATGGGGGATTAGAGAATTGAGGAGTTGCTACTACATAGCGTTGAGTTTTCTGGTTAAAAATTCTTTGCTACCAAGCTGGAACACACTTTTGTAGTTAGCTAAGTAGTCAGTATACATTTTATACATTTCCAAACTCGCTTTGTCCTTCAGTGTCTTGACATCAGAGTACAGCCTATTGCTGACAGCAGTGACACCATTATCCTAGCTATTCCAAAGCTACAGCACAGCAACAGGACATCTCATCAACGTGAAGGCAGGCTTCACATAAACCCAAGCAACACTGACCAACCCAACCATCTACCATTCCCTATAAAGCATGTGTCTGCTTATACTACCACATACTACCGTGAAGATCTCATAACTGACTTATATTCAGACATCTTAGATGTAAGTTACACAACAAGGATAATGAAAAACAACACCAACAGACATAAACTCATAAACCATCACGCATGTACTTCCTGAAAAATGTTTATGGATCACTGATATCTTACATTTGATGCATGGGTATTTTAAAGGGGACCTTTTATGCTGTTGTTTTTTGCCTTTCCTTTAGTGTGTTATATAGCTCTTTACAAGGTGGCTTCAGCTTGTAACACAATGCTTTTTGCCTGCCTACCAGCAAGCTTGGAACACCATCACACAACATGTAGCAACTACTGGATGTTGTGTGGGGGTGGAACTGCTCTGGCATTTGACCAATCAAAACAAGAGTAGGTGAGCTGACTAGTCACAGCACTCTGGGCTCATCGGGAGGCGGGGCTTAAAGACATAGCAGCTCTAGAAGAGCTTTTTAGAAAGAGGGTGAACACAGATGTATAGTATGGGAAAAACATTGTGTGTTTGGACCATTGAAGCATGGAAATCTATTCTAGTGGACTCCAAAACATAAAATTATGAACACAGATTAGCATACAAATTAGCATAATAGGTTCTTTTTGCCCTGTGGTAACCAGCAAACCAGCACAGCAACCATTTTTAACACTAGCTAAATCTTTCCTTATCATGTTTGGAAAACACACTCAGCTTTTTTAGGGTATCAGGTTTCACTTTCACAGTAATAAACAGTGAGACTAAGAAGATACGGCATGGCTTGAGTTGGACATTAGCACACTGTCAGAAATAGTGCAGAGAAGATTTTGAAGTTTGGAGTTTATTTGAAGCAATACATTGTCTTCTCACACTTCTCCGGCAGGTGGGGCTTTGTGTCTTCTCAGAGTGGGCTAAGCGTTCTGGAAAGCTTGTCCAACCTAGCGACATTTGCTATGAAATAAATGCTGATATAAATAAATGCTATAAATGCTATTTAAGCTGAAGCATGGTGGAGCTGTTTGTCTCTGATGTAGAGGTGTGTGGGTGTCAGTTGAGGGGTAGAGTGAGGTTAGCAGCCTTGGCTGCAGCCCGTGTCTCTAACAGAGGAGAGAACTGTGTTTAGAATTCCAAGGCACTGACTCTTTTTTGGGCTCCCTCACCAGGCAACCACTTCCATGGCTATTAGCTTATGAAACAACACAGTGAGGGATCCTGGGAAAAAGAAGATAACACCGCTAATGTACCCACTGTATCCCAGAATCTGCATTTACACTCTTTTTAGGCCCCACTCGCTCACATGCTCCACGTGCCTTTTTGTGATTATGGCATTATCTGCTTGGGCAATCAGTGACTGATTTTGGGATTTTAAGAACAGGCTGTTTTTTCCAAGAGTTGATCAGTAAGGCCCCTGCGTGATTGTAGATGTATGGTAAGCATTGCCACAAAAGTCCTGTATTTAGATGCAGTGCAAACACTGTTAGTACATGATAAGAGTGTTTAGTTTCACTCAACTACTGTAGACCACGACTGATCCCTGTAAGGCTGCATGCGTCCTTCAATCATATTTCTCATAGGTAAAGCATCTGACACTTCTAGTAGGTAAACAAGTTTCTTCCGTCACTCAGAACAGGCCCGAATCAGAGAACTCATTGCTTTCAGTGTGTAGCGAAACCCTTCCAGTTAGCAAAGCAGAAAAGACTGTTTGATCCGAGAGGCCGTTACTAACCTAGAGCTTGTTTTCTTTTAAGATTTATTTGGTTTATATAAACTCCCGCGGATCAGAATGAAGATAAAAACCTACACATACAGTTTACCTCGAAAGGTTACCATGGATCCAGCAATAATATTGTCCTTTAGGGGATACTACAGCGAGCCAAATATTAGGTGATAATATATAACGCTCAGTAAAGATTACTGTCTGCTGTGACGTTTTATCCAAGCTCTGTTGGATTTATCCAAGCAACAGTTATAGTCCAGGTGCTGTTTTTATCTATTTGTTTGTATCTGTGTCTGTCTATATGAGAAAGAAAGAAAGACAGAAAGAGAGGACAGAGGACAAGAAAGAAAGATTACTGTCTAGTGTGACATTTTATACAAGCTTTGCAAATAGTTGTTGTCCATGTGCTGGGCAAAGAAAGAAAGAACAAACAGAAGACAATAAAGAAAGAAAGAAAGAAAGAAAGAAAGAAAGATAAAAGAAAGAAAGACAGAAAGAGAGGACAAAAGACAAGAAAGAAGGATTACTGTCTAGTGTGACATTTTATACAAGCTTTGCAAATAGTTGTTGTCCATGTGCTGGACAAAGAAAGAAAGAACAGAACAGAAGAAAAGAAAGAAAGAAAAAAGAAAGAAAAAGAACAGAACAGAAGACAAGAAAAAAAGAAAGAACAGTACAGAAGACAAGAAAGAAAGACAGAAAAAAGAAAGAAAAAAGAAATAAAGAAAGAGATAAAAAGACAAGAAAGAAAGAACAGAACAGAACAAAAGAGCAGAAAATAGAAAGAAAGAAAGAAAGAAAGAAAGAAAGAAAGAAAGAAAGAAACAAAGAAAGAGAGAAAGAAAAAGAAAAAAGAACAACACAAAAAATAAGAAAAATTGCTAGCGTGGCTCTATCGCTGTCTAGGCTAACTACTCCAGCTGAGGTCAGATATGTTTCATGTTGGCACATCATCCACTCAGGAGAAAATACCTAGCGCCATCATCATCAGTGTCCAGAGCTAGAACCTTAATCGTAATGGAGTCCAGTGTGCTAACTAAGTGTGCTAACTGTGACCTCTATCTGTCGTTGTGTGATGGACAGATGACCGGATTTGTTCTCCTTCATTCATGGGACTCAGCAGTGAGTGTGGACCAGACATGCTGGAGCAGCTCCATAAGAATGGCATCACCTTCCCCTTCAGTAAGTTCATCTGCTCATCTCTGAGCTAGCTTGATGATAGCTGAGGGGTGGTGGGAGTGAAATATGATATTACTGGTTAAAGTTGTTTTGTGCTGCTGTATGGGATAAAAGTTACTACAGTCTGGTGACAAGAAAAATCAAGAATTTAGGACTTCTCCTTTAGCTTACACTAACCATGCCCTGCATGTGTAGGAGATAAAAAGACCTTTTCCACAACAACAATGATTTCAGGCCCCACCAGCATTTCAGAGCAGAGAATACTGCTTTTCTTTTTTTCTTCTCAAAATGATATTTTTCATCATTTTGAAGCCCTAATGATCACTGCTTTACATGGACTTTAAGAGAGAGAAGCAAAACTTTAGTTCTGTCTTATTGCTGACAAGATCCTATAGGCTAAAATGGCCCAAAGTTTTACATAGCTCTTAATAGGTAGTTATTGTTAGTTGCTTTTACAGGTTTTAGAAGGTTAAGAAGGCCTCAGATATTCAAGTAATAGTGTTTAACAACAACAACAACCTGAACAAGGCAGGGTCGACAATCTGTGTTCTACATCTGGCATTACGTTCCCCTTCATGTGTTCTCAGTGGTGATGAACGTTTGTGCTGTTTTCTGTTTTATTGCAGTCTGTAAAACTCAGGTAGCACATGGCATCAACTCTCATGAGGTAAGAGTACATTTGAAACTGCACCATGCTCTTACGTGGCTCATATCCTTTCCTTGTTAATCATCCTCAACTTATGTAATTAAGTGCACTTTCTTTTCGTCTTATGACTTTGTTTTTCATCACCGTGTACTCCGAGCCAGTCCCTCAGAGCACAGTGTGACACAAACAGCTGATTGTGATCTCCAGTGTATAGTGATCTAAAGGCTGACAGTGAGGACTGTACTCGGCATTAACACTGTGAAACGTTTGAAGAAGCTGAGCCTTTCAATGGCTTTAATACAAATGTGAAGCATGTTGAATAATAGCATTATTATGGGGGGGTGCTGAAGCCTATCCCAGCTCATTCAAATATGCACCAATTTAAAATATGTTTGTGAAATATTAGTGTGGCTTTCAGGTTGGGGTTTATAGACCTTGTCCCCATTCAAAGAGTCCAGTAACGTCTGACTGGCAATAACTGGGGTGTGGCACCAAGATAGCTATAGAGTGGTCAGATTTTCATGTAAGGTTTTTGGTATGTGCTTAGTAAACAACAGTGAAACGATTGTTTAGGCAAAGGCTAAATACCCTGAAACCATAATGCAATGGAGCAAATGTGGCAAGTTACTTCCCAACAAGGGGGAATTTTAGGTGCAACAGCTAAAGAACATTAGGTTTTATATACTGAAATATATATAAAATGAAAATAAATTGAAATAAATAAATAATTAACCCTAAATGCATGTGCTTTTACAAACGGAGTAAGAATTTGGGTGCTACATAAGGTCTTTGAGTGCTTCTTTAGGTTGAATACGATTTCTGCCAGCATGATGTAAAGTTCATCCAGCAACCAAAGATCACATGTGTGCGGAGCGTGGATTGATCAATTGAACATTAGCAGCTAGTAAAATTTCAAAGAAGGCAAATGATATGCACTCAAACCGACAGACAGTGCACAAAGAAGATACACATCATATATCAGACCTTTACTAACAGTTACAGTCTTTAAACTGTCCAATAACCAATCAATGCCTACAGTCTCTACTAAAAGCTTGCCCCGGTGTTGACACGGTTAGATGATTAATGTGTTACTCTCCTCTGGTGGAATGATTGTGTAGGTGAGTTTTTATGACTATGTACACAGAGATTTTACAGGGCTCATAAAGCAAAACTGATTTTTCATTGGTCTCTCCCGAAAAAGCTTTAGCTTCAAGACCTATAGAGAGGTCAGTTATCTCAGCGATGTGGAAACAGGCTTCACCACACCTTAGAAACTACACGCTCACGTGTCATGTGTGTGGGACATTCTTTTCGTATGAATACACCTTAAACACGCCTCCATGTTGAATCCTTAATCTGCAGCCGTAATCTTTTGTTTAGTTAATGTGCAACCTGAGAATGTGTCCTAGCTCATGTAGCTGGATGAGTTACTGTGGGTCTTTGCCCTGTAGATGGCCATCATCTTCAGCGAGGCGGACCTGAAAGACATCAAGCCTCCTTGTGTCCTCCAGAGCTTCATCAACCATAATGCTGTGCTTTACAAGGTCTTTGTAGTGGGAGAGGCCTACAGTGTGGTTGAGCGACCCTCCATTAGGAACCTCCCCTCTGGTCCTACAGGTCAGTCCCGTGTTCTGGATGGTTCTGGTTCTAAAATCGGATTGACTTACTCAGTATCAGTGCATATGCCTGCCCACATCCATTGAATGCTGTATTGATTCAGTTAGTTTTGAACAGTAGTGTATTTATGTTATATCTTGTCTGCTTCATACCAAACAACTTAACAGTGTTTAAATCACTCAAGTGGCACAGCTTGTGGGGGCTTATTACTGAATGTTAGCAGGCACCCTGAAGGCCCACTACATCTATAGGGGTCCTGCAAGTCAGTTCCACTATGATCCCTGTGACAAGCCTGTTCTAAATAAAAAAGAAAAAGAAAAATGGCAAAAATGATCCAGTTCAAAAACTCTCAATTAGTCAAACACCATTTCCAGAAAAGAGATTATGTAATAGTGTAATAATGTAAGTTTGTAAAATTCAGTAAATACATGTGATTTGTTCATTCTCCTTGACCCTTTTTTCTTACTGACAAAAGTATTTGATGCCTGTAACACACTCTAAAACAGCTGGGACAGAGGCATATTTGCCACTGGGCTACATCACCTTTCCTTTGATTATGCTCTTTTTTTAATGGTTTGGGAGGTGAAGATACAAATTGTTGCAGTTTTTGTAAGTGGAATTTTTGCCTGTTCTAGCTTAATACAACACTTTAGATGCCCAGTGGTCCTTGGTCATCATTGTCTGATTCTCCTCCTAATGATGCGCCATACATTTACAATAGAAGGCAAGACAGATTGAGTTTTTCTCTGGATTCTTTTTTCTTTTTTTTTCAGATTCTTTTTTTCTGAACCTTTTCACAATATTATTAATGTTATACGGTGAAAGTCTTAAGTTCTGTGCAACTGTGCATTGAACAATGTTCGTTTTGATCTGCTTATCAGTTCTCTTACAAATCTTGCCACAAAGCAGTGAGCCACGATCCATCTTTGCTTGTAAAAACTGAACCTTTAGTGGCCTTTTTTATAGCCAATCCTGATTCACCAATTCACCTACTTATTGCTGGAATCTTTCAAAATTGTATAACCTGAATATTCTATAAAGGTTTAGCCCCTATCTTTCTTCCATCCCAACTTTTTTTTTTTGTTATTTCTATGGTTCAAGAGAATTTACAAATAACAGATTCCTGTTTTACTGGATTTCATAAATGTCCCAACCTTTCCAAAAATGGGGTTTGTACTATCATATAGTTCACTGTTCAGCTCCACAGCAGCAGCAAACATCGTGGAGGGTCTCCCTCTGAAGTCACACGCATTTCAAAGCCTCCGCGTGCAGGAAAGATGGCTCACTGGGCTCTAACAAGCCCAGTAAAAGTGCTTTACTGGGTGGCATACATGCATTTAGACAAGATTTAGAGGACTTACTCTTATTTGGCTTGTTTCAGAGTCTAAAGTCATCTAGGAACATGTACATCTCCTTATAAAGATACTTTATCTGAAGTTGTTTATGAAGCACTCATTTGTTTAAAGTGAAACTGATATCATGGGCAAAGTGAGATTGGCACTAATGGCTCTTTTGAGCTGCTCCACTCAGTGCTAATAGCCTCTTACTTATCTGTAAACCTGTTTATAGCTCATGTTAGTGCTGATATTCAGACCAGGATGTCTCTTGGATTAGAGTAAAGGAGAATGCTTTGTTTTGTGTTACATGTAGCTTATATGCCGGACTAGTTTAGTCAGTTGTGCCCCCCACTGGCGAATCAAAGTTTCTGCTGTCTAATGGGAATCATCAGGCTGATAGAATGACAGTGCAAATGACAATATATCATGTATCAATATATTAGTAACAGATCACATGCAGTATTACCAGTACGACTATGATCATATACAGTGTATTAATGATATTACTATATAACATCTTCAGTAACAAACTGATGACATACAGTGTGAAAATGACCATATGCAGTATATTAATTACATTATAACAGAATGAGTAATGCTTTGGGAATTAAAGGTCTTATTGATTCCTTCAGACCAAAGAGCCATATCCTTCAACAGCCATCATGTGTCCAAGCCTGAGTCTTCATCAGACTTGACCTCTGTGAGTCTACTGTTATTGTATTCTTATAGATGTCGTCTTATTGTGAATACAAACTGTGCATTATGAGCCACGCAAGTGTTTCATTTGACCCATCTTTGTTGGTTTGCATTCATTAGCGAGACAACTTGGAGGGACAGTTCAGGACACCGAGTGATGACGTCATTCAGAAGATTTCCAGGTGTTTGAGACAGGCTCTTGGTGTGTCTCTGTTTGGGATCGATGTCATCATCAACAACCAAACAGGCCAGCATGCTGTAATTGACATCAATGCATTTCCAGGTAGGTTGTGTTTTATAGGATGAGAAAGAATAGAAAAAGATCAAATAGTTATGAATAGTATTTTTAGTTATCTATTGAAAACATTGTGTATTTTATTATGTGTTATATTGCCCACCGTTAAAAAAAGCAAACGCAACAAATCACCTGAGGTCGTCTGTTTCAGTGGTTTTATCACTGGGAAAGGGGTTTTACTCAACATTGCCCAATAATACAATAACTGTATATCCTCTCATGGCACATAGCTTATTTACAAATAGATAGTTTCATTTAGAAAATCTGGTAGGTTGAACCATGTTCAGATTGAATGCTTGTTAGAAAACGAATAGTTCTGGTTCTAAAAGCATGCTGTCATTGATGTCAGAGTATTTTTAGGCTGTTTTTAGGACAAAAAAATAATACCAAAAAAATCAGTGTGTTTACATGCACTTAATGTTAATAATCTGATACCTGCAGACATTTTGATTGTGTCAGTAGTCCTTTCACCATGCTTACATGCAATTAAATAATCAGATATTGGGGGAAACTTCGGTTCTACATGAGTCAGGTGATAATTAGATTTCTGCTTGCTCACCGGCCTCGCAGAATAAGACGTGACGGTACTGCTGTCTGTTTTCACTCATACACAGACTGAGAATTCTGAAACATATCCAAGTAAGAGCATACATACACTGAGAAATCTGATTACTGAGCTAAATCCATCTCTCATTATTAGATTTCTGGGTCTTAAGCCGATCTAAGAAATCTGAACGTGAACGTGTTGTTTACGTGACCACTTAACAAAATCAGATAACTACAGATATCCAGTTATGATCAGATCATTAAGTACCTGTGTAAACGCTCATTGTTGTACTAGTAAGGAAGAGACCCTTTTTAATAAGTGGTTTAAAAGTTTGGAAAGTGTAAGTTTTACAATAAAAGTGATTTTTTTCATGTTACTTTTCAATTAAGTAAAGAATTCCTGCTTTTCATGGTATAAAAATAGGTCCATACTGGAGGCTGTTTAAACATTTGATAGAAGTAAGCATTGATGAGTGCAGTGTGTCTCAACAAGGAGATAAAAGGGTCAAAAATGTTATCACAAATATTTACACATGAGCCTGATTTGTCTTTATCATGTTAACATACAAAGAAAGCATGCTAATTCATTCTAAAAGCATTGTGAAGAGCCTGGAGTCCCCAAACATTTGATAGGCTCCTGTTCTTCCCCTGTAGTTTGGTGCATTACTCTGTGCAATCCAGTTGCAATTCTGCCTGTACACCACATGGTGTCTGTATTGAGTCAGAGGGAAAGTTACAGATGATATAATAGTACCAGAAAAATATTTGTACATTCACAGTCTTTCGGTACTGTATTTAGAAAATATCCACCTTCTTGTCTGCATGCACATTTATTTTGTCTGGTAGTGTCAGAGGCTCTGTTTTAACAGCCAGCACTTCCTGTAATCAGAGTGAACAGGTCTGCAGTTCCCTCTGCGAGAACATTCAGTTCATTTCAGAGGGAAAGCGCAAAACTATCTTCGGGGTAAAGAGTCAGATTCAGCTGCTGTAGCTACACGCACAGCTGTGTTTGTCACCTCATGTTAGATACTCAAAAGCCATCAGACCGCCTTCTCCCTTGTTGCTATGGAGATGATGTGTATGCAGTAAGGCATGAGAGGGTCTCAGTGGAATAACCAGCAGGTCCCATGAAAGCACAGGAGACACATCTCATCTGCTTACACTCGCCTTTGCTCTGTCTTCTGTTTTATTAAAGATCACTTTCTGGAAGATTAAGTAAGGATGCTCCCTTTATCTCAGCTTGGTCCCTGAAAGTGCAGAGTTATTGTTCAGTAATTCCTCCATATTCTGTATATGTCCTGTTTTGTTTGCTCTGAAATCTGCTTATAACGTTTGTGTGGGTTTACGTACCAAAGAAAGTTGTAATTCTGTTTTACTTGACCTTTTCACCGCCTTTATTTACCTGTAGAACAGAGGTCTTCAAACCGGTCCTCAGCCCGCTCCCGCAGACAGTCCACATTTTTGCCCTACTCTTATGCCTGTGGACTGTCTTTGGCCGTGCGTGTGGGGGTTGAGGTTGCGACGACCGGTTTGAAGACCTCTGCCTTAGAATGGAACAGCCTGTTTCAGTTACTGTGCCTGCCCTCTGTTCTAATTGGCTGAACAAGTGCTCTGTGTTGTGTCTCATTTAAAAAGCAGTCCAGGCTGATAGGCATAGATCGGTTGAGATTGTCCTGAAATCCTCTGGGACGTCAGAGGAAAACAAAATGACAGTCACTCCTTTCAATCGCCTGGGCCCTTTGAAAGGCTCAGCCTCGATGAATGCAAATAAGTTATATTTGCTGCTTAGTTTCCATACAGGGTCCGGGGAGTGCTTGGTACATTTGATTATACATCAGCAAGTCCTATTTGGAATATAGCATCCAGAAAGTAAAGATGAGTAGAGAGCTGTCACTGGCAATTATCTGTGATGGTGGTGTACCACAGGGATTAATTTCTGGGCTACTTTATTCCTGTCTTTACATAAATAATGTAACCACAGTGTTCAGGGTCTCATGCAGATGATAATGTAATTTATTAATCTAACTGCTTTCATTAAGAACAAAACAAAATAGAACAAATAGACCTACTAGATCAGTGACAAAGGGACGTGTCCTATGAGGAAAATGTCCTTTGGACAGTCAGGTTCTTCAGTAAAAGCAGCTCATACAAATAAGAGACTGCACTACATTTGGTTCTTTTTCAGCTGATTAAAAATAATGGGTCAAGAAAAATCAATCAGTAGCTGGGATTGCACTTTATTAGTGACTGTGCAATGTGCAACACTATTGTTATCTGATTTATCTTGTTGTTCTTCTTCTTGTTCTTGTTTCTCTTATTATTGGTCCAGAGAAAACTAGTTCCACAGTTTTCGAGAAATTGACACCATTCCAACTCTGGAAGTCTGGTCGTGAATGGTATACAGCTTGTATACAGCTTTTTGATCCGACATACGGTTTTCGAAAAAAAAATTTCCCATTAAGAATGAATGGTATGGGGAAAAGTACATGTCCATCTACAGTACTATTTCTTAACTGACAGACACCATTTCACATACACAACTTCGGGGCAGACGCCCAACACAAATTCAGTGTTGGCCTGACACGCAGTCGTCTGTTTGTCTTTTATTTTTTTCCATCCCTCATTCCACCCGTAGAGTCTCATTCATTTTCACCCCCACCAAAACCCTATTGTTTCCTTTAACCTACAGACACCAGGAAATTTCTTCAGGAAATGCACTTTTCTGGTTAAGGCTTAGTATTGAATTATTCATGAACTACTATGAAACTAGATGAATTATGTAGTAATGAGAGTGTATATATGGTCTTATTGCATAGGTTATGAGGGAGTTCCTGAATTCTTCGATGACCTGCTAACTCACCTCACCAGTATCCTGCAGGACCACGTATCTGCCGGACCCCTGAGAGTGAACGGAGTGTCCCAGAGTTTGCCTACGGTCTGCGGGGTGCCCTGCGGCAAGCTGGCAAACGAAGGCAGCTGCTGGGTGATAGACAGCGAGGGGACGAAGAAAGGCTCCCATCAGGGCCTGAGCTGCTGCAATGCTGACCTAGCCCCAAACTACCAGCAACACTGCAGGGCCACGCTAGCGGCAGAGGCTTCTACACAGTGACCCCTTGCTCTGCTCCAGTGAATTAGCCTATTTAATTTTTCCTAACAAATCAAATACTCCCTTCTCTAAGCTGAGTGGGGCTAAGGAATATTTCTTTGTGCCAGTATATGATCCGTAGTGTGTAGATAACGACCAAAGATGTACTGATTTTTTTTCCATTGTTGTTTTAAGGTTAAAAAGGTGCAATCAGCATCTTGGGTATCGATGTGATTTAGATTGGTCTGTTTTAATGCATCTTGCACTGAACTTCCTGTATGGTAAAGTGCCTTTAGGGGACGAATGGAAAAGCATTTCATCACTGCTGATTATGGGAAAAGTAAAGGGACTTGAAATGTACTGCTAAGTGACCACGTGACAAAACCACATGATCCCGCTGCTGGCAGGTGTAAAGGCACAAGGAACAATGAGGACGTTTGCTCTCTTTTCTTTCTTGGCTTAATGGAAAGGGCCATTCATTGTCTGCAGCTCCCAGCATTACTGCACTTGCACACTGAAAAAGCAGCAATGCCAGGTGAGACATGGAGTATGTGGAACGTTTGCTCTATACATACCCTGCATAAGGACTTACACATTGTGAAAGGAGCAATAGTGGGGTGCTTGATATGAAGTAAAACTCCCATGACTACCTTAACAGCGGTTTTCAAACTAGGCCTCAGAGACTGTCTGTGGGGGGGCGCTGAGGATCGGTTTGACAACCACTGCATACATGAATACATCACCATTTCTCAACTTGATCTCTATCTGCCATGTTTCTTGCCATGACTTCTGAAGTTGTGCATCATTCTGTACTCAGCGTCTTGCCCATTTTAGAAACTCTGGGTCTAAGCAGATTTCACAGTGAGAGAAATGAATCTAAAACTGACAGGGTTGCGCATCATGGCAAACTAAATAGTTCCAAACCTTTACACTGAATAAACTTGGTCCATTTTTCAGCGGAATGTCTCTGGATCAGGTCAGTTCCTGTCCAGTTGTAAGCAAAGGCGCCCCTGGTCAGATGACCATTGTTTGTTTTTAATGCAGAACTGCTGTTTATATGAACTGAGCTTATTGGAACACAGAATAATAAAATGTGTCCTGTACAAAAGTTATGGCACATGTTTTATGTTTAACATGTGTAAATAGAGTTTGACAGGAGTGTATTGCATGACTGTATGTGCTACAAGCTACAAGCTGCCGCTCCTGCGCACTGACATGATTTTGCACAGACATGAGACTATATAATACTAAACTTAAACACTGTTATAGAAGAATATTAACTACTCACACTACTGAACTTAACTACAGCACTCAACAAAGCTTAGTGTAGTTTTGTGTAGGGCATTTTGCTGAGGTTGCCAGTTTTGAGACTGTCTGCAGAATTATTAGCTTCTCTTGGTAATACTTCATCGTAGGGTATTGCCTATAGGCTATAAGCTTGTCATGACAACTGACATAACCCTACATAAATGTTTATAAATACCTATTGCAACAAGCGACATTCACTATAAAGGTTACATTTGCCGATTTTGATCAAAGTTACCTAAAGTAGCCTTGATGACGGGAATAAGCATTTGTAAACATTCATGTAGGGGTTGTGTTATTTGTCACAACAAGCTTATGTAGATGTCATATAGCCTTATAAACAGTACCCTACAGCAAAGTATTACCACTTCTATTTAGCTTATAATTTTAGTCATACTTTAATAATTTAATAATATAATAATCATATTTTGACTCCTTAATTGCCTTGTATGTCCAGGGATATTTAGAAGAAAATGTACATACAGCAAAACTATGGAACATTTTTGGTTGTCACAAGGCGTGATAGCAGCGGATTTCAAAAAGGCTATTCTTTTTCCCCATAGTGAAATCAGCTTAGACCTGGAGTTTCTAATGTGGGCACGACACTGACTACAGAATGACAGCACACCTTTAGAAGTCTATGGACAAAGAAGGAAAGCTGTTGTCTCACAAAAGCTAGTGAGCAGGTGCTTCAGACACTATTAAGTGTCAACAGTTCTTCTGTCATTAAAGGAGCAATTTGATGATGGTGCAACCTGTTGAATTCATACTGCAAACAATAGGGGGCAACATACCATCAACATATTACTAATCTAAAAGAAACTTTGCAAGTTCAGCATAAAACTTCATCCTTTTACTCACCAAGAGCATCTCCAGCACTGGAAAACAGTGCTAATGTTAACTCTCATTCTGCTTCTATTTATATCATTTCTCTTGTTTGTTGCTGAGCATGGTTTCTTGCCAGGAGCAGGTGGCGCCAATTGTTATAATGGTCGCCTGCCAGGAGCTCCAGCTATCATTGTGTTTACTGTTCATTTCTTTGGCTACCTGTCCCTAAATGATCTGACCGGGAATAGGTTTCAGCATGATTGACAAGCGATTGTAATACACAGTTGGGGCAGCAGTGCTACTTCATTCTCGTAAGATGGATTGATTCAACTTGATGCTAAAGTGACTAACTAGCACCTCCTCAGGTAGAAAATGGTATTACGAGACAGGATGGGCCTGGATTAGCTTGTTAGCATGCTAATTTCAGTAGATTTCCCTGCAATACGATACATAGAAGTCTTTGACAAACCGTCAAAACTGTCATTTCTTCACATTCTGTTGGTAATTGTAGTTCATTTTGGAGTGGAAATCATACATATTGCTCCTTTAAGTGCAGGGAAACATGCCGAAATGACTGTCTGTGGTAATTGACCATATTACCATACATAAGGAAGAGTATGTGGCAAAGAAGGAATACATAACTCACTGCCCACATCAGTCTTTTTGGGGCTTTTAATGTGTAAATAAGACCACAATGATACATTTCCATTGACAGTTTTTACACAGTGTTGTATAATTGAATTTGTATGTTGGACTTCTCTGTGCCTTTTATAACTCCGTTGCTATGCTTGTACATACTGTACACACTGTATGTATTTGTGTATATGTTGTTTTTGGCACGTTTTAAAGGACAGGAAAACAAGACATGCACTATCAGCATTTTATGTCCCTTGTAAATGAAGAAACAGGGATTCCAGAGAATAAATACTAAATTTTAATGACCTCAGTGTTATGGCTGTTTTGCAGTGTTGGGCTGTGGCTTCATTCTGTCTTTCATATTTTGAGGTCACTTGGAAAACCTCCGGTTTGCATAGATTCATACACCCAGCCCGTTACATACAGGTCAGAAGTGATTACTTCCACAATTCCATACTACAGATAACTCTTCATATTTATTGTTTTTCTTAAATAAATCCCACATTGCATTTCATTACAACCAAGTCACCATAATCCATAAAAATATTATTGCATGACGGTCAATCAGCGTAGTACCTTTAAAAACAAGATGTATGTACCTTTTATGTACCTTGTATATAAATTCAATTCCTTTATGTTAGCAGATATTTGATAGCATTTTCTTTGCGCTGGTTTTACATGGTGCCCACGTTTCTTCAATAAGCAAGCGAGATACTGGCGTAAAGCGGTGGGGGGGCTGTGCTGGGTAGAAAGCCAATGGGAGCTGGCTCACGTCCCTTTGTTGTAACAGTTGCACTATGCAGCATTGTGTTTCTGGAGGATTAAGGAAAAGGATGAAAGTCAAAAGTGTAAAGTGTCTGCACTGCTGTGGCTGAGCTAAAGGGGAGAAAGCTTCATCTGGACGGAGCATGCCCCCCTCCTGAAGGGGAGACGAGGGAGTGCGAGGTGAGGAAGGAAAAGCTTGGGTTACTTCAACTGCGGCGCATCTCGTGCAGTTTTTGAGCCACGTTCTCCAGCTCAGACTCGATGGCAGCCAAACTCTCAATCTCAGCATCCTGTAAGAGATGAGAACGAGAGAGAGAGGAGAGAACAATAAGAACACTTTTATTCACTGTGCTTAGATGCGGTCCCTTCACAACAGGAGAAGGGTTTAATAAGCTTATGTAGCCAACAGTGTCCATTTTTAATTCTTTTAAGTTTACTTCTGTTTTTTTGGACCAAAATCAATCATAATTTCATTGTTACATGAACATTTTCCACTCTCTGTTTTTGTTACTGGCCATTTAATGTACACACATCAAACTCTGTTCTGATTGGCAGATCTGTATTGTGCCTCATTCAAAAAGTAGTCTGGGCTAAAATGTTCAGACTGAAATTCTCAAAAGAGTAAATAATGTCTTTCAGATGTCTGGATGTCTGCAGGAACAGCACTCCTTATCACTTCTGAAGGCTGCATGGGTGATTACATGTACTTAATAACCCGATAAATGCTGAAGATCAGACTTTGTCAGTAATCTGCTCACTGTGTTTACATGCATGAGTAATCAGATAATAGGAAACTCCGGGTCGGGCAATAATCAGATTTCTGCTTTGCAACCAGCCAATAAACTCACAGAAGACGTGATGTAATCATAATTTAAAACGTCACTTTTAAAACTTAACTTTTTTCATTTAATCTTAAAATATGAAGATACACATTCTAGAAGATAAAGAATATTTAAACCTTTCATTTTGTCAAGCATGTAGTGGGTTTCAGAATCACTGCAAAAGTGTTTTTTGCGGCATCTCATAGTTGCTCTGTTAAAAGCTGCTTACTTAACCTGGTTCCGCGGTCTGTTTCCGTACATTCGCGGACTGAGAAATCGGAAAGAAATCAGAGTAAGAGTTTACAAACACTGGGAAGCCCGATTACTGAGCTAAAACCCAGCTCTTTTTTACCAGATTTCATAATCGGATTACTGGGTCTTAATCCGATCTCAGAAAACAGAGTATGTTGTTTACATGACAACTTGAATAAACTACAGAAACACCGTTACTGGATTGCAATCTTCGGTACATGTGAAAACATTCGATGTTTGCATAGTACATTGAACTCACTCATTAAAAAAAACAAATAATTAAAAAGGTGAAAAAATATTTTTTTATTATTTATATTTTTATTAGGGGCCCTTCAATATCAGCTATTGTACCTAGTGTAGACTGAACTGTTTACCATCTGTTGAAGAAGAATTCCACCGAAGCCATTTAATGAGATGTAAACAGTTATTTAGCGTGGTTTGGTGTGAAATGGTTCATTGTAGAGAACTTGATTAGTAAATACTGATTTGTATTTCTTTACAGTGGGAGCCAAGGGATGTGATGTCAAGAAACCATAAACATATATATTTTATTCACTATCCAGAATAACTGGTGAACCTACATGTGTCTTCTGAGCTTTTGTATGTAACGTTGATCTTAATAATTTAATTATGCAGAAATGTTGGGAAATATGGTGGAATTCCCCTTTGATGTAACTTTTTGGTCCATTTTCAATTAAATGTTCAGAAAACTTTTATTAATTACCATGTGAAAAAGAAACCGGTATTCGTATCAAACTGATGAAGGTCATTATTCAGACTGAAGCTGCTGAATAAACACAACTAATTAGGAACAGGTGATGAATTGGAGACTGCTGACATCAGCGCCTGTTCAGTGGGGCCAGCCGTTAGCAACCCTCCCAGGAGAAGCTGTATAAAGCATTACCTCCGTCTTCTTGCTGGCACTTCCCTCCTCCTCCCTCCTGTCCTCTGGGTCGCTCCTCGCCATCATCTGGAGCTCCTGCTCCTCAGGGCTCTTCCACACTTCCCCTTCGCCCTGCCCCGGCACCTCCTTCGAGTGGTGCTGTGTCTCCTGCTGGTCATAAGTGCCCATCTCAGCTCTCCTGTGGGCCAGTTGCCTGGTGCGGCTCCAGTGCTTCACTCCAGCTTTGGCTTTCTCCTCCTCCTCCAGCTGTCCTAGACTTTCTCTCCTTTTCGCCACTGCCTCCTCCTGGTTCTCCTCCTCTGCAGATTTCTTCGCCTCAGAATGCTCTCCTGCCCCTGCTGCCTCATCTGCTGAGTGGGCAAAAGCATTCATTTCTCATATCTCACTGTCATTCT
>CM067481.1:28076716-28089513 GCA_034552555.1 Semaprochilodus insignis | reverse complement strand
CTCACTGTCATTCTTGATTCCTCCATCTTTCTTTCTCTCTTCCTCCTCCTATTTTACCTTTACACGCACCCCTGTCAAAGAGGACCTTATATTATTACACAGCATCAGCAAAGACAGCACTCCATTTAATGAGATCACCACCTGCCAGCTGGCTGACAGCGCTGGACCGTCCAGTCTAAAGCACACTGACCCACTCTCAGGCTGAAGCCCTTAGAGCAATCTTGGCTGTGTATTTAAGGATTTAAAGGGAACCTAAATCTCTGTTTACTTTCTTGTTATTGCAGACAAACAGCAAACATGTGCTAAGTACACACTTTGAATAATTTGAATAACCAGTAAGTGACCTATATATTTCACTGTATTTCTCTCCTCTCAGTGTAAACTGGGAGGTATTAATCTTGGGTGAAGCTTACATAAGCATTTCCTAACCAGTAACATGGCAGACGTCTGTTTTCCCACCCACACGTGAGTCAGAGGAACTTAGTAAGCTTCGTAAGCTGAAGCTAACCCAGCATAACCAAAAACTAGCTCTTTGTAGCTGGCTGTCACCTGTTAATTCGTTCATTCATACACAAGTGTATTTTTGTCTACTCCTTCATTCACTTCTTTGTCTGTCTGTTCGTTCATTTGTCCATCTGACTACATGTAGTTGCTTCATTCCTTTATTCCTAGCATTACTGCTACTGAGTGCTGATTGGTAAGCATTACTGCTACTGAGTGCTGATTGATTAGCATTACTGCTACTGAGTGCTGATTGGTAGCATTATTGCTACTGAGTGCTGATTGGTTAGCATTACTGCTACTGAGTACTGATTGATTAGCATTACTGCTACTGAGTGTTGATTGTCTGGTGAGCATAGCAGCTCATTGGCTGCACAAAGTTGGTTACATTCTGATGACACTGTCAAGAATATACATGAAGTGCCATTATTAAATTTGGAGTTCAAAAATGGCTAAAAATATAAAAGCGGTTAACATGCGCTCGTCTGTGTTCAGGAAACAAATGCATTATGTTTAAGCATTTAAAACTATGATTTTGCTAAAATGCTCCATATTAAGTATGAATAAGTATTCATGCTGTTTTCTAAAGGTTTCTGATGAGCTGCAAGGCTGTGAGGGGGTCAGCTGATGATGGAGTGACACACACATACACACACATACCGACACTGTGCGCCTGTTACACACGTTAGGAGTTACATTCATACATGGCTGTAGTTTTATATTAAACTGACTTCTCCTCTTTTTCTCTTGCTTTCCTATGAAAGTGTCCTTGAAAAATAGGATTAGCCCAGTAGTGAAGTACATGTACACGTACATCATTACTTTCCACTACTGTCCTTCAATATTTCTGGCTGGGTTTGCTTCAGAACTATATAAAGCTGGAGCCCTCCTTCTTCGTGCTTCGTGCATGTACTTAATGCTTGGCGAATGCACCAGAGAACTGTGCTATCCAACAAATACAGTCTTCGCTCTCTCTCCTTTTCTCTCCCACAGACATACACTCATAGACCTTTAGAGGATGGGGATTATGTCGTTATTGATTGTACATTCATCTAATGGTGGAGCAGATAAATCGTTAGAACACACAGAATGTTATTCATGTAGTCCCCTGGGTTGGAAAGGTTAAAGACACTTGAACTGCCGTCAGCTCTCTCTAAACTATGAGCTTAATCAAGACTTCTCCCTGAGGACAGCTGAAGAGTCCTGCCAATGTCATCAATGTTTAATGTACTTGTACTCTATCTACTTGTTATCCTCACTCATACAGACCTAGTAAATACAGCACCCCAGAGACCACCATTTATTTACTTCCCAACAAAACAGTCATTAGGTTCAAGTTAATCATTTTTCAGGAGATAATTCTGAGGAGACTAGATAGAAGACAATCCACTTCCTTAATGGATAGGAAGTTGGTAACATGATACTCTAACCCTGCTACATAACGCTGACATAGGCATGCCATAAGCACATAATGGCAGATGTCATATGCTGTTATGAGTGTCTGTCATAGTGATGAGTTCCTATTCAGTGATATTACAAGACCATATAACCTTTTGTATATTTTGTATTGATAACATGACACTGTTATCTCAGTGGACATAAACTGTCATGACAACCTATGACAGCATATGACATCTGCCATGTTATTTTTATGCCATGATTATGTCATTGTTATAGAGCAATGGACTGATCTCAACATCCAAATGTGTTTGGGATCACTCCGAGATCACAAAAAGCAGAACATGCAACCAACTCTTAAGACTGAGCTTCAAAGGTGTGGAAAAAATCTCTGCAGGTTTCTTTTTGGGTGGGCACAATAAATACTGAAAAATGTATTCAGTGTATTTTTTTAATTCTGGCTTCTGTGTTATTTTCTGTTAAAATTCTTTTTTTCTGAAACTGAAATATGAATAACTTGTACTGAATGGCTGTTTTGACAGAAAATTAAATAAATGAAGGGTGGTCTCTGACTCTCATGGTACTATTGGTGCAATTTATAGATTTACAAATACTCACTGTAGGCCATCTGTTGCTGCAGAGTTTATCTCTCCCCCGCTATATTTTCTATCAATGGAAAGGGACACCACTGACCAGATGTTTCAGCTAGCAGTAATTGCGCCTCGGATAAACCTCACAGGCTACGATACTGCCACGATACGGTAGCACACTGGGTAGTACACAGCAAGACTTGCCTGAGTTTGGATCTGTGTGAAGTTTGCCTGTTCTCCCTGTGTCTGCGTAGGTTTTCTCTCACAGTCCAAAGACATGCTGTCAGGTGAACTGGAGATGATAAATTGTCCCTAGGGGTGAGTGTGTGAGTGAATGTGTGTGTCTGTGTGTCTGCCCTATGATGGACTGTCAACCTGTCCAAGGTGTTTCCTGCCTTCCACCCAATGAGTGCTGGGATAGAGTCCAGCACCCCCTGGTACCCAGGCGGATAAGCAGCTTAGAAGATGAATGAATGAATGAATGAATGAACAGATATTATTTGGATGTTGGACAGTTTTCAGTGCAGTGCTGACACTGACAAGGTAAAGGCGTGGTGGTGTACATTTCGCCTATGGGATATTGTATGGGGTATTGCAGCATTGCTGGGGCTTTTGTAGTTAGCGTGACTTCATTTACATAACAGATTTCATCCATAACATGGCATATTTCAGAGTAGAAGTTTGTATTGGGGAAGGTTGGTTAATAATATTTTCTCTACCTGCAGGCACTACGTGATGAAATCAAAACTCAGAAGATATTTTAGGAGCAGACAATAGTCATTCCAGTTTGATGAAAGACCACAGGAACATCTTGAATGAAATGACTTATAGTGAATCACTGCAGGGACATGAACTAACGAGGTCACTTTTGATTGTGGTCACTCGTTTTTTTTAATCACTGATGAATCACATTACCTTCCTCCTCTTCTAAGCTGGAGCGCTTCTCTTCAACCTCGCTTGCTCCTTTTTTCTTCATCGTGGCTCGTTTGCGTTCCTGCTCCTCATTCATGGCATCTGAATCCTCCTCTGCTTCGTTCCTCTTCTCCTGGCTGGAGATTTCATGGTGCTCCTGCATCTTCTTCTCTTTCTCTTCATGCTCTCTATCTCGCTCCTCATCCTTCCCTCTCTTCTCCTCTCCTGGTCTCTCCATGGCAACCAGCATTGACCGATCTGCTAGGAAGGAGCAAAGGTAAGGAAATGGTCAGTGCGCACATGATTCATCTGTAGGCCATCAGAAAAGCAGCTTGGCTTAGAAAAGTGGCAGGAGTTTATTTTTAGAACACTTTGTCAGTAAAACTTACAGCATTTCTGTATGAAAATCCAAGAAAAAACTCATCGTCCATACAGGAGCACTTTGTAGCTCTACAATTACAGACTGTAGACCATCTGTTACTCTGCATACTTGGTTTGGCACCCTTTCACTTTCACCGTTTCACTGCAGTGCTGAGAGTGATAACTGTTCAGTTGTGGTCCTATGGAATCCCTACTATTTCCGGTGATTGGGGTAAAGGGGGCTAGGAAATTATACAGATGAAAAGCAGATGGACCTGATGAAATGGACAATGAGTGTAGATATATGAAAGTATATGTATATATTATGTTTCTGTGCAAAGAAACATAATATATACATATATACAATCCATCAATCTATCTATCTATTTATCTATCTATCTAGTGATCCATGTAATCTGGAGCATTTCTATCAGTCCAATAAGGAAAGTCATAATGAAATATTCCCACCGTGTAAGAATGCCTGTTGAGCTCAAGTTACTTAAAAAAACTTAAAATCACATACATTATATATACATACTTTATTTGTGAAATTTATACATAAACTCAGAAATTACTGATCAGTAGATCAGTTCTATCTGAGAATCATCTGAACCTGAGCTTCAATAGAAGAGATAAGACAAAAATAACGTACAGAGCCTTAAAATGGTTAATGTCCCACATTTCTAAAATTGTATAGTGAAGAATAATGAATATTTCTTAGTTTTCATTTTCTCACAGTTCTACATCAAACCTCACTGTACTCTGTATCTACACTGTACTGTCCGATCCACTCGTACCAGCGCAAAACACATTAATACCACATCAATGTTACTGCAGTGCTAAGAATGGCCCACCCTCTAAATAATACCTGCTCTGTGGTGTCTGTGTGGGGGTCCAAACTAAAGGGGGATAACAAAGCATACAGAGAAACAGATGGATTACAGTGTGTAATTGTAGAACTACATAGTGCACCTATATGGGAGGTACAGCTGAAAAAACAGAACAATGAGTGGAGATACAAGGACGTGTGCATAAGTGTTTGGCAAGTGTATGTGTGTATATATTCAAACACAATAACAATAAAATACAATAGAGTTGAATTAATTAATGAAGAACGATCACAAGGGGGATTCATGGAACTGAAGATAATGACTAATTTAAACTATGGGATTATGAAACCGAGAGATCCTACATTAAAATCAAATGAACCGAGCAGTTAACATTATCTGTGCCACATCGTTCCTTAAGCACAAACGACATCCACACAAGCTTTTGATAAAACTCGACCCAAGCAAATTTCCTTCCCGACCACGGCCTAGTTTATTTTTAGCCTGAGAGCAGACAGCAAAGTCAAACACAAAAGTGGTTCATGGGAATTCGTGAGGACTACAAGCCTAGCAGCATCTCTGTCTGTGTCAGGTTCAGCCTGGAGGAGAGGAGATGTCTGCTGAGAGAGACACGACTGAGTGTGAGTGTGTGTGTGTGTGTGTCAGGATGCTGTGTTTCTGTATGTACAGTGATATGAATCTATTCAAACCAGCTCACTCTAAAAACACTTATCAAGGTTACCAAGGTTACTGGCTGAGTTGGTTTCTGCATTCCTCTTTTATGATAATAGTTGTTTTTTTAGTGTCTACACAAACTGTACTGTACCTAAGATATACAATACACTCATCATCAAAAGAATAGCTGCACCCAGAAGGAAGTGTGGGATTGCAATGCTATTGGGAAGGAAGATAAAGGTTACCAGGAACAATAAATGATGATAAATTTACACTGATATGGACAATATTTATTGAACTACACATACAGAAGTAGTGCCTCTCAGTATGGCGTCTGGCTGCCATGTTTGCTAACACAACATGCCAGATGTCTCGGCATGGAGTTGTAGAAGATCCTTATGGTGTCCTGTGATAATCCATCCCACATAGTTTGAATATTCTCACTCAGTTCCTGCAGATTTTGCGGTGGGGGTGGAGGTGGAGTGACACCAGGCCTTCTGGACGTATGATAAATGGTTCATCTCGGCGCTGACCATGGTGCCTCAACATACGGATTCACTGGTTGTCTCCAACAAGACAAAAGTGGGACTCATCACTGAAGACGATCCACTGCCATTCTGAGTCAAGCCATGACAGTCTGGCACAAGACCATTACAGTCTTTGGCAATGTTGATGTGGTGTTAAGGGCAGTCGTTGTAAAGGTCTGTTTGCATGTAGTATTACATCGTGCAGCTGACTGCCAATGGTGCGGGCACTAATAGGATGACTCATGGAGGGCAACATTACTTGCTGAACGTCCACAATCGTGGCTGTTGGGCTGCTGGATGTCGGGCTAACTTGTAGGTTCTCTCTCTCCGTGGTTTGTGTAGGTCTCCCAGATCCTTCATGTCGCTGGTGCATCAAAAGCACACTATAGTTATATCTGCACAACTGATATGGCGCACAATACGTTGATAAGACCATCCCGCTTCCCAGGGCCCTACGATGAGGCCGTTCTCAAACTCTCCCAACACCTGAATTACTTTCAAACTCTTCTCTGAGGCATACTTCACTTGCAAAGGATGTTACCAACACAACTCCATGAGTCAGAACGGAAAGCATGCGCAACAAGATGACCTTACATTGTCAGTAAGGTACAGTGATAAGGCCCGTCCTTCCGTCACATGCGTGGCCGAGGGTGAAACTTGAATCATTTGCATGACTCACAATGTCAAACCCACCCACCAAGCTTCATTCCCGTTGATTGAGTCCTTCTGGGTGCTACTATTTTTTGAGTGAACAAAGTTGGTCAAGATACGGGTCATAGTGGTCAGATACACAGATTTAATTCATCCCTCTGAAGTGCTGCCATTTATTTACTTGAATATGAGAGAATAAAACATATTCATTTTGCCTTTCAGTTTATTTGCTGTTGTCATTTGTTATGTTGCTGTACCGCACTAATGCCGTGGCATTACTTCTTTCTGCATGTGGAATGAGAAGAGGAAACCAGTACAAGCTGGGATCACTCACCTGCAGTGGCCTCTGGGTCCTCAGAGTGGTGGCTTACATATTCAGCGCTGTCCTTCATTCTCTTCTCAGGCCTCTCATTGGCTCCTGAAGAGAGGAAGGCGGGGTTATATGAATGCTTTAACAGGAGAAACACCACATACTGCATCAGTTCACTTCAGTTTCATTCAAACAGTGCTTTGTATAACAGACATGGTCATAAATCAGACAGGTCCCAAACTCCATAGAGCAAGAGGAAGAAACAGTTAGCGGATGAAAATGTATCTTGGGTAAGTGAAAACATCAAATATCAAATTGATATATACAATATTACTTTATTATATTATATCAGCTGCTCTAAGAACATTACAAGCTTGTTACACTTATTTGTACATGTTCTTAATTTAAGTAATTTATTGGAGAGGAATTGTCTTATTCTAGTGCCAGATGATTCAAAACCTCATATCTCTCCTAAATGGTAACTTCACAGGAAGAAAACATGTTCTAAGTTTCTACTCCTTTCAGTGAGAATGTTTTGATCCGACAGTTATAAAATGTTAGTCTGTCACCTTCCACAGCGATGTCCTGCAGTTCCTGGAGAAAGTTGCGATGGCGCAGTACAGTAACAAGCCTGTCATCTGCAAACACACACACACACACACACACACACACAGATGTTATACGAGCAAAGTCAGTGTTTCTATTGTGTTCTCACCACTGAGAGACACAAGTTCACACCGTCCTCGCCATTCTGCTCTTTGCAGCTTTCAGCACTTTGCTCTCATTTCTTAAAGGTAATTGCCCTGAAATTTATTGCCTGCACTGGAGCTGTACAATTAATCACTGAATCCCAGAGAGAGAGGGGGAGAGAGAGGGGGAGGGAGAGAGAGAGAGAAAGATAGAGAGTAGAGAGAGAGAGAGAGAGAGAGAGAGAGAGAGAAAGAAAAAGGAAGAAAAAGAATGAGATAGATGGACAGACAGACAGACAAACAATCAGTCAGACAAATAGACAGACAGGCTGGCAGACAGATGGACCGACAAACAAACAGACAGACAGATAGGCAGATAAACAGACAGACAGATAAACAGATGGAGAGACAGACAGAGATAGATAGATAGATAGATAGATAGATAGATAGTGAGCAAACTCAGCTGCTCACATTTCAAAAATTTATCTCTCTTTCCTTTTCTCTCTCTCTGAAAAAACACCCCTCTTCTCCACCTGCACTCTCTGTTTCTGTCCTGTCCTTCTCCACTGTTTCTGTCCTGTTTCGTTTCTCCACAGTAAGCTCTGCGTGTGTAACAATAGACATTCTGCTAATGCAGTGATTGATTTTAACTCAGTGTCAAGGTAAGACAGGCCAGTTCAGTAATTGAATAGCGCAGGACGCCCGTATCCTTGCAGCATTATGCTCTCGTGACTGCTCTTGTGGTAAGGCCATTAATTTCTTTAAGCCATTAACTTTACACTCTGAGGAGTGTGCAGTCATGAGGGAAATATAAGCAATCATCGATTACATTAGGAAGGTCACAGAGATGGCATGAATATCATTGCATACCCTCAACAACACCAGCAATGTACGCAGATATATTGCCTATATAAAATATGCTAATGCATTCGCACTCATAAATAAACATTAAAGGTTTTTTGCTAATTATGTTTCTTTAAGAAACTCTACAAAAGCACTCAAGTGTTCTTTGATGAACTAAAAATGATTCTTTGATAGAAAAAGAAGCATTCTTGCATATCTTGTCTCCATATATAAACTACATATAGTATCCAGACTACCCTTTAAGCTGCACCCATTGCTGACAATTGTGTTCAATGACTGTGCACACACAAGTTTGTAAAATCTCCATAGAAAGCATTGACAATAGACTGGGATTCTCTGGAGCAGCCACACATGAGCCAAATGTCACCATGATTAATGCCAAGCGCCAGCTGGAGAGGTACAAAGCTCTCCGGCACTGGGCTGTGGAGGAGTGGAACTGTATTCCCTGGGGTGATGAAGCTTCATCTAATACCTTGGGGATGAGTTGGAGTGATCCAGAGCTAATCATCCAACATCACTACCTGATCTCACTAATTCTCTTGAGGCTGAGTGCAATCAAATCCTCACAGCAATCTAAAACAACTTTCTCAGATGAGTAAAGACTACTACTGCAGCAAACTGGGAACAAACTCCCCATTAATAACCCTTGTTTTCGTAAGAAACACTGGGTGTCCACAAGTAGTTCATACAGATTTCCAGGAAATCTATTGTAGCTCACCAGTTCTGAGGGTTTGCAGGCATTGCTGAGATACTGGGACTGAGTGTGGTTTGGACAGAACATCAGCGAGAACCTCCACTATGCACTTTATCACCTATACAATAACAGAAAGCACAATTAATGCACAAAAACAACAACAGCACACTCAGCACATGAGGTTTATTTCAGCCGCACTTTCTGAAGTGCAGCCTCAGGTTTTTCCATTTCTCATCACAAAGCCTGGAACATTAAACTCATCATTTTTTCACTTTGCAAATCCTTGAATTTTGAGTCCACAACATCCTGCAACTAAAAAACAGCCAAAATAAAAGTTTCTAACTGGTACTTGGTTAAAATTAAAGGAAAAAATACTTTTACCCACATAGAACCTTTACATTTTCTCACACATCTCATTTACATGAATAGTTCTTTCAATAACCATCCATTGAAAGGTTCTTTAAGGAACCAAAAGTGACTCTTCTATGGCATTGATACAAAAAAAATCACTACAGATGAATTCAAAAATCATTAAAAATTAAGAGTCTGTAAATCCAATTATAACAAATGCATATATATAGACTAGCACTTTCTTATTTCTTATACCACTTATTTCTATACCACTTTTCATGTTCTGATACCACAACCTTGAGTATCTGATGCTACAGATAGGAAATCTAATACCAACTTCTTCTCTCTATTAAACAACTAAGCTGTTAATAATACATTAGTGTGAATGCACTTTGCTTAACCAGCCATTTAAATAATGGTGGTGCAAAACAATATTGCAAATATTAAATATATCACAACATTATGTTTTGTGATACTGCATAATATAATGTCATCCACAGCTGTGACACAAATATTTCCCCCTAAAGGAAGAAATGCATGTAATGCACCATGACTCTTTTCTTTTAGCAGTATTTTTGATTGGTCAAATATTCAAAATCTAATTTAATGAGCAACTTTGTACAAAAGTTAGTTGTAAGCATTTATGTAGTAGTTTAGACTAATGGATTATTTTGGATTATACTTGTTCCCTCTGATATCTGATCCAGTGATTTTGGCTAGTATCAGACCGATACCCAGTGTTGTATAGAAATTCACACCTTTTGGCCTTCAAACCACACTTCATTTAAATCATACATAGGTGAACCAGACATTCAGTAGCCCCAAAAAGTATATGGACACTTTAAACAGTGCTAGTCGTTCATGGTGGGCAGTCATGGGCTGGAGGTTAGGGAACCAGCTTTGTTACTAGAAGGTCATCAATTCAACAGAACATGACTGAAGGGCCTTTGACGAAGGCACCTAACCCCCAGCTGCTCCCTGGGCACCATAGACAGAGCTGCTCACCACTCTGGGCAAGTGTGCTCACTGACTGCACTAAGAATACTATACAGCACAAAAGTGAAAGCATCAAAACATAAACTCAGAGTGCTGTATTGCATACAGTTTTGGGGCCACTGTATGTAATAACACAGTTTTTACAGGTTTATCTGTGGAACCTACATAAAGTAGTTGTGTCCTGCTTCGTATTCAATGTGTTTTAATTACTTGTACTCTACTGAAGTGTACATAAAGACTCTTCACAAACCAATAATCCATATCACTCACACTGCTTACTAGACTTCATGTTCAGATCGTGTACATAGTTAATTCAGGCAACAATGAACCAGCCACTTTGCTTTCACTAAACATCATTGCCTGGTCTCATCCTTTCCTCCCCCTCCTCCTCTCTGTGGGCATCTTCATGTTCTCACAATGACAAACACATCTCTCTCATTACAGAGAGCCAAACACTCGCGCTAATGCCACGGCCACACTGCTGAAACGGCACAATCGATCTACTGAGCAGAAGCCAGGCTGTCCAGCTTGCAATTTAATATAAGTGCTAAAGTGCAGAGCAAAACATTCTTATTTGGGGCGGATTATGGGGGAAGGGACTAATGTCATGAAGGTCTTCTGTTTTGCTGAAGGTGCTTTCGTTATGTATATTAGGTTGATCTCTCTTTTTCTCTCTCTTGCTCCACCTCTCATGCATAGCTTTACTTGCTGCAAATGAAACGTGATTAATTAAAATATTGATGTAATATATACAATATTATTCATATGGAAATGTTGATGTACACATTTGACTCAAGCATTTTTTTCAGTGGGCTCTACTATCGAATTAACCCGTATTTAAATTCAGACTTTTGTTCAAATTCCATTGTTGGTGAAGGCCTATGAAAAAGATATTGCACATGTTGCACCTTATATTTTGTGTTTTGTGTCGATATGCAAAACTTAAATATGAATGTAAATATAAAAATATTAAATTAAATGAAGTTAAATTAAAAGCTGTGCACTGAAGTAGAAAAATGTCATATTTTAGTGTGTTATCTGTAGGGGATGTGCTACACTTCTAATCAACAGAATATGACCAGAGCACCCAAACTTCAGCACACGCCTGTAACTATAACTAAAGCACTCTGGGTCCCCCTTTTTAATGCTTTTAAAGACTTTTAAACAGACAATAGAAAAATAGAAAAACAATCCTGGATATCAAGACGGTATTTTGTGTAGGAAAAAAGAGCTTTCAGAAAACGTACTGGGCCATTTCTCCTCATCATATTAAACCCATGTTGGACATGAATGGGTTAACTACATCACGGTGTAATGAAAGTCAAGCTGGCAGTTTAACATAGAGGATCATAGAAGATGTGCGTGATATGTTCTAGGCTTCTTTTCAGCAACTCTTGAGGAAAGATAGAACACAAAGCGCTCCTGAGACCAGCTGTCACTTCACTGAAGCCATGCTGTTGAGTCACAGTCAGAAACAGAGTGTTAGCCCACACAGATCCAGAATAGGACACACTGAATGCCAGATTCTCTCCAAACCTCATCTACTACTTACACTGAGAGAGAGAGACAGAGTGAGAGAGAGCTCTGCTTAAATGTAGAATATAAAACCATCAATTTACATCCAGAATCACAGTGATGAGCTGAAACTGGGCCATTATTCTTTTAAAAGACAAAAGAATAAATAACTGTTACTCCTCTCATCATAAAGTGCTGTCACATCAGTTCCATCTCTTGGCAAGCACATAGAAGCTCTTCCTCCAGAATATCCTGTTCTCTGTTTAGGTCCTGAAACCTGAACTTAACTATATTACATATTCCCATTCAGTATAGCAGAGTAGTGTCAGCATGCAGAGACGCACCGATCCGAATGTTTTCTCACCTTATACTGATTCTGATACCTGCACTCAGAATAACAGCTGATACAGAGTATTGATCTAGCACTCGTGCCCTGTAGTACCATTCAACAGTATGGAATCACATCTTAAAGGAATCATTTATCACCAGTTTAAATACAGTCATTCATGTTTCATGTGCAATAATAACAAAGCAGATTTAAACCTTAGAAACTGGACATTAAAACATATCTGTAAATATTTAATGACACTGAGTTATTATATACAGTAGATGATACACAGTCATGAGCCATAATTGCTAGGTATAAAATCTGTTTCATAAGTAAATGGATATTATGTAAGCAAAGTCATTCCGAGTGTTTTAGAGAAATAAGATGAGCCAGAATTGTTTACAGTGGTGCTGATAGGAACCCGGAATATGAAGAGTTGTCTATGAGCTTCCTATAACTACATCACAGTTTTGCAATACCTTTGATACATGCAGTGTGCTGTAACACAGATTGGTGCATGCATACACACACACACACATACACACACACACACACACATACACACACATACATATATATATATATATATATATATATATATATATTACC
>CM067481.1:27984668-28071919 GCA_034552555.1 Semaprochilodus insignis | reverse complement strand
TCTTCCCCCTCCCCCTCTCACCACCCCCACCCATCATTGGAAAAAACACCCCCCCTTTTTTCTTTTTTCCCCTTAGGTCATTCTGCCCTTTCCACCCACCACTCCCCTTCCTCAACTCTGGAGGGGGGATGCTTATTATTTTAATCTTTAATATACATGTATACCCTTACACACACACACACACACACACACACAGCACTCATTATCATGAGTCATCCTCTGAGAATGTTTCTACTTTTTAACTGGGTTATAGAGGCATCATATAACAGGGCAAGGGTTTTTAACAAAAGTGAAAACGTCTCAAACATTATTTTCTCTTGTTTGCTGTTCATACATACATGTGGTGTATAAGTAAATTTGCCCATTGTGTTATGGTTATAGTTTCCTTATCCAAATATATACATGAATATGGCAATAGTGGCTTTGACTGGTGGTTCTATTTCAGTGACTCTCCTTTATACTGTGTTTTACTCCAAATCTGTCATAGTATAGACGGAAGGTGTGTTATATCTTCTGACAGTGGCAGTGCTAGAAAAAGTGACCAGGGGTGGCAAAGGATGACAAGGAGTTTTGGCAGGGTGGGGGACTTGGAGTACTGCTGATTGCCGATACTACCCAGGATGAGGTTGGGGGTGTGTTAGCGTTAGCCGATAGCTAAACACATTGCCTCTTAAAAGTGCAAACAACCTCCCACAGTGAATTGGAACCCAATGACGTGACAGAAATTTTGGGGTGTTATCTGGGGTGGCCAATCGTTTTTCAGGAAAGGCACAGACCACTCGGGCAGTCTTTTAGAACCAGGGATGGCTAATAACTAAACAATGAAGGCTCCTAAATGGTTATTAGTTTTGACACACAGTTGTACAGAAAATATAACTTTTTCTAGAAGCTTATTATCATGTGGAGGCTTAAACTCTTTAAACAGGTCATTTCCAATAATGGTTCTTTGAAGAATCACTCATTCACCACTCATCAGTTCAATAGGATAAGCATGCAATAAGCAGTTTATCATGTTTTGCTCATCAGTCACATATTACAGATATCATAACAACCCAAAGGAGCTCAGCATTGTAATTAGTCTAAACTCTATCGTGAATGTCCAGGAGTTCCTTTAAATCTCTGCCTCAAAATAGCAGCAAGAATCTAAATCTTTCTCTACTACATGTTGCAGTCCACAAAATTATGGAATAGCTGCTGCTTAAATCGTTGTCCATTGGGTGCCCTCTAGAGTTTACTCCTTTACATGCTGATTTCCCATGATGGGTCATTAGGCGGCTTACGTTGCACGTCTTCTCTGTGGTCTCTCAAAGGAGCCCTCAAAGCGAAAGCACATCCGACAAACGTCATTTAGTAGAAGAACCTGGCAGATAACAGCGGTAACATGATCAGCTCCTCAACAGCAGCAATGCAACAAAGACAGAATTAACATTAATTGGGAATAACTTTTATCATTTGATGATTCTAAAGTAGCTATGCACTTGCTGTAGGCTTGTGTAGAGCACTTCTTGCACTTCCAAATCAATCGAGATTGACTTTGAAACAGCTTTAATATGAAGCAGGCCTCACATTTGTTAATAAGTTTGTTCAGTCTCAAATTTCCTATTTCACAACCTGCACAGATCCTAATCAAGGAGACAATAAAGTGGTTTAGCGTCAGCAGTGCTGTGGTGTTTGCCCTGTATCATATATCTGTGCAACTGTTTGCTCTTGCAAAGGCCAGGAAAGTAATGATTGAATCCATTTCTTATTATGGAACACACCTGCATGGACATGTTTGTGATGGGAAACGGACCTCTCTGATATAAAGGGCTTGGCCATAAATCAATCTGTGCACCTGTGAGATTACAGTGGTACTAGCTGATATAATCTGTCCTGATTCCAGTCAAAGGTTCTTGTTTACATATTAAACCAATGATTGTATTTAAATGTCAACACTTAACATAGCTTTCTTCCAGTCCCAGAATACTATGGCTTTTAATGGCAGCATAAAAGCACATAACACTTGTGTACTTCTTCCAAAAGCTTTATTTGAAGAGACTAAAAGCAAGTCTCAGGTTTCGGCATCCGAAAGCGATTATCTCATTAGTCTGGGCATTAGGCATCTCTCAAACGGTCTGCATTTAACCACCATCTGAAAGGCCTCAATACTGTTCTTTCCAGTTAACAGCTAACTCCTTTGACCTCGCAAACGTAATGTGTTTTCGGGCTAACCTCAGGCCATTTTTGTTCAGACGAGCCCGAGTTGGCTCACACAATTACCTTTCCTAGCTAAATCAATTAGAGCAGCATTAGTCTGGGCTAAATGTGGCCTGCACCTGCCGCTGCTCTATTTGGACTTTAAAATGGTGGATATCCGGTTAGGAGGATGATGGATGAATCAGAAAGGGTCATCAGGTTAACGTACATGATGTGCTCATGCTGCAGGTGCTGTTTACCATTGCAATTTGATGAGTTTCACAAGAGTGAATGAAGCAGTACAAATTTGACTCATTACTGTCTCTCGCTTGCAATGACACATTTTTCCTTGTTCTTCCTTTCGTTGGCTGTAACATACAACACTGCATTGTTGTTGGACTCTTAACCTTTGAGAATCCAGTCAAAAAAGTGGTGGAAAAAACTGGCATTGTTGAAGGTTCATGATATAGCAGAGAAGTTCCATGAAGCTTCATCTACAGTTTCTATAAGGAGGCCATATTGGCGGCCCAACAAAAAAAGACAGAAGCCAAAACAGTTGTCGGAGAGAGGACGGTGGTTAAACACGAGCCTCCTGATGGGGGCTGCCCAGGCTGAGGGGTCTGGCCAGTCTTGACGGCGTTGGGTTTGGTGTAGATGTAGGGGTGGTCCTGAGTTTTGAGAGGGAAACAGTGAACACAGAATTCAATAAGAATTCACAGAATTCAAATCAATGCAATAGCAGATGTAAGTGTGGTATTAAAAAAAAGAGGAAGTCTTACCACAGAAGGACACATCAGTTGGATGGGGTGTGAAAAACTCTCAACCATAAACTTCTCCCCTTCAGGCTGAAACTGCACATGTAATGAGTATAAAGAACATCACATCACATCACCACAGATTTTAGGTTTTTGTATGGAGTATGTATTTTGGTCACAGTATATCATGGATGATCAGACTTACTGGTATCACTGCTAAGGGGGTGGGGTGCAGGGGTGAGTGTGGAGGGTAAGGGAAATCACACTGGGAACAATGGGCCATGATCACCATTGACTCCATAATTTTAGTATAACTACTGAGCGGGTGGGATGAGAGGATAAGGGAAAGGGCAAATCACAATGGGAACCATGGACCATGATCACCACTGGCATTCATTGTACACCTACAGACCCAGAAAGATCCATCCCATCCACATTGCCATCCTTCCCCTCTTCCATCATAACAGCTTAATCTCCCCAGATTATGTAGCATTCTTAAAGCTAACGCAGCAGGATCAGAGATCAGACAAACTGATGACAGTCATGATTCTTTTTGACCTCTCTGAAACCTTTGACAAGACCAAGCGCAACACATTGGAATCAATGGCTCTGCATGGATGAGTTTCTTGCCCATCTGGGGGGGGTTGATGGATGGGAGCCCACCATCTGAAGCTTAATCCCAATACAATATAAATGCTGCTATACATCCCTGGATCCTCACTATTATCATGACATCTTATGATGTAGATCACTACATCTGAAGATGCACAAAGTAGATGCCTTGGTGTAACTCGTTCATATTGCAAACCTGACCTCAGTCATGTTGATGTCTCTGGAGCACTAGCCCTTTCTTTCTGAGGAGGTGCTTGGGCAATTTCTTGTCAGTTCAAGGCATGACTACAACAACTCTCTCCCAGCTAGTCATTCCATGCAGGCCATCAATCCCTTGCACTTCTCACTCAGCTGTTGTGTTCTCTTCACCGGCTTCCCTCATCAGATGTTAAACTCTGAAGGTTATCTTTAAAGCCAAAAATGGACCAGCCCCTCCCTATCTCATGACAGTGGTCAAAATTTGATCTGTACCTTGAGGCCTTCGAGCCTCAAGTATGGCCTGGCTTGACCTGCTTGAGTCTTATTATGTATTTGCTCTCTAGATATCAGTATGGACTATCGTTTCTGGCCATGTCTTAGCTCAAGGGTACTTTGGACTGGAGGTCTGTATTGCCATTTGACTCCACAGGACTAAATTTCAAGGTCATATGTGGATGGTTGACCAATCCTGTGTGTATGAGCAGGACAAAATCTACATGTAGAAAAAGCATGCACATTAATAAACAGCCTGAATAAAATGATACTCACCATGCAATAATCAGCATGCATAATTAACAAAAGGGGGAAAAGCTAAATAATCAATAAGAAACTAATAAACTCATTGTAAATAGTTGCCAAGCAACGAATCATGCGAACAGTGCATGAATTGCATTATTGTGCTACAGAAATGACGGAGTCGACCAGTCGGCTTCAGCTGTGGGAAGGGCTCTAAAGAAAGGCTAATACAATACAATTAACACTACTAAACCTACTTAGGACTAAATAGGATATCTCTCTATAAGCTCTGATTGGAAAACAAAGCATCTGCCAAAAAACATTGAATGTTAAGCATTTATGGCACTGATCCTTCACAATCTGCATGATATAATTATGATTTATAACTGTAAAATCTGTACAATTCCTTTCAGCTTTCTTATTTGGCCACTGATGTGACAGACAGATAAATCTGACATTACTATTGTGATTCAAACAGCTAATATAACACAGCGGTTCCTAAACCTGGTACTTCCTGCCAAAACACACCTACTTCAGCTCAGGAAGGGCTTGTTAATTAGTGCATTACTGAAATGAGGTGCGTTGGCAGCAGGGCAAACAATAAATGTGAGGCTGTCACTGTCAGGCTGGGGGTCCGCCAGGACCAGGGTTGGGAACTGCTAGCCTAGCATAAATAATCATCAGACAGTCAAACAGTTAAACAGTTTTAGGGCATCAACCTGTTTAAAACATAAAAATACTGACTGAACAACCAAACAACAATGTCGACAATGTTTGTGGTGGCCTTCGTTTTTTCATTTAACTTCTGGGGCCATTAGATCCTAGTTATGCCACTGCTCCTTCTCTAAGCATCTCTAAAAGATAAACAATCATTGAGAAATGGCAAAAACACACCAAATCTATGCCACATCCGCAGTTTTGTATCTCAGATAAGGGCTGGAAATTATATGCCTTCTGGATAAATTGCCCTTTAAAAAGGCCAGAGGAGTACAAAAGGAATCAACCTTATTCTCACCATATTGTTCCAAAGACCCTTAGCCAGCTCTTCATGTCCTTTCATGGTGAAGTGGAAACAGTCCGGGGTGAAGAAGCTCATGTCAATCTTTCCGTTCTAACAGGGACAAAGAGAGACACTGCTATGCTCATCATAAAGTAAGTATTTACTCCTTGTATAATGGAACATAGAAGACAGGGTTTAGAGCAGTCAGCTGTAACCAAGTGCCGAACGTTTCTTACTGGGTGCCGTGGGGGATCAGCGTATTTCAGAAATGGCTGAAGAACTACAGCAAAGTCGCTCTTAAAGAAACGGGCACTGTAGAGAAGCTGCTCCAGGGCTTTCTAGGACAAGGGCAAGAATTAAAGTTAGCATGTCATGCATAACAGGTCCAGACGGCCTGCTGTCACTCCACCTCTACCCCTACCGCAAAATCTACAGGAACTGAGTGAGAGTATTCAAGCAGCATGGGATGGATTATTGCAGGACACCATAAGGAACTCAATGCTGGAATGTCTTAGCATGTTGAGTTAGTCAACATGACGGCCTGACACCATACTGAGAGACTACTTTGTGCATATGTGCAAAATGTCTTATCTCCAGGGACGCTAGAAGGTATTTTAAGCTTGGGGGGTGGGGATTAAATCAGGGCAGATGAGTCGTGACCATGTCAAGAAAAATTAATTGCCTTTTTTAATTTGAATGGTCTTTTGCTAACTTACATGAAACAGAACATAAAGTGCTACAATGATGTGAGAAATGACAAAATATACATCTAACTGACACATAAAACCTCTCTCTACTCTTTTAACTAACTGAGCGGCAGCTAATCATGTTGCTGATATGTTGCATGGTGACCGATTAGGTCATGCCCACAATCTCACCCTGAGATTTAACTCTGGAAAGTCCACAGAGTGAGAGATATAAAGGTTGATAAAAACTTGTAAAGGTTGTAAAAAACATTTTAACATTACAGAACTTTATTTTAAGTTTAAAAATGATTAAATAATGTGCTGCTGTTCAGAACTGGCCTGTAACTATGTTCAGTGTTTTTTTATTTGCACCTTAAACTGTGTGTGTTTTAATGAGGTGCCCAAATACCACACCACAGTCGTAGGCTCACTGTACTGAAGATATGCCATTCACAGAAGTGCACGACTACTACAGGCTTTGGAAATATAGTCGCAATGTATATATAATAACAGTTGCAATCCCCAAATCAGACACCACCAAGTACCAAATTCTCTAATCAGGATTGACACACCTGGAACTGGAGGTTGATCTCAATAAGCTCTTTAAGATCAGCAGAGCCTGTGGCTGGCTTCACCAGGCAGGAGCAGAAAGACCTGGGGAGAGTAGAAGGTATGAGTAAGTTTCACAAAACAGCCGTAATTCCACTGGATACAATGTTAACCATCAACATGGAAAAGCTTCAGTGTGCAGTATAATGCAGTAAACACCAAATTCAACATCAACCATATTAGCAGAGCTTAAACTCCACTTAAAGTGATAAATATTGCCTCAAGCATAAAATACAAACACATCATATTTAGCTATTTTATCCATGTTGTATTTTACCCACAACCATTCATTGCTTTTCTGTCTTTTTTGACTGTGGTTGCCAAAATAGTCCCATATAAAAATAAATACATAAAATATCAAGAAGAAGAAGAAGAAGAAGAAGAAGAAGAAGAATTTATAAGCTCACCTGACAAAAGATTTGTCACCTGTGACTGAAATCTACCTAAAAGCGTGTAATACCTTCACGAGCACGAATAACAGCTGGGATTTGATTTGGTACAGACTGGACAAGTTTCTGGATGTAGGCCACATCAACGTTCAGCCACTCTTGCACAAAGGAATTGCACAGTTCAGCCAGATTTGGTGGATGTCTTCTCTGGCACAATTCTGTGGAGAATTTCCTGTAGACTGTGATTTATGCCATTGCTGGTAGACCCGTATGACCATACGCTTCCATACAACTGCAACTTCCTTCACACTATGGTCTTTGACATGCCTAAATGCAATCCCTCCTTTCTGCCAATCATTAACATCTGCTTTGGGCCCATTTACCACACATGGAACGAGACATTCACTGCACTGTACCACCTCTTCTCAATCTACGAATCCCATCACTCACACCCCGCAGGTATTTATAGGTGACTCATTTTTTGTCTGGTGAGCTCTATATACAGCAATTACATAAAACGAAGCAGAATAATTACTGATCTTAGGTTTCAAATGTAATTGTTTTATCTAGAATGCTCCCTATATGTTGGAGGTTGCCAGGTTGACCAATAAGTTGATCTAGAAAAAGTTGTTCAGATAAAAAGCTTAGGGATGCAGACTACCTCTGGAGCAGACAGCCTGGGGTCGGCTTCTGCACCTCTCGCAGCGTCTCCATGGGCAAAATCTGAACCACATTCACTATCATCCGAGGAACCTGCACAGAAATACTGATGACTCTGGAAACGCTGTAAAGAAATGAAACACGTACAGTCTAAAAACGGCATGACCTGCAGACGCTTTATCTGGCCTTCTAGCTCAGTCCTTTCAGCTCACACTGAGGAGAAGATTATTTATAGCTTATTTACAGCTTTGAAACCTGACGGCACAAAGATACACCTTCTGTTTCAAGGCTGACGTATAAAAAAACGTCAGAATAAAAGCGAGATTCTAAAAACATCTACTTGAGTCTTAGATCACTTAATAATATCATCACCATGATCTGAGTAGGCTTATATCTCAGGAGAGCCTTAAAATCTTTGGTTACCTCATTCATCAGCATCTCCAAGGACACACTCATATAGTGTACGAAGTTCTCCACTGAAAAGAGGGACTGGGCACATAAAAAGAGGGAAATGAATTAAGTGTTGCCTTACGGCTCTCCTGTGTGACCTGCTCTTCAGAGCAAACCTCCTCAGGGAGGCCACTCACTCGTGGCTCCACTTTTTAGTGTGCAGTTTGTTAGGACATGAATTTAGGCACCACCAAATACTTATCATCATCAAAAATAAATAAAAATAAATAGTTGCACCCAGAAGGAATAAAACTTGCTGGGTGGGTTTGACATTGTAGGAAATGCAAATGATTCAAGTCTCATACTTAACCATCCATGTGACGTAAGCAAGGACGGGGCTTACTGCTATACCGGACTGACTATATAAGATAGTCCTGTTGAGGCTGCCTTCCATTCTGACTCATTCTGCTGTTGTTGGTAGCATCCTTTGCAAGTGAGGTATGCCTCAGAGATGAGCAGTTGGAAGAGTTTGAGAGGGGTCACATTGTAGGGCTCCGGGTCTTATCAGCGTATTGTGTGCCATACCGGTGTTGCAGATATTACCATAGCATGCTGTTGACAGCAGTGGTCAGCGCCAAGATGAACGGTTTGTTGTCATGCATAACACGTCCAGACGGCCTGCTGTCACTCCACCTCTACCCCTACCGCAAACTCTACAGGAACTGAGTGAGAATATTCAAGCAGCATGGGATGGATTATCGCAGGACACCATATGGAACTCAATGCTGGAATGTCTTAGCATGTTGAGTTAGCCAACATGACGGCCTGACACCATACTGAGAGACACTACTTCTGTATGTGTAGCTCAATAAATATTGCCCATATCAGTGTAAATTTAGCATCATTTATTGTTCCTGGTAAACTTTATCTTCCTTTCCAATAGCATTGCATACAACACTTCCTTCTGGGTGCAGCTATTCTTTTGATGATTGTATTTTCACTGACTCTGTCACAAAAAAAAGTCATCAAGCAGATCAGCATGATTTGAACACTTTACCAGTACACGTCTCTTGAAAAGAATACACAGAAAAACACAAACATAATTCACTATCTGATGTAGAAAAACACAGGACCCTAACATCACTGGGAGTGTTTTTGGATTACTTTGATCATGACAAAGATGCAAAAAAAATGCAGCTTCTAAAACTCGACTTTGGAGGCTTGGAAAACATTTTAAAAAGATTGAAACACAGAAAGTGAGTACCTGAAAAGAATAGAAGCTATAATAAACAAAGTATGGACACACTAAATACTGAACATGTTTAGTGGCATGCGAAAGTTTAGGCATTCCTGGTCAAAATGCGTTATTGTGAAAAGTTTAGCTATTCAATCGAGATGACTTGATTTTCCAAAAGACTTAAATTAAAGATTAAATATTTCTGTTATATTTTCTATTATATTTCATATCCACATCTTTTATATCCCATCTTACAGTTTCAAATAACACAAAAGGAACAAGGCCCCAAAGCAAGAGTGGGCTTCCTGTATGGTCAGTCCTTAGTAACACTCCCTATTGCCAAGTAACAGATCTCTTCAGCGTTTTTCTAAGAGTCTTTCGGTTCTTGTATGTGGGATTTTTGCCCATTCTTCCTCGTAAAAGGCTTCTGGTTCTGACTAGATACAGCACAGTACTGTACCATCAAGTCAACAACCAACAGGTCATTAACAGCTCACTAAGTAATTGACTTCCTTTTCAATTGGAGTGTAATAGAGTAATTGCGGACGTCCTAAGTGGATGCAATAAATCACTGTGCGCTTATCTGAAGGTTTAACACAGCAGATGATCGGAGTGTCATGCTGCTATACTGAAATTCCTCCTTCCTATCTACCAAAGCAGGAAGACACTACCTTGTCTTTGCAGTAATCACAGATGTCGTTCATGCCGATGAGAATGGTCAGCAGTTTCCAGTCTTCGTCAAAGTTAACGCCCTGTAGTTTGAGATGGTTAAAAAAGATCACGTGCTTTAACCTCCTAGAGTCTTTCCATCTAAAATGAGTTGATTAAGAGTCTTATTCCAGAAATGATAATAGGACATTAGAGCCATAATAAATCATGCTACTTTTACTCTCCATACTTAAGTACATTTGAAGGGAAATACTTTAGGACTTTTTCTCCAGTGGAGGTGTAAAGGGAGGAACTTCAACTTTTACTGGAGGAATATTTACCCTGGGTTTTCTCTACTCTAACTCAACTACATGGCCTGTGTACTTCATCCACGACTGGATAACACTGTGAATTATAATAGAGTTCATCTCTTACCTCATATGTTTTCAGCGTGTCAATCAAATGTCTGGCTTGTCCAGGAAGGTTACTTGAGAAAAGAAAAAGCACAAAAATAACACCGATAATCCAATCAAAAACATATTATTCAACTGATAACAGCATAAATCAGAAAATACTGCAGTACTATGCTCAGATCAACACCTGCACTCTACTCAAAGCATTACAGGGTCCAAATAATGGACTAAAATGTTTCTCATGTTGCTTGAAATAAAAGTTTCATGTAGTTTGTAAACCCTGTTAAAGGTTTAAAACATATCATTCCCTCTCTACACAGTACAGCCTACAAAAAACAAGGCTGCATAACTAAAGCAAAGCCAACAGAATTACACATATCCACCTTTTTAGTCTGCATCAGCTTATCTTGCCCAGTTAACACTGATGCTAGAAAGTGTGTTTCTGCCCAGCCTGCTTGTTTAATAAGGCACAGTACAGAACAGCCAATCAAAATACTGCTAATTTACATAGAGCAGTCTTAAAGGGACGGTAACAAAAACAAGCTGTTAATATTTCGGGTTAAGAGACTGACATTCATGCACAAAGGAATTAAGATGGTTTTATATAAAACCACCCAAATATTAGCAGACCTCAGGGACAACAAAGTATATATACAGTATTTAGTTTCCACACTGACACATACAAAGTGTTGTGTCCTGTTACAGCGAGGTTAAAGCCAGTCTCACTGAGAGGAGCTGGAGTTCCATGGACAGTTTTGGTTGGGGCAGGACCCACTACACTGGGGTTGAACAGTCTGATGATGTCTGCAACACAAAGCAGAGTCCAGCTCATGAAACCACCTCAAACTGGTCCATAAATACAACCCCACTTCCAAAAAAAAAAAAAAAAAAAAAAAAAAAAAGAAGTTTGGCTGCTGTGTTAAATGGAACTAGAAAACACAATGCAACAATTTGCAAATCTCAATCTCATAGACCCACATTTTATTCATTATATTCATAGAACACAGTACACATATCAGATGTTGAAAGCCAGACATTTTACCATTTCATGAAAATGATTAACTCATTTAGAACTTGATGGCAGCAACACATCTCAAAAAAGTTGGGACAGGGGAAACAAAAGGCTGGAAAAGTAAGTGGTACTCATAAAAGCAGCTGGAGGAGTAATTTGCAATCAACTCACATGACTGGATATAAAAAGAGCATTTTAAAAGAGGCAGCAATTTGCAAATTATTTCAGTCTATTTTTATTTACATTTATTTACATTTTACAGAGCGGCCCAATTTTGTTTTGGAATTGTGGTTGTACTTCAATCTTTCTTGAGGTTTACAAATCCTGTAAAAAGAATATAATACAGCCTAGCATCACCTGATGTGCAACAAATACATCAGTAGGTTTCGGGTTGAAATCTGTCCGATGCTGATCTTTTTTTTGAACAATTATCTACCAACAGCAAAATGATCGCTGTGCATGCCGAAAGCAAATTAACTAAATATGCTTAATAAGTCTAAAAAGTACTTACTTGCAAGTGTTATAACATCTTGGAAAGTCCCATGGCCTCCAATGCTACAAGAAACATTTCAGTGCAAGTTAAGCATTAGGATAAAACATGTAAACCACAAGGAATAAAGCAAGATCATTCTTCAGTACTAGCACTGTCCTTGAGTCAGAACACCTTGAAAGCCTCTCAAGCTACAAAAGTCTTAGGGGTCAATATTCATGACGACTTGTGCTGGGACAGTCAAGTGGATCAGTCGTGCCTGGTTGGTATAGTGTACTGGCTAACACCTCACTGTAGACTGGGATTCAACCCCCCACCTTAATCTGCTCTGCACATTTCACTCCAGACAGTTTCCCAAACCTTGGACAACAACATCAAGTCTTTGCACAGTTCAGAGAGGGGAAGAGATCTGCAATTCCACCTTAACTACCATTACAACCCCAAGAGTAACCAGTAAGTAGCAATAAAGTATAGAATAGAGAAGCAAAAAAAGCATAGGAATATATAGGCTACGTGCAGCCTGCATGGCATAGTTCGCTTACAGGACAAACAGCTGGAACAACTTCAAAAAAGAGCTTTCAGAATTATCCTGGGCCAAAGGTACACAATATATTGAGATGCATGTCAGTTTCTTTAACTGCACTCTTTTAAAAAGACAGGTGCAAGCCATTGATTTTAGATGCTGGCTACCTTCCATCAAACAGGAGGTTACAGGTCGCCAAACAAGGAACTCAAACAAGCTAATCGTTCCAAGATGCTGGATTGAGAGATACAAGAGATCTGCAGTTCCTTGTATGTACAGACTCCTGAATGACAATTAAATTTAGATAGCAGTTGAGTTATGTTTCAATAAATTTAGATAGCAGTTATGTTTCATTATTTTTAATAAAGTGGCATTTGTATTGTAATGATGTTGGTTTATATATATAAGTATTAAATGTAGAAAAATGGAAAATCTATAAATAAACGTAAATGGCATCATATCATTACCTCCATGACACATGGCGAAACTCAATGGGTATACCAAGGACTGTGGTTGCGTTTGCCCCTATGGCAGTCTGTAACACATGATGACCCAAGTAATGGTAAAATGGCCTTTCCAAAAACACAACTTGAACAGATATACAGAAGCACCAGATCAAATTACTTCAGCACTAAGTAACTGAGTAATACAGTTTACATCTTTTTATCAGTTTATTATTAGACTGCCCCCGTCACACTCACCGTCAGTGAATCCCCAAGAGCAGCGATGACTTTGATGTCTGCTGGCTTAACCATTTCAACTACAACACAGAGGAACCGAATCAGAGAGAAACATTCTTTACAACAGTATAAATATATACTGTGGTCAAATACAGTACACTGTAAATCCAGATGTTTAGGCTCTAATCACGTTTATGAAGCACTTTATAAATACATCACAGTATGTGCTGCTGCTAGATTGACCTTCATCAAGTGATCATGCTCACCTGCCGTCCGGACCTGTTCAACTACCACAACCCAACATGAAGCTATCAGCCCTGACTTTTTACACCCATCACACACTGTACTGAGCTCCTTACCTGGTAATACCAACACGGTCCTCTTAGCAACCAATAAAACTGAATTGAGAACAGACTGAGGAAAGCTCGACTGCCATATTGAATAAACTGCAGCGTTCAAAACTGCACATAATTATTTCTGAAAATCAGTGTTCTCTAAAACATTATACTAAACATTACAGGGTGACCAGATGTCCACATTTTCTGGGGACCCTCCCTGTTTTTGGTGGTTCTGGTGTCTTTGGTTGGAGATGGCCCTGTTCATTACTGTTAATAAAAAACACACCACAAAACCCTACGAAAGACCTGCCACCAGAGCTGACCCTGATAGCACAAGGATAGCAGACCACTGTCGGCTCGCCAATGGCAACGCTGGCGGTCTACTGGTGTTTCGCTCAGCATTTTCAGGGTATTAGTATTAGACAAAATCTCGATTTTCATCCCTCGTTTTTTCACACCAACAGCCCAATTTATTTATTTTTCCTTTATTTCATTCTTCCATCGTGCTTTCTAAATTAGTACAGTAAATAATTTTCAGTGTCAGCAACATTTCAACTAAATTGTTTTACATCAGACCCAGTCATTATCGCCCTTCTCTTAGTTGTTTGTAATATTTGTCTTAGTTCATTTTCTAAAATAAAAGTCTGTGCATTTAAAATCTGTTTGCGGGGATTAATAACTAGTTTTATCTTGTACACAGGACAACGATCTGGGTTGTCAGACGGTGGACCAGCAATGTAAACCAGTCAGCAGGGTGCTGACCTTATCAACTCAGTGGGCTATTGTATGCTCCCTATCTGGGGATATCTTGTGTCATGCTTTTTCTGGCCAACAGAGGGGGCTGCTGCTGTCTCCTAATCACTTCTACCACTTGCTGGCCTAGTTTTTGAAAATACCTTCCTGTGTAAAACTCCACCAGAAGCTAGCAAGGGTCAAGTGAGTCCACAACGTCACCACAAATGTCTTATCAAGACACAAAGCAAGACAGGGATTAAAAGCAGGGGCGGGGTTACGGAACTTGAAACGTACTACCATGTAATAGATGGTGATCCAATTCGTATAGGCATTCAGCCTACCTGAATGTAGCTAATATGCCTTCTACAAATAATGCATATTTGTTATTTGTAGACATATGGCATCCAAACCTGGAGTTAGCCCAGGGGTGTGTTTAGGGTCTGGCTATCTGGGCTGTAGCTGCGGGTCAGTCGATGTAAAATGCTCTTCTGTAGAGAAACCTCAGTCAGAACTGTTCACAGTGGAACCAGACATCCGAAGTGTTCAATGCCTCTCAAAGCTCCCTTGCAGAAAGTCATTACACAAAATCATTTTAAATACGCTGCCTAATGCCAGAGACATTGCCTTCTGATAGATCTGAGAAAACGTTGCGGCCTACCCTTGTGCCCAAGGGCAGTCTATAAAAGAGGCTTCCATCACAGAATAAGGCCGAGGCAGAAGGACAGCTACCTGATACTAATCTGAGATCAGCAACCTGCCCTCAAATGTAGAGTCTGCCCTTGTGGATTATGGATATTGATCCATGTATCGATTCCAGAGCAGCTTACCTGAGGTAGGTACGGAAGTAGATGGAGTCATGTCGGGACACCGGAAAAGCGGGTGTTTAAAATTTGCTGGCCTTGTTTTCTCAGGATACTCCTGTGAAAGGTGATAATGACATAGAGAAGACGGGAATGCAGGTAACAAGAAAGGGACATAATGAAGCAATGTCATAGAACCACCACCTTTGGTTCCCTGAAGGGCTTTTTTTCAGGAATGTTCTTTTATTTAAAAACTCAAACTCTTTCTTTGTTGAAAACACTTCAAAAGATACCTATTTGGAACCTGCACCTTTGCTGAGGAACCATCAGGTTACTGAGAAAGCAAAGATGCATTTACTTCATTAACAATGTTGAGATAGTTTAGTTGGTTAGGCCTTGCCAGAAATAATAAATGGCCAAAATATAAAAAATAAAAAAATTGCCAAAGAAATACAAGACCATACCTTTTTGAGGGCATCCTCGCTGTAATGTCGGAGCCCTTCTTCATATTCCCATCTCCAATCATCCCCTTGAAATAAACAGCAAGATGCCTCAATGCCTTACACACATCTGACCATTAACCCTCTCACACAAGGCCCTGACCACAAAAGGCCACGGCCACTGACCGTCAGCTGACACAGGACGGAGCAACAGCAACAGAACTAATTCGTAAACAGAGACCTCAGCCATCACATCAGGCTCCCATCCCAGGCCACTAACTCACTCATTTAGGCTACATACATGTGCAGTGGGAGCTGTGCTCTGTGTGGCCTGTGTCCACCCAGCTCTGGCCGCTTCCAGCACTTACCTTTGACAGGGCAGGAGGCTAACAGGCAGGTTGCCACGGCGATCAAAAGCCACTCCATGGTGGAGCGTTTCCAAGCTGGGCTCGTACAATGGTTGTGCACGCAGGGGAGAGCGGGGCCATTATATCAGGGCCCCCTTATCTCGCCCACCCAAAACAGCTGAGTGACAAAGTTCAGGCCCACTGACATAAAGCACGCCACAGAACCACACGCAGCCGCCACTGCGCTACGGGCCATTCACAACTTCGGACAGCTTTAACGTAAACCGGGTGACAAACACAAGCTCGGTTCAGTCATATGACCCGGAATTCCATGTAAATATTTCTGAAGGAAAACCAGAAAAACACAGGCTGTGTCCACATATTGAGCATGTGATAATTTCAGTTTAGAGGAAGAGGAAGTACAGTTTCGGAAGTTGTAAGACTATGGAAACAGTGCACTGATGCCAAGCCCATGGATGTTTTTATTAGTTTTGTATGAATTATAAGAATAAATTAGAATTATAAATACCATGGTAAAAACCGTGATGGGAATTTCTTTTGGCCATACTGTACACAGCTGTCCGTCAGGTCTGATACATGAGTATACGCTTTGGGAGCTCTTCATATCTGTGATGTGTTATGAAAAACACTGGATTGTTTACAAGAACAGGAAGTGCTCTGGCAAGTCTCAGCATGAATTACAAGATTCAGATTTCTTTACATCCTGTACAGTTGAATTCTTAACAAAGTTTAAACATCAATCGTTACTGTATTGCTATAATTTCAGACATTTACTGCCAGAATCCACCCTCTAAAACAAACAAATTCTCCACATGCTGCCAAAAAAAAAAAAAAAACCTTAATTTCCTTCTGGAATATTCTAATTTCTCCATTCTCTGTGCCACAAACCACAAAAAAAACTACTGAGAGCAAAACACTTTTAACAGCAATCAATACCCCCAACAAACAGTTGACTTGATTCTAAAAGGGATGTGCTGCAGTTAGAAACGTCCTCTCCTTTCCTCCCCCAAAAGGAAGAGCTCATAGGACACTGACAGTTTTAAAAAGACTGGTAACAGATTAAACCTAATTAGGCTCGGGATCTTTTTCACTAAACTCGAACTGAATGCAACAGTACCTTTCCGTTAGATCATGACAGAGATCATTAAAAGGTAGAGATAAAGGCAGAAACAGTGTTACTTGATAAATGAGTCAAACAGGTGAACATTTGAGACCTTCAAAAACATTCCAACCGTCTCTGCTCCTCAGCGAACACTTGCTGGTCACTGAGTCTAATTTCAGTATTTTCTTTCAGACGTCAATTCTACTAGTGCACTGGGGAAAAAAGGACATAATAATTTACCATCATAAATTAATTTGCAGAGAGAGTGGTTCGAAAATATGATAACAAACCAAGCATGTTTGCTAACAATCCACTCCGGTTAGCAAAACATGTGATAGAAAAGCATGCTAATCATTTATGTATTTGATCATTTGAGTTCCAGTGTGTTTTCACTTTTTATTCAGCAAAGGCGTGGGACAAGGGTAAATCGGTGTGAGCCAACCTGCACTTAACAGACCCATCTGAAGTGGTGCAGGAGGACATGGTAACAGAAGCAGGTCCTTGGCTTCAAGCACAGTGTCTAATGACAGTAAGAGTACTGTACTTCACCTACAACCCCAAAGAGTGAGCACTAATTAGCACAAATAAATGAAGCATCAGCTGGTGATACCCTGAGCCACACGCTTTAGAGACAGCAAGTTAGTCCTTTGTTTTTCACCCTCCGTTTGATTTCTGCTGTTTTTTCAGCCACGACACTCAAGCCGACTGGAGAGCAATGTGAGTCTAGACTGTTCTTGATTTATTGGAACACTGGGCGGGGGAAGTTAAATCCTGTAGCCGGGTAGAGGCAGCTGCTGTAGCAGTCCTGTTGAGCAAACTCTTACATTATCAGCCCAGGTCCCAAATGCCTTCCGGCGCACTGCGACCCAGCTTTAGACCCCTGTTCTACTCCTGGTCAGCCTCAGGGGCAGCCTGCTCTGGCTGGGCTGGAGGTCTAGGGGGTCCTGGGGGCACCCTTGGTATGGCTTGGTGCTGCCTCTGTCGATATGCGATGACAGTGCCCAAGAGTAGAGCTATAACAGTCATGAGGTAGAGATCCCACTCTGGACCCAACAACTGGTCCAGATCCACCTGAGAAACAAGCTCCTTCAGCTAGCAGGAACAAAAGAATGGAGACTTGTGTTAATTGCTTCTGGTGCACAAATAGAAATACTTACAATGGGTTACTGAACACAAGATGAGATATAAAACTTCACATCCTAATACTGCATAGAATGTGTGAATGTCTTACATTAAGGTCTTGCAGATACTGCAGTGTGTAGACGAGCCCCAGCTTGCATAGAGCCAGGAACACCGGTACCTGTGCATCAGGACTGGCCTCTGCAGCCATGTCATAGAAACGCTTAGCCAGGTGGATGTCCTGCCAGAGAAGACAGTCAGCGCATCTTTATACGTGTGTGTGAACAACCAAAATATGAGATGCAATTAATGCCTTTTGCTCCAAGTTCTATTGGCCCTATTTGTATAGGAGTGATCTCATAATTAAAGGGGGAATTCCACAGTTAAAACACAAGTACAGAAACTCAAGAGTGGTTTGATGCGAAACGGTCCATTCTAGAGAATATTTCAAATTCCATTCATGCAGGGTGTTGTAAGGCAAAACAGTCTCCAAAGAAAACTTATTTTTTTCTAATTTACCACTATTTAATACTATCAGCTTCATACATACACACTCTGAAGACACATGTAGGCATACTTATCCTTTTTGTCAATAAGTAAAATGGCAATGTGCACGATGGAGAAAGTATTGTCTGCACACTGGTGAAACATAAGACAAGTCCAGCAAATAGAGTACAAAATAGCAAACCCAAAACGAGCTAATATTCCATCCATTTGCATAGCGTAAACCCTGCTCTTTGGTTGCTACCATCACCACCACACCAAAATCTGAGTTGGCAAGTTTCTCTAAAATTAACAGCTTCATATCAAACCACTCTGAACGACTTTGCCTACATCTTTGAGTCATGTACACATGTACAATAGATGGCAGAATGATTTGACTATGCTATGTACCTGTTTGATGCCAAGGCCTTTCTCATGCATGTAGCCCAAGTTGAACATGGCCTGGGCGCTATGCTGCTGTTCAGAGGCCAGCCTATAGTGGATGACTGCAGTCTCGTAGTCCACATCAGTGCCATAGCCATAGAAATGATAATCACCAAGCTTAATTCTTGCCACTGTGTAACCTGTGCATAGCCAAGAACCACACAATTACTACACTGTAAAACAGAGAGAAACAAAGCTAAAATAATGAGCTTCAGTAAAACATGAAGAAATGAAAATAATAAAAGCTGAGCTGTGGAGACCAACCTTGGGCCGCTGCCCTAGTCCAGTGAAGGAGAGCTCGAGGGTAGGTTTCATTTTCTCTGAAGATTAGGGACTGCTCTGCAACACGCATACAAGTACATCAGGGCTTTATTCAAACAGAGTACAAAACTTCAGCTTGTAACAGTTGAGCACTAATAGCACAGACCACATGTCTCCATAGTTAATGCTTTCTTAGACTGAGCAGCTTCTTGGTAAGATGATGTGAATCCATAATTGAAACAGTGAAAAAGAGCAGCTTTGAGGTGAAAAGAGAATGGAAGAAGATGGGACGCAACGCTGGATAGACATATTGGGTTTGACTTTTATCACAGCCTGGTCAAAAATAAATACATTTTAGGACTTTGGTGCCCCCTGGTGGCATCATGGAAACTTACTCTGGTCAAGGATAAAGGCCACGTTGCTCTGTGCGACCTCATAGCCCTGTTCCGCCAGCAGCAGATACTGCACCAGCGCAGAGTCCATGTCTCCCTCCTTAAAGCTGCCATAGGCCGCCATGAGTCTCTCTGACCAGCGGCCCCGCTCACACACATTCTTAAAGAGCTACATACAAGCATACGTACATACACACAACCATCAACTTGGTGTTACTTCCAAACAAGGAAAACAGAAAGAAAAAAAATTAAGTCATGTTTATTTGAATCTGCAAGTAAGTCCATACCTCCACAGCAGTGTGGCAGGAGCGCATCACTCCTGTTCCAGTGGCATGCATCTGGGCCAGGTTATAAAAGGCTAGAATATGACCAGCCTGGGAGGCCAGGTTGAAGAACTTCAGAGCTTGCTTGTAGTCACGTTTCACTCCAATACCATCTGAGAGACAGACAGACATACATGCAGAAACAGAAATTAATCATAAGAAGGATTCATCAACCTGTTTTTCATTCCAACTCCCACTGCTAAGAAATGACTCAGCTCAGCTGACACCAAGTCTGTGCAAGAATGTGGATGCTCGCTGTAACAATCTCCTAGACAACGAATACGGTGATCATTAAGGGTTAATAAGGCACAAAGGAAAAGACCATGAAATAAATATTAGAGTAGGAGAAATGCAGGAAATTTCTAAAGAAACAAACAGATTGAACAGATTGAAAGTAAAAAGTAAAGCAGAAGTGGGCAAGATCCTAAACTCACATTTACAGACATGTGCACATATACTCACTGTAGTACATGGTTCCCAGTTGTAGCTGCCCATCTACCCAGCCTTGTTCTGCAGCTTTCTGAAAGTACTTCAGTGCCAGATCATAGTTCTGCAATAACAGACACCAAAATGCAGTTTCACAATTATCTATGGGTACAAGACTGTCACAAGACATGACAAGACTCTGATCACTTTGACCTCCCATCATAGTAAGGAATGCAAGCTGGTAGTTGGTAACGAAAAATACAGAGAAGTATCAAATAATATAACTCACCACTGGAACACCCCTGCCATAAAGGTAGGCCATGCCAAGTCCACTCTGACCAACTGGGTTTCCCTAAAATATCACAATTTACAATATTTAATTCATTTGTGCACAATCATAAAGACAGGAAACACATAAGCGTACATGCTAATAACTCACTTGTTCTGAAGCCTTCTTGAAATAATGCAGTGCAGTCTCATTGTTCTGGGGCAAAAACTCACTACCCTCTGAGTACATCTGTAATACAAGTTGAAAGTATTGAGATCAGTGGTGGAAGACAACATTACATAAATAACCACAGACTGGTTACTCTACCTTTCCAAGGAAGGCCATAGCATGTGTGTTGCCTGCATTAGCAGCCTGATTGAAGTATTCATAGGCACGCTGAAGGCAAAAAAATGTAATAGATTAATATCACTGTGATACAACACCAAGATAAACTACTGAGAGCTTCAAAAATAATTACAGGTATTACCTGATGATTCTGCTCTACTCCTCTGCCTCCATGTAAGTGCAGCTGTCCCAAACCAACCTTGAAGAGTTTCAAAAACAAAACAGATGATCGCTGTAATCTGAAAACTGTTAATAGGCAGCACTGATGGAACAGGTTCAAGGACAGAACAACAAGTAAGTGTGTCAATGAAACTGTGTTATCTGAAAATTACATTTGGGTATGGCCTATAAAAGCAAAGATGATGGAGTAATTTTCCCAGGTCAAATTACAAGCATTTTCAAGTCAGTGAAAATGTGTTAACACATCCTCTGTAGGAAACAGACACATATGGCAACTTCCTGCACATTTTAGTGCACCACTGCTGACTATTTGGTGAGTTTAATGTATTTGGAAACCAAAAAAATAGAAAATATGCCACATAGTATGCAGAGGTTTCAATTATAGTTTCAATCTATACATTTGTGGTAGTTTAAACAAGAAGAATTTCAACAAGACGACGACATGCAAAGTATATATTTAGACCTGTTAATATAGAACGTAAACTGAATGTAAACAACACTCAATAAATAATTGTCATTTTAAATATGCAAATACTATTAATTCACAAAAAGTCATATGCATTTCAGCAGATGCATGTTAAAAATGATATAATCTGCATAACACACATATTTAGATTTGACCAATATATGAAACAGATATTTGATAATCAATATATTATATTCCAGAGGAGCAGAAATGTTAGTCGATGCTGGACTAGTGCAAAAAAATGCTTGTATTGTTTTCATTTTACTACATTTGTAACCCTACAGAAATAAAGGGTTACATTTATCTGCTTAACCTCGTGGATTTGATCCCAATTTCAACATATAAATGTTTATGTACCAGCATCATACATATGTGTATCAGATATCAATATGGGATCTGCATTCCCATATGTGTGAATCCTTAGTAATTTCAAACTATATTTACACAGTAATTCACAATGACAGTGACTCTAGATTTACAGGTAAACTGAAGAGTTGCGAGCTAGGAGAAAAACAGTACCTGGGCTTGCACGTCTCCTTTCTCAGCCAAAAACTGATAGTACTGGATCAAGTCCTCCTCTAGCATGACACTGGGAGAACCAGGGTTTTCCAGCTCATCCAGCAATCGAATCCTCTGGACCGCACTGCCCCCAGTCAGGGACACGTCACTGGCCACTGTCATACAGATATAATTTTTAACTGTCAAACAGACACAATTCATTGGCATAGATCGGAGTCTGAAACTGAGCCAAAAGGTTTTTACCATGATTAGCCACCAGTCTGTAGTGAGTGAGGGCAGACTCACAGCTCTGAGGGACCCCAACACCTCCCCAGTATCTGTAACCCTGAACACAGACATCAAACAATTCATTTAACAATCTCATTCTCCTTCTGAACCAGTCATGAAACTACACAACCAAAACTACCAAAACAGCATATCATAAACATCTGTCACGCATCATTTTTGTCCAAGGACTGGGGGTCTGACACTGCACTGCTGAATTATAAATTTCCTAGGGCTGTCCTGGACAGTGTTTTACAGGCTTCAGATCATCTTTGGTGTTTCTGAACAAGTACCTAAACACTTTTTTGTGTTTTCAAAATCACCTTAACAACAAAAAGATTTATGTAAGTAATTACATTAATTAATTATTCTAATTTAAAGTGTGTTTGCTACTGCTGTTCCAAGTATACAATATACATCAAAGATGTATTAACAGTCTGGCTGAAGTCCAGCTGCTCACACAACAGATGCCACTGTGATAGAATCTGTAATTGTAGTCCGCTCATTCAAATACAGCTTTTATGAGTCTCTTGTATAGCACTTGTGAGTCAAAGTATCTAAAAGCTCATGGCGTAATGAACAGGCAACATTGAGGGCAACATGCAGGCCGAGTTCAGCTCAGTCACAGCTGAGTTACAGAGAGTGAAGCTGAGGAGATTTTAGAGTGACAGGCTTTTGGAATACAAGGAGGACCACCATGAAAGCAGCTTGGCAGGTACCCATGGAGCAGTCGGTCTTCCAAAACACATTTCTCTAATTCACTGTTTGTCTTGTGGTATACGCTAGAACACCAGTGTTACTAAATGCATGAGATGCCTGTAGCTCTTTAACTGTCACCCAACTCTGTCATTCTTTACCAATTCTAGGGTGCAGGCCATTTATGGGCCATTTTTGCAAAAATCTGGCAAATGAAAGACTCAAAAAACTGTACACGTACACAAATACTAACACATCACAACAACTGTTAACAGATGTTATCTCTGACCTGGCCTAAGACAACTTCCAACTAAGACCTTACAGCTGTGACCAACAAAGTACAAACGTACTTTGCACTGATCTAGACTATTCTGTGGTAGACACTGCCTCATAAGCCTGAAAGAGGAAAGAAAGCATCTTCTTACTAGAATCATGTGTGCAACCAGGTTTCCTCCCAGAGCTCCAAAAGTGTAATACACCAATGCCTGCATTCAAAAAGACAAAAAGAGGGTTTGTTACTGGATTAATCTAGTGTTGATATCAAGTCAAATACGCTGTATAAACATGCAAAGCACAAGAAGTACCTTTGCTTGACTGGAATTCACACCTAATCCAGCTGCATACAAGAAACCAAGTGCCTGAAAGAAGTGAAGATTAAAAACAACATGGTCACCCACAATTCTCTGATTGCAGAATCTTTAGCCACATATTCTGCGTTTTAACCTACTACTGACAAAATACTGACCAAACTTTGAAATCATAAAATACAACTGCTTTCGAGACTTTTCGAGCCTGCTTTTTCAGACAATGCTTATTAGCATGCACCTAACATAAAGAGAAGACAGTTACCATCTGTGCTTTGGGTGATCCCTCGAGTGCCAGCTTCTCAAAAAGCTCTTTGGCGTGTGGAACATTCTGGGGTAAGTAGTCTCCAAACAACATGGCATATGCCACCTTCTCCATGGCCTTGGTGTGACCCATGCCTGCCACCTTCAGCAGCTTCTCATATAACCTAAAAGGCACAGAGAAGGTTAAAACATAACATTTACAAAACTCTCAAACAAAAACAGACTAGTGAAAGATTAGCACCAAACGGGTGGAAGGAGAAGAGTAAGTACTCCTGCAGCTATTGTATCTTCCTTGGCTGTTATACAACCATGCAGTACACAGAACAGAATGACTCAAGTCTGTATCAATATAGACTCACCACCATGTTCAACAAATGTGTTTGCTTAAGGTATTTTTGGCTTTCCCCAAACAAACACATAGGGGAACAGGAAATGGGAGAAAAGATAATTCATCAGATGATATTACTTGAACCTCTTTTCACAACAGCCAGAAAAAGCAAGTCACACTTTGGAGGTTTTGGAGGTCCATCGTGCGTCTGTGAAGCAAAATACACCAGGCAATTCTGAAAGCACAGTGTGCAGAGACAACAAGCTTTGGATTTGGCATTTCAGAATGTTTAAAGCAACCTTCAAAAAGCCATACTGGATTGTCGGACCATCTGTAGAGCCACGGAGTTATTCACGCTGCCCACTAATGTGGAAAGTAGGGTCACAGCTGGAATCTTTGGTATAACAACAGTTCACTATTGTGTGCACACTGTAGTCCACTAAAAAAGATCAGGTGGAACCGAATCATGTGACTTACGGTTTGATACGTCATTTATTTAAAAAGCCCTTTTCCATCAACCTTTCTCAATTGGGCTATAGGAGTACTCCAACTTTTCCACATCGCTGTAGAGTTAAAAACTCAATATTTGTGCGTGTTTCTTTCCAAATTTCCCATTNTATATATATATATATATATATATATATATATATATATATATATACACACACACATACATATACACACACACACACACTCTGGTAGACTCCCACTGTTGCCCATTGTTCTAGAAGGTCTGACTATACTCTTAATGATCTCAGCAAAAGTCTACTGTAGAAGCAAATATTGTTATTCATCACGTTACAATATCACATCGTATTGCCCCTACTGTGTCTTGGCCTCTGTTGATAGAACCGTGTAGCCTTGAAAACATCAAATAAACTGCTGACAGCCAGACCTCTTTCATAACTAGCAAAACACATTATGCAAGTCTCAGTATCAGGACAAACTGAGTACATTATGTCACAATGAAAAACACAGAGAACACTCACTCTTTTTTCTGGCTCTTTCTGCTTGTACTGTTGATCAATTTGAGGGTGGCCTGGTACTGCTCCTCCGCCTCCTCCGCTAGTCTCCTCTGCTCTGCCTGGTCTTCCGCTGCCAAGGAGACAGGAAACAGTGCTTATTCACATATTCTCATCATTGAGTAACATTATGAACTGCAAGCAACAAAGTCATATCCAATTTTGAATATTCAGAATTTAACACAAGCTGCCGCTGATGATGATGATGCACGACCTGTCCAAGGTTCAGACTTTTTGTTGCTTCAGGCACAAAGATCAAAATCATGGCAGTGTGCACCAGAGCACCAAGCTATTTACAGGAAACACCCACACATTCATCAAAATCCTTTAATACAGACTCAAGAAGCCTGAATCCGTTTCCCTCCATGACCAGATTCAGGATCTACAAGAATATTAAGTATTAAAACTCACTTTCACAGAAGCCCCATTTTTTATCGTGTTCGTAATCATAGGTGGTGGCGCACCACAGTCTCCCGTCTCCTCTTCCGTCAGTGGTGCAGTCAGAATACTCTTTCCCCAAGAAGAGAAAGGGAAAGAGGCAGGGCTCCCCAGAGGCTGTGCCCCCAATCACCACAGGAACTACACCAACATGCAGAAACCAATAGGGGACAGGCACGTTACTCTACAAACATTTACAGGTAACCAGAAACACAGACATGCACGACTGAGTCCCATTTTTCGAAAGTGACAAAAAAAGAGGAACAATACAAAAATGAGGTACAATTATTCCAAACTAGCTCAGAGTATACAAAGTATAAAGCTGTAGAATGGGAGGAACACTGGAATCATATGCACACACACACACACATCCTATTCACTGTGAAAGTACACTATCAAAATAAAGAGGAAGATCTATGCACACAACTACTCAAAAGACCAAGTTACCAGGGCTGTAGCAATTCACATTTCAAAGAGCGAGATTTTCAATTCTAAGGTTAATTCATTTTGATTTTAGTGTACAAATGTCTTAATTATACTAGTACTAATTGTATACTACACCGACTGATTGGCTAAAACAAATACAACCTTCATTTATAACAACTGCAAATCAGTATGTCCTTGTAAAGCTGGACAATTAATCTAACTTGATTCAATTTTGATTTTGGCTTTCCAACAATTATTACAACAGGGTTAAAACTGAGATAACATGATTTTTGTGTCACAATTGGTCTTGCAATGATGCTCTTGTATTGTCTTGTGTGGCAAATTCAGCGCACCCCTTTCCTTTACAGCATTGTGCTTTCACCCCTGAGTAAAAGCCCTAAAAATAACTTATTTTAGTCCAACTGTAGTCCTTATTTTTATACACGTTTAGTAGTTGTCAGTAGGGGGTGCACTAGTTAATGTGTACATGATATATATACACACACAGTGTGTGCGTGCATATACACATACATACATACATATACATATATATATATTCTCATTTTCCTTTTTTATTGCTTTTTTAATACACTGCTTAAAACACATGATATTTTCAATGTCAGTAAATAACCGTGTTAAATATTCACGATCTCACCGCTGAGGAAAACGTTCTTGTGCAACAAAAAGATCATAGAAAACACGAGCAACTGAACTATGAATAATACAAACAGAAGTAGCATGTGTCCCTCCACACAAACATGGTGCAATATCATCACCTGCCCAACGGGAAACTTTTGTAGTCAGCTGTAATATGAATATTGAAAAAGGTGGTGAATTTCATGTCATCAAGTGATTAAGTTATTCAAGAGTCTTCTTTGACCACTTTTCAACCTATTGGCTTAGATTCTGTTACACCAACAAACTGAACCAAAGCAATAGTTATGTAATAGCTAAAAGTGGTCACATTACATGTCAGTTAGACAGACCTGTCCTGTTAAAGTAGGCGCTTCCTTGCCATACTGAGCGCAATTGAGAGATCTTAGGAAAAGACTGAGGGGTGTATCGACGATACAATCCCTTACAAAAGTCTGAAACAAAACTAAAATGACAGCAACTCCTGACTTCATACAGCGGTCCACTTCGACCTACCCTCTTTAATCTTAGCATCTGCTGGAGGGGGCTGGTCAGGAAGGTCCTCCTTTTCAATCCCCTCAGCTTCGTTCTCCACTCCCCGATCTGTCATACCCTCCTCAATCTGACGCTCATCAGTCGTTGGAGGGGCTTCCTTAGGGGAAACTGAATGCCCTGCCACCACTCTGGAGCCCACGGGAACCTCATCCTCTTCTGCGTTCTGGTCATTAAAATACTGAAGAAAGGGGAACATGCTTTGATAAACTGGACAACTCAGTAATAAGACTATAACAAACTTAAACTGTTGGTCATTATCTCTAAATGTAAAGCAAATACGCAGAATCTGCAAAACATTTCACGGGCTGACAATGTGGACAAGTGCGAATCTAAAACCAGGAGATAAGACTGTTTGATTACCTGGGAGGAACCAGCGTCTGGCACTTCATTGGTCTCTGGGTCCACGTCTGTAATGACAATTTCATGTGCCATCATGTTCCATTCAACATTTTAGAGGAACAGAATCCAAGTACATACATTACGCAGGGTTCCCCATCTGGCTAACATTAGCCAACTCACTACATAAACTAAGCTGATTAGACCTCTTGAAGAAACACAATTATGCTTAAATTACAGCCAACATTACTAGCACAGTTTACCGGACGACTGTCTGCGTGTAGAAAGATCGTGATTAGCTGTGACTCCCAAAGGCTTTGTGTTTTAAAGAGAAAGCTAGCTAGCTAACTTGTGCACTCTGGTATTCACTTACCAGCTGTCACTTCCAGGGTGACAACCATCACCACGACTAGAAGTATCCACGTCTTTCCCGAAGAACGCATCTTGCATTTAAGCCACATTAAACCAGCATGTATACGACAGTGTGAACGATTAGGAAGCTATCTGCTTAGCTTAGCTAGCACATCACGCCGCTACGTCAACTTAAGTACCTGACGTTAGCCATACAAACAGAAAACTGCAGCCACCAAAGTGACTCTCTCTGCATAACCAAGCTAGCAAACAGGCTAAACAAAGAACTTCTAAGACAACGGGAACATACAGTCGACGTTCAGAAGAACTGAACAGAGAGGAAACCCATAGCTAGCAAGCTAACTGGCTAATACAGGGTGAATGTATCCGAGCTGGTTAGCAAGACAACATTGGCTAGCGCTGCTAAGAAAACATTACAGCTAACGCGCAACGTTAGTTTGTTGGCTGAGACAGGCTAGCAGTGGAGCTGCCGAAGCCGGGTTAACCAAAACTGTTCAAGGCTAGTTTCAGGGCGATGCGACTACGAAACTGCTGTTAATCACGTCCCCAATTTTCGCCTCAAAAACGGTTTCTAACTAACTTCTTTAAACTCGGGAACTGATAGTAGTAGTCGCTCGTTATGTGGAGTGGAGACGTGAACGATTCGTTCATTTAAATCGGTTCTTTGGAATGAATCAGAGGAGCCGATTCACAAGTTCACCGGAAACGAAAATCAGTAAAGTCAAATAATAACAAGTCTTTCACTATGTATTAAAAAAAAAAAACTAAAACAATAATGTAATTATTTATTCTTAAAGGCATTAATATGCATACACACATCACAACAGCCTCCTTGAATGATTTGGTTTCCCTGTACCTGGCTCCCTCTTGTTGTTGTGTTTCTGCAATATGCAAGTAAAGTTGCCCACAGCAGTAGCCTCGTTATTAGCACATTAAGCAGATGACAATAAAGCACACATCTCTGCTGACACCTGACTCGCTCTCTGAATTGAATATGGAAGAACATACAGTTGACGTGACTCGTGAATCGTTGAATAGGACGTTCGATTCTCTAAGACGTACAGTGCGAAGGAATCGGCTCGGTAAAGTGAATCATCTCTTTCAGGATACAAAGCGACGTCATCGGCAACCAACCAATCAGAGACATGCACCTACAGACACTAGCCAATAGCAGACCTCCACGGAACTCCCTGTCCAATCAAACGCGCACACACATCCGATTACTGGGGCCTGAACTGTGCGAGCGGAGCAGCTGCGTACACGACAGCCTTCGGAACAGCTGACACCTTCTCTCGGCCAAGAACACGTCCCCTGTAGATGCAAATGGGGAGTTTTGTATAAAGTCGACACACTTATTAGATACTTTAATCTACTTTTATAGTGGTTTAATGACAAGGATCAGCTAACTGTACAACAGCGGCATACTGTATAAGAGTCACTTCTTAAAGGGGAAGTCCACGGATTTTTCAGAATCTCAGCACTAAGTCACTGAAATGCGCATGAAGTCATCTGGAGTGGTTTGGTGTGTAATGGCGCGCTGTACACAAAGTGTACAGTGAAGGTCTACAACCAGCCCTATCACACTAAAACTAGTAGTATGTCACCGTTAAACGTCTATTAACTCATTTAGCATGTACAGTAGTGTGCAGGTTTAGACACAGCTCTGCACACAGTTTGCGCTGCTCCTGACGAACGTCGCTTCCAACTAATCAGCTATTATCAAGCCCTTCCTGAGCTGAAGTGGGTGTTTTTGGCTTTACAACACAAGATGTGTAGAGCTGGTGGTCCTCCATGGCCTGGGTGGGAAACCACTGACCTAGTGAGCCTACACATGTGGTGTGTAGTTTTTAAATGTAATGTTGTAATGTAGTGTTGATGGTATAACTGGGAAGATTAATTTAGGGACTGCTTTATGTACCTTTCTGCTGTAAGTGGATTTTAAAGAACACGTTTTAGGCGAAAACCTCATCTCGAAACTATTGTTCAAGAATGTAATGTCTCAAGCAGCACATTAATAATCAGTTTATGTAACAGCTTTCTGTGATGTAGCTTGTAGCTGCATTAAAGGGAAACTCACCTATTTCATAAATCATATCATATCATAAATAAAGGGTTCAAATGTGAACCAAGTCACTCAAAAGTGGAGTGAAATCTACAGAAACTTGCAGTCAGAATTGTTCACAGTGGTGCTGTTATGAACCAAACATCCACCTCTAAAAGCCCCGCCCCACAAAACGTTATAAAATGGTTATGAGGACTCAGCCTGATGTCTGAGACACTGTATTATGGTGGTTTTGTGATAAAACGTATATATACATTTTAATCAATTTATTTTAATCCATTTATGGCGGAAGGATACAAAACGGGTGATCTAAAGCAAGAGTCCCAAAAGAAAATTCGTTTTTTCAGTTTTACAAATATTATTGTTAAAACTATAACACCATCATCAATAAATATTAAAACTCCACAGGCATGCGTACATTAATTGGGGTTTTTGTATAGTCAACAAAATGGCCATATTTGGTCATTTCACACCAAACCCCTCTAAATAACGTTGTTTACATGTCAAGTGTTTTTGTAAATAAAAATGCTTAATGATTGACAAAAGGTTGCCAATCCCTTTAAAGAGAAAATGAACCACTGAAGATGTCTGTCCTTCAGTAGCTCTGACACTGTGCACAACACTTATCTCATCAACAAGGAAAACATCACAGTCTTTCTGTGTGTTGTTATTTATTTATGTACAAAATAAAAGTGACAAGCAACAAGGTTGTCCCGATATAAATATAGGTCAGAATGTGTAGTATTTCCACACACAGAAACAATGTACATACAGTGTCCCAGCAACACATAAGGAATCAGTTTCCGTTCTGGGAGAAGGCACACGTATTGGTCAACTTGCAAATGAGCAAGTGTTTCATATGCACACAAGACTTGGCACAGCTCAATACTGTATTATTGCCGGGAGGCTGAAACAGGGTAGAGGGACTATTTGGTTCAACAGATTCGGGCCCCGTAGCCAAATGTCTGTTTAATAGCATCAAAGTAGTATCTCTGCCAGCCCTCCTTCATTCTCTCCTCCTCACTGGTGGGAACACCTTTCGCTTCCAGAGTCAATTCTGTCTCACTGCCCCGGTCAGTGAAGTCCAGTGTGACAACTGAGTAGTGTCCTAGACAAGAACAACATACAGTTAAACAAAGGTTTTGGCTTTAGGCTTGGAACCAGAAACCACATTTAGAAAACACTCATGTGCAGAGATTTGAGCTTAAAATGACTTTATGTGAAAATTCACACTAATTATAAACAGTGATTTTCACGCAAAAACATACATAGACGAACATAGGTTTCCAACCTGACATAAGTACATGTCATGTGCTACAGGCACTAAGTTACTCAATTTCTGAACTGTTTTTATAAATCAATTGCATGATTCAGCAAATGCTGAATATTTGTCTTGATAACAAATTTGGAATGAAAACCTCAAAGCTGTAGTTGTTCCAATGAAGAAATGCCTTTGATTAATTTGTTTGATTAACTATTTTATTGTACTGTGCATGTCAAATCATATATCATGTATATCATGTATACATCATATATATATCATTAAATGTAATTAGTAATTCCAAGTTGTTATCAATTTCGACAAAAGTACACAGTAAACTGCACTGAAATGTGTTGTAGGACAACCTACCAGCAGGCCAAGATGCAAATCTCCACCTCATGACAATTTTCTTGTCTGGGACCTAAATGTATGAAAAGTGCACAGAATGTGTCAGCAAAGTGTCATTCTTCATTCCTGGTCATCTTGTTAAAGCAGAAGTACAAGATGAGCTTCGCCCTCACCAGCTCTGCAAACTCTCCATGCACATTCCCCTCCAACAGCCGAAACTTGCCTCCTCTGTCTGCTTCTACAAAGGCAGCGAGGTGTGTGAATGCCTGAACCATCTAAACGATGAACAGAAAAACAAGAGTGAGATTCGCCATGAAATGTATCCATTATCAGACTATCAGTATAGTATCCAGGAATTACTCAATATCAAACGAAGACAAATGAACAATCCTTTAGTTTACAGTACTAATAAAATCAAGAAAATATCTCTATTTCCTTACACCAGTTAATAACTCACATTTTGGTAAGTTTATACAACATTGTACCTGTTAAGAAATAAAAATATAGCCATTTACTACCATTTACTATACATTCCAGGCAGGACCGTCCCATTTGATGCTGCGGACTGTGAACATTCTGGGAAGTAGTTAAGATTCCTACAGAGTTCCTACTTTCAAAAAGAAGGGGAGGAATGGCAGTGTACTTCTAACCTCTTGGGTAAGGAAAACTCTGTAAAGCTCTTCTGGTGAGGTCAAGAAGGTGTCTTTCAAATTGAACTTGACTGTGGGGATTTTCACTCCAGAGCTTGCAGCTTTAGTTGTAGTTGAGGAGTCAATCTATGGATGACAAGATAAATAAACATCTGTTATATAACACTTGAGCACTTTCTTGAAAAAGTAGTCCTACGGTTGCTGAACTTTTGGTGACACATAACCCAGAACAGTTATGATATATATGCCAATCCTGGGTTGTACTTACCTCACTTTTATCCAGTTTTACTTTTTTCTGTAAATGCTTTTGCTCTTTATCAACACCTTCAGCAGTCGGTAGGATCATACCCTGGGCGAATTCTGTAATAGCAAGTAAGGCGATTACAGATCTGTAGAATATGATATAAACACTAATAATATAAACACAAGTGTTTATTAATATTTCTGCATCATCACCTTTCTTGAGGTGGGCAACATAGCTTCCCAAAGCCAATTTAATTTCTTTCACTCCCTCTTTCTTCATGAAGGCAGTCAAAGGTGTAGGTGGTTGGTCTTTACATGCTGTAATGCAGATCTAGGCAAAGAGTTTAGCAAATAAGTTTAAAATGGCTGGAGTTAGCATATAATGTACTCCGTGTTTATGAAACAGTATACTGCAGTCGGCTGCCACTTACATCCAGGTCATCCATGTCGTTTTCATCTGAAAGGTTTAATACTTCCATGTTTCCCTTGTACTTAATTCCATTTTTTGAGGTTCCTAAAAAGACAAAAATCATGACAGTACACATTTGTCATGAATAAAGCAGATGAGAATGCATCATATAAACAGTAGTAATGTAGCAAAATATTATTATTAAGCACACCACAAAACTATTACCAGTCCATGAGGCTTTAATGGTCCATTCATAGAAGAAGATGAGTTTCCCTTTGCGGTTGTTAATGGAAGCCTCGCCTTCGATCTTGCTGACATCTGTGATTTGGCAGACACCATCCTCACCCTCCACGCGAACCCTCAGCAGAAGGTCATTCAATATTTCCTGTGACCAGCTTGAGGCATCACGCTCTGTCCTGTGATAAATTGTAAGAAGTAAAATATATGAAGAACACAAAAGCTGTGGCAGGGTTTAGCCTTGTGTCTATAATTTGAAAGTTATGTCAATTATCATCCTTTCATTCTCTTTCTCATGCCATGTGACTTTTTTATTGCTTGGTTTTTAATTAATCATTCCCTAAATGCTACCATTCTAATGTATGCAATACAAACAACTGCACATAATTGCAGGCTGTAAAAAACAGAACACTGTCAACAACTCAGACCGCATGTGGATTTGGGCCATTTCTGACAAAGATACAGCATTGCTGGCCCAAGGTCAGCACTTGTAAACTGCATGTGAGCCAAAAGTGGCCCACATTTAAAAAGGTTATTTGATCCATATGTGCTAGATGTGTCACAAATCAGGGCCAATTCTGGCAGCAATGTAGTAGTCCTGCCTAGCACTGACACTAGCAAACTGCATGTGTGCCAAAAGTTGCCCACAAGTAAAAATGCTTGTATGGCCCACATGTCTCAAAACAGATCTGGGCCACTTCTGGCATGGTTGGCCAGTGCATACTATGTGACAAACATTTATGTTTTTAACAAGAAAAAAAAGCAAGATTATGGGGGCACAAATCCACATTCAACACAGTACAGTGTAAAAAATCCAACCAAAATGTTTCTGACTTTATAATAATATACAACAAATTATTATTTTTGTTTGTTATTCTATTCTATTATAGTTTGTTTTAGTCCAACAAAACCTCAGTACTAGGATCAATATTACATATCCCTGCAATTTGATTCAAAATCGATTAAAAATCTGTATTAATTGAACACCAAATAGCAAGTTAATACAATAGCTCATAGAACAAAGTGTACATTTTAGGCATGTAAGCTTATTTTGGAAATGTGGGTGTTTAAATAGAAGCACCTGAGTGGTGCAATAGGCTGAACATTTGCCTTATCATCAGGAGATCATGAGTTCAAATTCCATCAGTGCCACAGCCATCTGCAGACGGGATACCACATGCTAGCTTCCTTAACCCGGTGGTACTGTGCAACAGGGAAGCATGTGGTTTTGTACTAGTGGTTTTGCGTGGTGGGTCACTTCTGGCAGTGGCATTTTAAAGCTGGCTGAGATGAGTCTACTGTCATTGAACAGGCTGGGTTCTGCCTACTGCATCTGGCCCTCTCCTCTCTCACCATTCTATTTGATATATGGGCTGCAAATAAATACCGGATGTGCTGTAGATACTTACAAACTCTGTAAACAGTTTGTTAAACCTGTAATGTAGATTTTAAAGCGTTAAATGGATGAGCTTGTCCAGAAGACAGTGACCAGTCCGTTCACTTTGCCAGTCGTTTGATTTGAAAGACCCTCTCTTCCGCTACAGACCAGACCCAGTTTAGCACACTAAGCTGGATGATGTGTCCTGAGACATGGACTGCAAATTTGCTTTACTGCCATTCTTTCCAATCTGGGTTCTGCACAGATGGCATGTAACGTTGTTAACTTCATCCACGTTTGTTTGACTGGAAACCAAAATTCTGCCAAACTGGTGCATTGCATATTAGTGAGTAACATTAGAAGCAGACCCAGATGGTAATTATATTACCATGATGGGAAATGCAAGCTAGCTGCAGCTAGTTAGAGCAAATGTGGCATTCTGTAACTTCATTCTGATCATAGTAGTTCTGCAGTTCTTTGCTTAGATTCATCTCCCAAGCTTAGCAGGCTTGCAGTTTACTTCTTGTACAACGTGGTAGGACGTCCGGCCATCTGCTACTTCTGTCTTCCTATGACAGTTTCTATATATAGTCATTAGCCCTACAAGACGACTATTCCAGAGGCTTCTAGCCAAGATGGGGGAAAAATCAGCCAAACAGGAGATACAGCTAGTGAAGCACTCTGCTTGCAAGTTATGACACTGTCTCAAACACCCTAGTCCTCCAGAACCAAGTAGGTTTATTGGACAGAATTCCCATATTTACAACTAGGGCAGCTATACTGCAGGTATCATCCGGATCTTTCTTCAGTGAGCAAACAGACCAAAACATTTAATTCCCACGCTTTTAAAGATACTAACACCAGAACACAAACAGGTCTGTTTACTGCGTGTCAGTGAAATGTTACTACACCATTTTAGCTTAACAGTTACGTCGTTATAACTGTGTGGTTAGCTAAGTAGGTTAACAAGTTAAATGTTGGGTCAGCTTATTTATTACATTACGTGAGGCGCCAGGCCCACATGTTGACATACAAGTCAGCTATGTATGTGAAGTTAAACCTACCAGTGCCAGTTGTTCACGTTAGTAGCATCTGCCCTTTCCTCCACGATCCAGCGAGGGTCTCCCTCTCCCCACTTCGCCATGACGGACCACCGGCTGAAGCAGAGCAGCAACAGAGACCAGAGTGGGTGTAAAAAAGTAGAAACCCTAAATAGCCAACGTTAGCTTTGTAGCCTAGCCTCCCCTTAGCAACACCCCCTTAATAACGAACTTTAGCTGTTTAGCTAATTTAGCTAGGCTGGCTAACCCAGCGAATACGTTCGCTGAACAAGCAGAGTAGTAGTAGTTGTGAGCTTTAGCTAGCTGAGTCCCGACTTTACACTAGAGTAGTTAGCAATGTTGTGAACTCCGAGTACGGAAGAAAAACTCGTCTTTTAGTGCGCAGGAGGTCTGCGTATGTCTGTCCCCGGGCTGAAGGTCGTCCCTCCTGTCCCCCGGGGGTCGTTTTTATGCAGTAGAGTGCGGAAAGTGCTAGAAGCAGAACTCAGGAGAGAAGCTTCTGCACCAGAACCAGAGCTAATTCAGTGCGGCGAACTCCTTAGTTATGTCCTTCTACTCTTACTTCATCTTACACAGACCAAAACCTGACGCTTTTTAAAGGTATATTTATAAGTAGCAACTGGCACACATTAATATCTCAGAATGGTAGCGCTTTTATTAAACCAGGACGTTTTATCTCATATCATGGGAAATATCTGTATTTTTTTAAATCAGGTTTTGAGGCAGGAAAGTGCTGGAACCCAGACTGCTCCTCAGTTTTCATCTTCAGTGAAATCAAAACCATCCCATACATTTCCAACATAAAATGAAGAAATCAAAATACAAAGGCAGTTCAAATGGTAACTAGCTAAAATAAAATTCTAGCCCACCAACTAAATCATGTCCAGCTCTCACTGTGCTGGCCATCTATAAGGGATTTAGCCTAACCTGTATGTAAATGAGGAAAACCTCTCTTAAGACATTTAGGTCCAGTGGTCATGTCTAATACTATTCAAATGTATCATATAAACCCAACAAAAGTGACAAATTATTATTTAAAGTAGGCAGAATACTTTTACTATTAGGCAGCCATTTTTGTTGCTGCACCAAATTCTCTCTCTCTCTCTCTCTCTCTCTCTCTCTCTCTCTCTCTCTCTGTCTCTTTCTCTCTCATTAGCTGAGTGAAGAACAGTGAGATAAATCTCATTTAACTCCAATACATCATTCAGGCTTTTCAGCTTTAGCTAGAACGTGACATCCATCAGGAGAACAACATTTTAGATCTTATATTCTATAAACTACACTGCAAACATATGACATCATCATAGTGCGACAGCGGTGGCCTGCTAGTAGAGGGATTTGGCCTCTTTCTTGTCCACAGAACATTCCCATCTGGTTTATATGTCATATGTTACTAGTATTATACATGTGCACTGTTTTGAAAGTCATAAAAGTCAGGGGTCCCCTTTAAGAGCTTTAGGACTCATTAACCAGTCATGGGATTGAGTTTGTTAGCATCCCAGATAGCAGAATCTGCATCATATTCCATATTTTCATCTGACCCACTTGCTGCATGGATTGATGACACTTGGGTGGACTGGTCCCACCTGCGAGATGTGGGCCACATATGCACCAGATTAGAGCCATGTGTCAGCCAAAAGTATTCAGCTCTTCTGTATCCCTGCCAAAAGATTTGTTTTGGAACATATGGGCCATATGGGTTTTTATATATGTGGGCCACTGTGTTTACATGGAGTCTGCCACTAGGCAGCGCTGCTGTATCTGTACCAGAAGTGGGCCAGATCTGTTTTGGGACAGGTGGGCCAAATGCTTGTTTTAAATACGAGGGCCACCTTTGGCTCACATGCAGATTGCCAGTGCCGACAGTGGGACAGCACCATATCTTTGCCAGATGTGGCCTACATCCACATGCTATCTGGGATGTGTTTTTGAATCACATGATAGGACCTAGTCTTTCAGCAGATCTCCGTTAACACTGGCCTCTCAAGAGTAAATAGTAGTGTTATCTGAATAGATCATTGGGTTATTTCCAAAAAGCAGATTGCACACTACATTCGCTTTTTTTGTTTGGTCAGACATTGATTTTTCAAAAACAACTGCATAATTAAATGGTTAATATGTAAAGTCATTCCGAGTGATTTGATGTGAAATGCTTAGTTCAAGAGAAACTTACATGCCATAATTATTCACAAGTGGTGGTGATGGGAGCCAGACGTCTGAAGAGTTTAATGCCTCCAAAATCTCCCTCACAGAGAGTTGTTACATGACGTCGTTAGATATATGCTGCCTGATGTCTAACACTTTAATTTATGTTAGCTTTGTGATAAAGTGTATAAAATGTATTTTAACCCTTTTATGGTGGAGAGACATAGGAAGGTTGTTCTAAGGCACAAAACATATTTTTTCGAATTACTCACTCTTTTACCACCGTGTAACAGTAGATAGTATATATACTGGATAATGTGGATAATTTTATATAATATATAAATGTGTTTTAACTGGTGATTTTGGATAGTAAATAAAATAGCTATATTTGTGAGCTATATTTGTGGTGTAGTGATTGTGACTCCCATCAGGACCACTGTAGAAATCGGAGCCTGTAAGTTTCACTACAAACGAAAAGTTTCACATTAAAGCACAATGAATTTGTGGTTTACACCGCAAGGAGTGAATTATTCAGAAATGTTGATGCAGTTCCCTTTTAAGGAAAGCCACCATGATGTTAAAGGCTGAGTGGGAACAAAGCAGAAAATGGGCCTTGGGTAAGACTTTTGCTGTGACAGAAAAGAGTCTAATAAAATAACAGAATGTACTGTGTATGGAGTTGCACAGCAAGTCCAGCAGGTGGGGCTGCAGCTAAACTATTTGTTGTGTACAAATCTTTGAAATGAAAATAAATGAAAATAAATTCAAATTAAAATCAATTTGTTAATTACCGTGTAATAATAATTTCCCTTTGCCGGCAAAAGTATAAGATTATCTCAACACGCATTGCTGTGTTTTGTGTTTTTGTCAGCTGTGATCAGGTCAGACATTAGGGTAGGCATTTTATTTGCATTTTCATACCGTAGCTATAAATTGGCTGCTGTTTAAAGGATCAAATAAAAAACTTTGATTATTTTTATAGCCATAATAATAATAATAATAATATTAATAATAATAATAATAATAATAATAGCAAAAACAAATAGCTTAAAAAGATCACTGTATTCATATATCTGATTAGCTAGTGTAAAACATGAACTACTCTTATCTCTAGTGAAGGTTTCCTAATTTAGAGTTGAGGTGGAAAATATTGTTTGGTACATTCTGATGTTTAAACACCTGCAATTCAGTTTCAGATTCTTGTTTTGTTGTACATGTTGAAATCACACTGTCCATCATGGAGGGTTGTGGTTGGTGTTTCTGGTCTTTGATGATATGTTCACAGTGCTCTGTGTACTAAATGTACGAGACATTAGGCAACCTGGGATTATTTCACTCTTAACACTACCCCCTCCTTCTCTCAATCCACCAGTCATAAGAAACCAACAGAGGGCTTTGAATAAATTATTTAGCAAACTGACAAGCAAGCACCAAATGTACTCAGCCAGTTCAGCTGCCAAGGGATGCTTCAACTTGGGAACTAAAATATGTTTATGTTGGATTAGTGCTGGGTGATATACTAATCTACACTGGTATTGAAACATGATACTGACATACTGTAATATTGATTTTCAGTTGTACATACATTTTTACCAATATGTTAGAAACATAATGAGCACTGTATTCATTGTATAGTCTAACACACAGTATTCCATTGCCAGCAAGTGTGTATAGTAATTCTGGATATGTTACTCATGGTACAGTGTACATGGTACATTAGAGTGTAATTAGAGTATAGAATTCATAGAACAGAATAAATCTGTTCAATCTGAAATACTGAACACAATACATAAAAGACACTGATGTCTAGTATACAAGATTTAAGATTTAAATCCATCAAATGCTATAATAAACATGATAAAAGTTTATTATTATTTTATACACAATTTTTTTTACAAAATAACACAAATTATTAAAATAACAAGTGATTTAAAAATGTTCAGTGATAGTGTACGACAGGTTTGGAAGACTTTCTTTTTGCTCTTTTTAAATAGAATGCTAGAATTTGACACATGCTGTCTTAAAGTTTATTCATACTGTTTTAAGTATCTTCTGATACTATGATCTGTGCAGAAAATGTAATGATATTGAATTTGATCAATACTGTCCAGCACTTAACTAAGCATCAAATATACTCATATCTAAAGGTGGAATTCCACAGTTTTTTCAAAAAGGTTTGCAAACAGAATTTTTTTCAGAGTGTTTGTTTGAAAAACACTCACCGATTTCCTTACAGTGGTGGTAATATGAACCAGGGGTCGTAATGTCTATACAAATATGGCCATTTTTTTTACTATCCAAAGCAACTAAGGAACCTACAAACCCAGTTCCAAAAACAGTGGTGATGGTGTGTGAAATAATAATAAATCAGAAATATATTTTTTTGTAAATATAAATTCATTTCAACTATACATTCATCATCGAAAAGAAAGTTGCACCCAGAAGGAATTGTTTCACAGAAATGGAACTTGGTGGGTAGGTTTGAGATCATGAGACATGTGAATGATTCAAGTTTCACGCTCAACCACGCATGTAATATGTAAGCAAGGATGGGTCTTATGGCTCTATCTGACTGACTTTATAAGGTTGTCCTTTTGTGCGTGTTGTCCATTCTGACTCATGTTGTGTTGGTAGCATCCTTTGCAAGTGAGGCACACCTCAGAGAAGAGTTCGAAAGCAATTTGGAAAAGAGTTTGAAAGGGGTTGCATCATATGGCTCTGGGAAGTGGGATGGTCTTAATGTCGTGTTGCGTGCCATACCGGTCATGCGGACAGTACCATAGCACGTTGTTAGCAGCAGCGGATAAAAGAAGGCACGCACCAGTGTCATGAAGGATCTGGGAGAGCTACACAAACCACGGAGAGGGAGAACTGGCAAACTGTCCAACATACATGGAGTGACCCCACAGCCACAATTGTGGACATTCAGTGAGCAGTGATGCCCTCCATGAGTCATCCTGTTAGTGCCAGCACCATTGGCAGATAGATGCACAACGCCGGACTGCATGCTTGCAGAGCATTGCGACAACTGGCCTTAACACAACATCAACGTCGCCAAAGACTGCAATGGTGTCGTGCCAGACTGTCATAGAAGGACTCAGAATGGCAGCAGGTCATTCTCATACATATCTTTAGTGTCAAGTCCCACTTTTGTCTTGGAAGGCACCATTGTTAGGTCAAGATGAACAGTTTGTTGTCATGCGTCCAGACGGCCTGGTGTCACTCCACTCCACTGGTGTCCCTACCGCAAAATCTGCTAGAACTGTGTGAGAATATTCAAGCTGGATAGGATGGATTATCACAGGACACCATTAGGAACCTCTACAACTCCATGCTGAGACGTCTGGCAATGTTGCATTAGCAAACATGGCGGCCCGACACCATACTGAAAGACCCTACTTCTGTATGTGTAGCTAAATAAATATTGCCCATACCAGTCTAAACTTATGATTATTTATTGTTCCTGGTAACCGTTATCTTCCTTCCCACCTTATCTTCCCAGTAATCTGACACTTCCTTTTGGGTGAAACTTTTATTTTTGATGATGAGTGTACATTCATTTTAACAAGTTCTAAAAATTGTGAGACAGGAGAATGTTTACCAGTGATGGTTACCATGTTTACCATCTCATTTCCTTTTAACAGGACATTATACATATTTGTGGGGCTGAAGAAAAGGCTGATCCAGTTTTAAAAGAGGAATATTTTGCCATTTTTCTGTTACACAAACTATCAGCTGTGCAACCATAAAGGCCCTTTGTTTTTGTATTTGGAGCTTAAAAAGATGCACATTTTTAATGGCAAGCAGATCTGGATTGCAGGCAGGCCAGTCTAGCACCTGCACTCTCTGATTACTCAGCCATGCTGTTGTAACACATGCAAAATGTTGCTTGGTGTTGTGTTGAAAGAAGCATGGGTGTCTCTGAAAAGGATCTCTAGAAGACACATGCTGTTCCAAAATGTGTTCAGCATTAATGTTCTTTTCACAAATGTTGAGGTTACCCACTAATACCCCCATACCATGACAGACCCTGGCTTTTGAGCATTACACTGGTAACAAGCTGTCCTTTTCTGATAGGTGGGCTTGTCAGACCACAGTACACGTTTCTACGCTTCATATAAGCTTGGGCCTAGAGACACTGGCAGTGCAGCGTAGTAATGTGTGTTTTTCAGCCTTGCCACTGAGTCATGGAGTGACTCAGAATGGCAGTGGGTCATCTTCAATAATGCGTCCCGCTCTTGTCTTGGTGGAGATGACCAATGAATCCGTGTGTGGAGGCACCGTGGTCAGCACCAAGATGAACAGTTTGTTGTTGCCCGCCTCACGTCCAGATGCCTGGTGTCACTGGATGGATTATCACAGGACACCATTAGGAACTTATATAACTCCGTGCCGAGACGTCTGGCATGTTGGGTTAGCAAACATGGCAGCCTGATGCCATACTGAGAGACACCACTTCTGTATGTGTAGCTCAATAAATATTGCCCATATCAGTCTAAGCTTATCATCATAGATTGTTCCGGTAACCTTTATCTTCCTTCCAAAGGCATTGCAATCTGACACTTCCTTCTGGGTGCAACTATTCTTTTGACGATGAGTGTAGTAACATTCTGTGACGTAGCTTTTGGAGGCAACAGACTCTTCAGATATTTGTTTCCTATTACCGCCACCATCTGACTTGGTACGTTTTTATAGAACAGACCATTACACATCAAACCACTCTGAGTGAGTTTACATGTGTAGTTATGCAGACATTTTGAAAATTTGGTGGTATTCCCCTTGATGGTAATCAGTAATCTAGTTTTCCGTGACAGAAGAACCAATTTTTGACGTTAAAACTAACAATAATGCCTTTACTATATTGTTGGGTACATTATACTGTAGGATGTATCTGCGTTGCTGGTGTATCTGTTTATTGTAAATGTAATCCAGTATGTTGTGCATAGTGAAATTTCCTATAAATGAAGCGATGGAGCAAAACGCACTACATGTTAACACTATACAATTGTTTGTGAAGCAGAGCATTTAGTATGCTGTAACTAAACATCATATAATCTGAGTCCTTTTTTTTCTTTTTTCTTTCAATTGGAAATACTTATGCAGGTCATAAAAATACAAATACAATTTGAACTTTGTTGAAGCTTCCTTATTAACAATAACAAAAATACCAAACACTCCCCCCCAACCTCGAAACCATCTTAACCACCCAAAACCACCCTAACCTCTCGAAACCCACCTCAATGTCCCAACTCCATACATTCCAAACTAGCCCCAATACCCCCACCTTCAGAGGTCCGGAAAGAAAATGGAAAAAGGAAAGAGAGAAAGAGGGAGAGAAAAGGAAAAAAAGATAAAAATGATATAATAATAATAATGATATCATAAAGTAAATGGACAGAAAAAAACATACTGAAGTGTAATGCCTTCCATTAGGGGCTAGACAGCAATGTCGTACTACAGACTTATATTTAAGTATTCAAGTGCATGGGATATGAATATATGGCTAATCTTATATTTCTGAGTTTGCTCTTACCAAAACCATCTGAACTGATGCTGAAGTACAGCCTGTGTAACGGCGGTCTGAGAGTCAGGGTGCTGTTGCTAAGGTACTGTCAGGAAGACTTTTTCTGCCGCATTGGTCTTATTCTCCGACAGAGCAGGCCGGTTCCCCTGCTACCATGCCTGACTTTGTTCTTTCTTGGCATCTGCCATCAAGCATGGCCAACCACTGAGTCTGGCCCATAGGAGAACCGCAGGGTTTCTCGCAACGTCCCAATAACCTGGAAAGAGGACAGAGGTATCAGATAGGAATCAAGCATTTGAATTGTTCAGCAAACTCTATTTAGTTGTCTTGTTGATTCATGCAAATGAGTGCTTATACAGTATATATGTGAGCATATGCTTATATTTAATAGACTACTCCAGCAGTTTTCAATTTAAAGGTGAATTCCACTGATTTTTCCTGCTTAACACGTCAACAGAGTCTCAAAGACTGGATTATAGATAATTTATATGGTTGAGTTCCTTTTTAACATCTGTTGGTCTCATCCAGGGGTCAGCATTGCCTATTGTCCAGTGCCCCTTTGCCACAGGTTCACATTTTGACCACCAGAAATGCAGACCTGGTTCTTGCTGGCCACAAATCACATTGCATGAAATCAGATTTCTTCAGAATTCATTTACTATAATCACCGCTGTAGCTGATGTTTGGTGACTATCCAGGCCCACCTTGCAAAGGGGTCTAGTAGGGATGGGAGATACCACTGACTTTCCATTCGATCTGATATCAAGTAATACCAAGGCTAATGTAGCGTTACTGATTCTTTAAAGCCTGTGACAGAAAGTCTGACATTAATATTAAATAAACCTTCAGAAATCAGATTCTCTCTGTGCTTCTTTTTAGTAACAGAACTCAATTCCGTGTTCAGCAACATGTAAATTATGTTCAGTTAAACTAGCACTAGTACATGTAAACTGTGAATTCAGATACTAAATGTGTACTGATTAGGATAATATCTGAACAGCTACATCTAAAACTTCATTGTATATTTAATAAACATGAAAAATGTATTAAAAAGTATTCCAGACAATAAAGTTAAAGAATAAGTATATATAATTACCTGCTGGGTGTTTTAGTGGTAGGGTAGGTATTGATAATTAGTTCAGGAAAATCTACTGATTAAAAAATGTATTTGGGAGCAGGGAAAAAGGTGGAAGGGAAAGTAGTTCCTATTCTCCACCCCGGATACTCATCCACCTAGGACACACATTCACCCAGGACACTCGTCCACACAGGAAACACATCCACCCAGGACACACATCCACCCTAGTACATAAATAAATAAATGATACTGATATTTTTGTGCTAGGATTGGAGGTATATTTGGGTATCAACCTGCCCATCCCTAGTGTCTAGTTTATTAGCCAGTGGCTGCAGTGAAACTTCCCAATGACTTCCTCTATGAAAGGAAGTCTTCAGATGTTATATAAGCGAGCATTTGGCATGCCAAGAGGCTATCGCTACTGCGGCTAAATGTCACCTAATGTCACCACAGTTGCCACAACAGCAGTGTTGTTATTGATGCAGTTTTGTAGTTTTACAGTGAGTCTGACTGCTTTGGCTCCTGAGGCATGCCTATTAATTGTAAATAGCGGAGACAAAATACAAAATTAATTTGCTTGGTGGCCTGAATAGCCAGTGCTAGTATTTCAGTTCAGTCTACCCGTGACCTGATCAGAAGCCATTAAGCTGCTACAGCATCTGCTTCTATCCTAAACGTGTTTTGGGTTTTTTGGAGGTTTTACTTAATACAAAGAAGAGTGTTGAAATCGGCTATGGTAATCAGCTGTAGCTTGCAGATGGAAAAAAATGGAGATCAGGTTGGAAAAACATTGCAGTATTCCTTTAAAGAAAAAGCAGGGATAGAGAACTGTCTGTGGGGCTGCCTGCACCTCCATACTATGTGTTCCTGAATTATTAATAACCCAGAACAGAAAGTTTCTGGAACATGTGCAGTAAGCAGCCTCAGAAGAAGACTAGGCTTGGCACAGTCACTCCCAGTCGTCTTTGTAGAATGCGTATTTGATGGCGTCGCTAGGAATGCCACAAGATAGATAGTTTCAGTCATACAGAATTAGACGAATAACTTTTGCTCTCAATGACTTCCCTGTTCCAGTAGTTCATTTAGAATTTCTTTTAGAAGAAGTTTTAAAAGTGGTTGTTTTACGGAGTGAAATGTTCTGTCCAGCATAGATTTGTATATGAAACTGTATGAAAATGTTTTGTAGTTTTGTTGAAACTTGAAATGCAATTTTAAACTGAATTTCTAAAGATGTATTTTATGACAACAATGTGCACCATTTTAAAGAAGCCATAGAACATTCAGCATTTTAAATTGTTCCCTGAGGTCTACATTAAAGGTATGCGGTCAGGATGAAAAATGTCCAGATGCGGTTTTACGTGCCCATTTACATTTATACATTTAAGGTATTTAGCAGACGCTCTTATCCAGAGCGACTTGTTGACTTGAGCGAATGTTTCTTAGCGTGTGCAAGGAGGTTAGAGTCTAAAACTCGCCTTGAGCTCAGATGCTGTACAAACAAGGCCTAGTGCTGATACCTAGAAAGAAGAATACAGTGTTAAATGCAGCAGAAATGCACTACCTAGCAATCCCAAGCCATCGCTCATACCTAGAGAGGTATGACGTTAAAAGCATTTCAGTATATACAATTACTAGTATTTACTCACTGTATGATTTAACGCTAGCATGAAATAGGCTGTTTTCCCTGTTTTGGTGAGGTCATGAATAACTTGAGTTCTGCTCTGATTGGCTGGTTTACAGTGAGACACTGCGGTGACCATGCAGGAGCTATGTGTCAAAATAGACACAGTCAGGAAAATAAAGTGAACCTCCAGGTAAATAAACTAGACCAACTGACCATTTTGTCATGTTATTTTGCTAGCGTTAGTTACTTGGAGCTTGCTATATTAGCTACTTGCTTTGGATCTTGACAAAACAAAGTTAATTAAACTTTCACAGTGAAGCTGATTGATATTGTACAAGGTTAGAGAAACTGTCCAGAGTCAAATGTGCAAAGCAAACTAACAACTTTGAAATAAGGTTGTCCAGGATCTTATTAAACATGTAGGAACTTCAGTTGACTTCCTGTTCGCCAGCTTGCTATGCAAATTATCCGTTCTCCCCTCAGCGGGGCATTACATTTGGAACATTTGATCAAGAAGCTGACCAACAGGAAGCCAACTTCTGCCTCGTTTAAAGAGGAACATCAGCCATGCCCTGACAGTTTGGTTCCTTGGGAAGGGTATAAAAAGTGGTGACTTCCCCTTCACAGCCTGGAACAGTAGATTTCTCCATATTGTCCACCATTTTGGTTGCTGTTGCTCTGTTGTCATATGCAAATTTTGAGGGTGCAAATATTAGTAAGTCATAACTGTTAAATAGCAATTTAGGATTTTTGAATCAGCTATTCTTCTTTTGTAAATGCAGGGTTTGTATTTGAAGGACTCAGCAGTGTTTGAGGTTTGCAGTTTGTTGGTTCTATGTACTAAACTCTCTTTATTCAACCATGACCATGTTAAACACAGTTCTACGGAGCCATTAAATAGAGAAAATAGGCATGTAACGTAATTCCAGGACATGTTTGTTCGCTTATTGGGTGAGGGTGTGGCATTAGGGCAACTTTCTTCCCAGCCAACTTGGGAAAGCCTTGTTCCCTACTAAGAGACTAAAACCCGGGGACACCTTATCCATGGAGACAGGAAGAGAAATATCTTTTTAGTCAGAGAACACAAAGGGATGACACAGTATCTCTTATTTCAGTTTTTATTCTGACATACTGACCTGCTACAGTAGCATTGCATAGAATATGACTGATGCAAAAAAGATGCTTCATTATTTACAGAAACAGAAAGCTACAAACCAAGCTACAGACCAGACCGAGCACAAAGTCTGAAAACAATGCAAGTTAGGGTGCAAAGTCATCAGTCCATTTAATTAAAAAAAAAAGAAAAAGTCTTCATATAAAGTTGAACATACTGGTATCATTTGCAAATAGGTCAGACAGCGCTTTATATTCATATTGCACTTGGGACAAAAGTGACATTTGAGGTTTTCTCATCTTACAATTTCATTAGGATAATTCATTACACTTCACTAAAATGGCCAAACTATAAACATGACATAGGGTTAAAGCTCATCATTCTATGCTCTAGTTAAAGGTTACTCACCGAAACATAGACTCATTCACGCCAACGGTGTATTTATATAGTCTTTTAAAGGAAAGGATTTTGTGCAACTGGTGCTTTACTATGAATCTTCAGAAGGCAGTTCAATAGTTAAGCTCTGTACATTAAACACATGTGCTACGACTCCACAACGACACCGTGTACCATTCCATCTGTTTCAGTGGACGAATCAGGCAGCTGTATGTTGGTAATACCAAATTTAAACCTGAACCCAGTCATTAAAACAGAGAAGGGACTTGGGAGCAAATATGGGGGAAAATAACTGTCTAAAAATGCCTAATAACACTTCACCGACTGTACACCAATAAGGCTTCATTTTTCCTTCAATGCAGTCAGTCATTTCAGTGTGAAAACAGTGTAAGGAGCTGCCAGATTAACTGCCTGGTCCAAAGGAAGATTATCTGAATAAAATACACTCTATAAGGATCCCCACAGTCATTCAAATTAGCACAGTTTTAAACTTTTACAAATACTTTCAATAATAATAATAATAATAATAATAATAATAATAATAATAATAAATCTCATAAGAATCTGAATGAACTATTTACACACATTAGGTAATTATTACTCAGAAGAGGTCAAGCAGACATCCTGGAGACCTACAGACAATTATTTCCACTCTTAAATAAATGCAATAAATTATCTCTGAATCTTTGGTCATCGACAGACCAAACATTCAAATAAAATAGAAACACGCTCACATGGAAAAAAATACATGTACAAATATATATATATGCTCACAACAAACGAACAAAAATAAAGGGGAAAAAAACCTCAAGCTTCCAAAGCTATACACTTTGATACACAGCTCTCACAATCAGAAATACACCACTTAGAAAGATTCTGCTGGGTGCGATTACATAAGTCTCTGGTTTATTGTTTTCTTAAACACCATCTCAAAGCATGCTACTGCAAACTCCGAGTGTAAACTTTATTAGGGGTCAGATTTCTCTGTGGCTCTGCCTGTCTTGTGGAGGGAGGGGGAGGATGTTTGTGAGCTTGAGTTAAAGGAAGGGAGGAGGGAGGTGGGGGGAAAGTTGCTGTTTATGCTGAAAGAGGAGCGTTAGAAAAAGACAGTCTATTTTGCTGCTGGCCAATTCAATTTTTCAAAATTATTAGTGACAATACAAACTAGTTAGAACTCCAATTAAACCAAATACATCTACTTGAACCCCAAGCTTACTCCTCCACTATTAGTCATAGGATTTAGCATACACTACATAATTAAGTTGACAGTGAAGAACTCATCTTATGTGTCATATGTGGAGCCATATACAGGCCCTTCGAGTGTAAGGGGTTAAAAGAAAAATACATGCTTTTTTTTAGTTTTTGTTAAGCCTTAAAATGTTGAGACATTTCTTGGGATATGTCTTGCTAGCGTTAGTCCTGAGCAGGGAAGGCGTTTTACTCAGAGTTGCTTCCAACTCCTCCCCTAACTTACTCTGATTGGCTGAGAGGAGAATAGAGCCCTTGGGGCCCCGTTTTGGGGGGTGGGGTTTGGCACTGACACACACAAATGTGCACACATGCACACACACACATACCAGCTGTTGTTGTGAAACTCTCAATGTGGCCTTTTCCACAAGCAAGAGCCTCCGCGTGACAGGAGCTTCGAGCTTTAACCCCTCCTAATCTCTCTCCCTCTCGCTCGCTCTCCCCCCTGCTCTTTCCCCTCCCCCTCTACCATCTCCCCTCTCAGTACAAACATGCTTATGCCACAGGACTCCTCCTTACTATAGTCCAAGACCTGACCATGTCATGCACTTTTAAGCAGGGATGCACCGATCGCACTTTTCCTCTCCCGTTTTCGATACCCTACCCAACACAGAACCAATTTCTTTTTTCCAGCTTATAATAAACATTTCATGGTCTGGAATTGTTTGGAATAATTCTATTCGCAAGATGACATGAGGCTGGAACCCTTCAAAATCAAACTGTGGACAAAAAAAAAAAAAAGTGAATTGACCACAACAGGCACCAGGCCGGTCCATTTAATAAGGTCCAGCATCGGTGAGATCGGTGCATCCTTACTTTTAAGCAGGGCAGATCTGCAGGGTCCAGCAACCACGCAACAAAACACATGTTTATGCCCTCACAACTACCCTCAAACTGCCTCATACTTCATCTGGAGCAGTAAAATCACAAATGAAACTGGACAATTTGCATACAGCCCCATGTCTGAGGATATACGGTTGGACATTCTGGCTCGGTCAGCTTGACCATAGGATAGGCATCCACAATCGTTTTTGCAGAGTCACTGGTCATCTTTGTGAAGAAGGAGAATTTGTAAGGGGTGGGACCAGATGTGTGCAACATCCATAGACATGGCTTCTTTAGTATCCTACCGAAGCGTGAAAAAGAAGAGCACGATCAGCATAGAAAAAGATAGAAACAGCGGGGTTAGAGAAACAGGTTCAGGCAAGTCCACATGTGAGTCCACAGTGTGCACTTCCACCAGCGCCAGTCTTCGTCCTCCATTGTAGGCACTAAGTTTATGTTCAGGGTTCAACAGTGTCTGCGAATCTGACAATCATGTATAATGTTAAAAATCAGTTGATGTTAAAAAAAAAATAAAAAAAAAAACAACCTTCAAGGAACACATGAGGTTATTCCTTCCCCTCCAGATCCAAAAAAAATGAAAGGAACTGCTGGACAAATTCTGAATGGAAATATTCCTTCTTGGGTGCTGTGGGCTGACCATTTATTTCTGAGGGGAAGGTCTTTCCTGGGGTGAGACAATCACAGACCATTAGATTTTTTTTTTTTGAACTTATTAAAAAACAGCCACTGAAGGACAGCTGACAGTTTCAATGACTATCGTTGTACAGGGACAGAGCTTGCTCTTGGTTTTCGAGAGGTAGTGTGAGTGTTGAGTGTGCATGTTATGATCCACCACAATTAACTACAGTAATTTTAATGCTTGAGAAATACTCATGGGATCAGTTCATAAAAATAAAAGTAATAAAAGTATCTTCAAAAAGCTAGAATGTGTCCACCGAGTTTCCATATAGTTGTGTGTTGTCTTCAAAATCCGTAAAACTGACCGACCGACTGTCGTGTATAAATAAGTCTCAATGGTAATACTTTGTCTCAAAGTCCCTGCATATACATCTTAGTTTGCTTAAATACCAAAAAGATGGCAGCCTAAGCTTGACCACCTGAAAAGTCAGAATAATGTGCATTCATCCTACAGTAAGTATGTGTCATGCCAGTCTTTTTCCTCTTATAAATATATCAGTTCTTTGTATAAAAATAAATAAAAAAGTGTATTTTTTTTAATTAAACATTTCATTATTTGCATCCCCTCAAAACACTGGGATGGCTATCTGAGCGAGGATTGTATGTGTTGAGTAGTTCAGGAGCGTACAAGAATCTCCATGATGTGGTCCAGGTCATTGAGGTCAGAGAGGCAAAGCTGCAGGGTGTTGGAGGTGCAGCTAGAAAAGTTCTTGAGACCTTCATCTATTGCCCCAGAGGCCGCACCGCTGCCTCGTGGAGCAGGGAACGCTAGGACAGCGATGTCAGATGAATCATACATGGACGTATCAATGTCCTCAAAGATGTCGTCCAGCGCTAGGTCCGTCAGGTAGCTGGTAGAATTTGTGATCTCGAATGAACCAAACAGTGAATCTGATGGCCTCTCGTCAGCCTCATCTGAGAGGGATGGATAAAGTGGTTTGCTTTCAGCACAGTCTAATGGAGCCTCGATGTCCTCACTAGTAGCTAGGGAGTCAGAAGGGGACAGTGATCCGTTGAGAAGGGGATTGAAGTCTAAAGACACAGGTGGCAGTTCAGGGATGTGGCGGGGTGTGGAGGCGTGAAGAAGCGTTGGGGCAGGTGGTGCTGGAGGCAAGCAGTTTCCACCCTCCAGTCTCATCTCCTGCTGGATCTGCCTGAGGGTGTTGGCTAGCAGGACTGAGCGGTGAAGGCTGGGTTCAGCACGACGCTGGCAGCTCTGAAGTTTGTCCAGGCACATGTCCAGCACCAGCTGCCTCTGCTGGGGGTACGGTAGACCCAGCGCAGGATCCTCACAGTCGCTTAGCTTACGCTTCACCCCACGGCCCAGCATGTACCTTCAGTGGAAGAGAAAAGAATGCTGTGAGGCATACTGCACATTGCAACATCGGTGACACAAACTAAACAAAATTTAGGCCACACATGTACATATACACACAAACATCTTATTAAAGTCAACAGTATGAATAGTATGGAAGCCCGTCTTTAACTGCCATGCTGATCATTCATTAGGTGGTTTGTAGTATTTCACAAGACATATTGCAAGATTTTGCCAAAAACGGATACAATGCATGCTCATGTCCCAAGTCCATGTCCCATCTTTGAAATCTTGACTGGCCCATGCTATTCTAATTCAAAGATGAAATTGTACCAACAACCATCATACATGAAGTTCAACTAAAAAGAAGCAGTAACCGCTGAGAGCACAGATGCCCATGCCTACAGTAGACACAAAGAAGAATGGGTCCTCACCACCCATTCTTAACAAGAAATTGCTTCTTAAAAACCATGTATGCACTGTGAACATTGTGACATTCACCAATGGTGTTGAGATCCATTCCGATTATGTATTCTGGGTTTTAATCTTGATTACTTAACAAAATAAATAAATAAATAAAACTAACCAACTACTAACATTAGGTATTTAAATTATGTATACTAAGCCTTATTTTCTCCCCAATGGTGTAATGCACCTAAGGCATATTTTCAATTCTCCTACTGGCCTTTCTTGCAGTAATGAGAAGCCAAACTGACAGATCCATTTATATGCTTCTTTGTTGAGCATATGTATATAAACAAAGCCTTTTTATATTCATCCCAGTTTACATATCTTGTTTGTGGGGGAAATCTGTAGTAAATAGTGAAAAACAATTTTCATTTAAATTTCATTTATTTATTTTAAGTAAAATTATAGTTACAGTCAATGACACCCTCAGCTGGTTGCTTTGCCTACAGATATCATCTATAGAGGGGGTGTAAATGGTAGAGGCTGTCCATCCCTCTCTGCACTTGCTCTAGTGTGGGTGGCTCAGCCTCCTCCATCCATCCATCACGCTGTTGCACGCAGGAAGACATCCCCCGCAGCTCTGGCCGCAGACTGCTCCATTTTACTGCAGAGAGCACAGGAAGCCACAGGAGCCCAGTGGAGACCTTTCCTTTTTGTTCAGAGCAAGACTGATACGTTTCACAGCACATGTGCTCTGGGGTTGTTGTAGGAAACGGCCTTATTCTGAGCTCATCAGGTATAAATGAAATTCCGATCAAAGGCAAACTCAAATCTGTTGACTTAATAGGTGCAAAGAACTAAGATTATTTCCATGGATTTGACTATTTAAAATGCATCAGAAAGGCTGTGCACCCATGCTCCAATCATGATTTGACACCAATACAAGGCAACTGACCTAAGAAAGCATGGTAACTTTCAAGCAACTTCATTTGATTCCATTGTACCAGGTTTTAATATGACAGGAACAATATAAAAAGACCACTAGCTTAAGTCAGAACGTAGTCTGCATGTGTGATTTGCAGTTCTCAATTGTGTCATGGCAAGGCTAGTTGTTATATAATCATCCACACCAGCAGCGTACGACTGGCTCATTCCTGTTCAGCTCCATAGGTTACAGGGCTCAGAAAGGACACCTATATTTCTGTACATTTCGCAGCTGAATTCCAGGAAGAACACACAGCAAACTTGGAGAAGGGGTTGCACAGTCTGCAGCTTGTCTCTGTCAGCAACAGCAAGCTATAAATGGAACAGCAGCACACTGAACACCAAGTCTACTGCAAAACAACACATTCCAACGGTTTTACAGTGGAAAGAAGAGCCCATGAAAACATGAAGCAATATTTTGTGTTGTTTGTAACGTATAAAACCTTGAACTGTGTGCTTTCCCCAGCCATTCCTTAGTTACAGGATTGAGCCCAATTTTTTTTTTTGGCCTGGGACTCTAATGTAGGTGTAGATGTCGCTCGGTCCTTCAAGGTAGCAACTGTGAAACCGTGATTTAAATTGGCCCTCCATCATTAGACTGGCCTCTTTGGTCCGCTTGCCATGGCAACGGCGACGGATGAGAGGTTGAGGCTTGAGTGGCACACAGAGTCTCTCTCTCTCTCTCTCTCTCTCTCTCTCTCTCTCTNATGTCGCACTATATAGTTGTTTGGCTGCCTCTGACTGGTCTATCTACAGGCAGTTTACAAGCTCTGATATTATGTTATCGTTCCCCATATAAGACACAGAGTTGATAAAATAGCCTATAACTTAAACTGCAACTTTTGCAAAGCAAGTATTTCACATTGCGATTTCGATATAAATCGATTAATCTTTCTCTCCTAGGTTGGAGAGTGTAATGGTAATACAATATTTAGAACTGAATTACAACAGTATTTCAAAATTGCAACCCGTCACATTTCAGCTACGCAGATATCTAATAAACTACCAAATAAATGCATTCTCAGAAGGATCTTCAATTATTTTAAATCAGTATGAAACAACCTCTACCCAAGAGTGCTAACCAGACCAGTTATGCTTATGATGATAAAAAAAAAGAAATTAACAGTACAATAGGCTACATTCATGGCTTTGCTGCAGACCCTCAGTGACAGAATATACTGTGGTAAAATCTTGGGACGAATGGATGATATGGCAAAAATACAGGATCACAATAACTGAAGACATTTTGCAACACACATATTTAATTTTTCTGAGGCTCGATAAGTTAAAAGAGTTTAAACAAATGTGCGTAACTTAATTTTAAATAATAGAGTGAACTGAAATCAGGACGGAAGGTTGCAGACAAGGTCAGAAGTAGGAGTAATCTTGAAAACTAGCCGTGCACAAGACCTTTACAAGTCAAAATGTGTGCAAAGATAACTGACTGTTTTACACATCTTGTATATTAGGAAAACGTAAAAGCAATTCAGCAAAAGTAAATACTGGCATGCTGTTTCCCATGGTCTGGGTATTTATCATTTTCTGGATATCATAAACTGAAATACATGAAATACATCAGGAGTATTTTGTTATTATATAATGTTTATATCAATAAACTCTTATGGCCTAGCTGTACCTTATACTGTTCAGTATATTGCAATTTACAGAAGAAAACCTAGTTTTACATAATGTGATATGCCAAAATGAGCAGCCAGCTTAACACAAAAATATATAATACAGCCTAAACAAGCTTCAGTCCAAAGAAAAGCATGGTACACCTTCATCAGACTTTAATAACTTTACCTTGTAATAAAAGACTCAGGACAAAAAAACAAACAAACAAACAAAAAAACCTAAAGTCTACAGTCTTTACTCTCAGATTCTCAGATGACCTGTAAAATGACATTAGGTAAAACTGTTTTCAGAAGGCTGGTCTTCCAGCTTTTTTACATTGCAGAAAAGGAAGTTCCCTTCACTGCCACACCCAGGCGTTTTCCCAGCTGAAGCCGAGCCCAGCCACACTCACTCACTTATCACTGTGAAACAGCCCGTATCTGCCACTGTTTTTTCATTAGTTTATTGAACCTGACATTTCCTACACATTAGGAAACTCCAACGTTGGATATAAGAAAATAACCATAGTGGTTTAGATGCACAACAAGCGGCACAATACAGTCAACAGTGCAAAAGCATTACACTGAAGGCAACAAATGCACAAGAGGGAGAAAGAGAGACAGGAAAACAACCAAGCTAGAGATGCAAACACTGATGAAGAATGTCTGCAAAAGAGGGCGCTGTAGACAGCAAGGAACAGAAAGGTGCAAGAAAGGGCATCTGTCTGTCTCCTAACACTGAACACCATGTAAACTCAAACTGAAGACAGTTTAACCCGGTTTGTGACAGGATGATATCCAGATCATATTGCTACTGACAAAGAAGTGCTTAAAATCTAACATTCTCACCATTTTACAGATGCTTAAACTGATCAGATGATTTAAAGTTTTAGCAGGACTGCTACAAACTTACACCACAAGCTGCCACTTGCCGAATAGGAGTGCACAGAGAAGAATCATGCAGAATCTGTGATGCATCACATCAATGACACCAGATGGCTATTCGGCCAATGCATCGATACAGATTAATGGATTGTTACATCCCTAATATTTACAGTAACATTTAGAAGAAATATTAATATGTGCAAAATATTTCAACATCTAGGCACCTGGCTGCTATGTTAAAACACCATGTTAGAAATACCATTTGATAGCTACGCATTCCGCAGTATATCATAAATCCAGACACTGTACCAACACGTCCACAGATAGAAGCTGGACAGCGCTGAGTGTACATTTAATTAGGCTTTGATGTGCGGTGCATTCATTTTGGATGTTGATGTCAGGGTTGGTAAGGCTTTCCTGGGTTTCCGAGTAAGAAATCTTACTTGTAGGGGCACTCCAGCTGAAACTAGGAAGCCTGAAACGCCGGCTTTCCAGTTCAAACAGAACACGCTATAGGAATAGATACTGGGTCGAAAATTCCCATGTTGGCAAAACAGAATAAAGCTGAATCACAACAAGCACAACAAGCAAGACATCCTTTTAGAACACAGTTTCAGCAGTAATGAAGGAGTCATTAACTTGATTACTGCTAACTCAAATGCCATTAATATAGTCGAGAGATCCTGTATTATTGGCTTTTATCAATTGAAGTCTTCAGACAGAGGCAGAAGTAGCTTATGCACGGAACCAACAATCCAAGGAAAAGGGTGAGCTCGGGAGTGAAAAGAAAACGAGCGCTGGGGATAGACTGAGTGGAAGTGAAGGAGTGGGTGGAGAATAGCCTAGCAATAGCTGACTAATGAACCAATAGGCGGGCAGGGCAATTGAGCGGAATGTCTTAATTTGGGCAATACCGGTACACACTGAGATACTGAGTCACAGCACTGAGGCAGGAGGTTAGTCACCTAAGCTAAAGACGGGGTCTATCAGCCCCTAGTCCGAGCAGGAAGATGCTGAAATTCCCAGCTAGGGCCATCATCTAACATAAACAACCAGTATTTGTTACATCTATATGTAAAGTGTATATGGCGCACAGCGGTATTAGTGTCACATGCAAACAAGCGGGTAACTTTATTCTATAATGTGAGCAGCACCACATATAAGCCTCCACATGAAGCAGACAGCTAAGGTTCCAGCCGCTACTACTCAAGTATGCTCTTGGAAACTTAATGTAAAGTTAAAGTAGAAGTGAAGACACTCAGAACATTTCCAACAAGCAGATCAATCAGATGCCAATAAGCCAAAGAGATCAACGGAGCTCTCTGTGGTCCCGTAAACATGCATAGCTAGCGGGGGAAAGTAGTGGTCACGTTTTTAAAGCCCCCGTTAGCGACCGGAGGTGGTCAGATTGATCCTATTACGCAACAGATCCACGCATTGCTGGACTACAAGTACTAACGTTAGTGCTGGTCGCAAACACGAGAAACATCAGAGATTAATATCGTTCATATTCTGCGCATGTGGACACTCACTGCATCGCTAACAACGTCTAGCACACAACTTTTTTTATGGCGACAACTGAGAAGCGTGACCGAGAAGAAATCGACGGGTAGCCAAGCTAACGTATAATAGCAAGCAAGCTAAGCTAGCTAGGTTTCCTAAAGCGAGCAGCAAAGATCTAAGCTACACTGCCTTTAGACAGGCAGTTTCCAGAAAAGTTAGCTAACTAGCTAGGCTAACGGAGCAGTACGTTAGCTTGGTGTGTAAATAATGTTTTTACCTGGACGAGGAAAGGGCATCTCCTTCGCCGGGCTCAACTTCCTTCTTCAGTACAGTTACAGCGGGGTCCACATCCAACCGACACATCGAGGCAGTGTGAATCCCTTTTTTTCTTTTCATGGACGTCTCCAAAGGTAAAATATCCCTTTGACCCATACCATAATGTTTCGCGCAACAGCTCAGTTGTGTTTCCGCGCTATAGTGAACCAAACTCCTAGCTAACAGACTCAGAAGTACGCACTGCTAGTCACTGAACGAATTTACCTCAGCTCGCTAACCAGCTAACGTTACAGAAGTAGGCGAAAGTAGAAAGGAATCTGCCTGAGGTCTTCGAGTGGTCGCTACATTCTCTCGGATGAGCAGAAAACGGTCTCGTTGTCGTTGGCTTAGCTCGTTCGCTAATTCGCATAGCCGACTTTTAATCCGGAGTTCATTCGCGACGGAAAAAACGGTCTCCGAGCTCGCGAGCGTCGAACCGAGAGCGAATGAAACTCTCGCTGGAGTGAAGAAGCTACGCGAACAGAGCTCAGCTGATTGACGGTCGTCAGGTGGGGGAAATTTCATTGGTCCAATCAAATCGCAGACCAGCTTGGTAACTGTATATAATTGGCTGAGCACCCTCTCTTCTTCCCGCCTCCTCGCGTCTGGGGAGAGCGCCCATTGGTCAATTCAGAACTCTGGCCCGCTTGGTAACTGCATATGATTGGCTGGGCACTTTCTCTGCCCGCCCCTTCATGTCTCGCTCTCTTGCTGCGCCCACAGACAGAAAACGTGACTCTGAATACTGTAAGATACAGTAAGACACGGACTCATCGTGTGCTTTGCTAAATGCTGGCATGGTAGTTGCTTGTAATTAAATCTGGTAACGATTTAATAAGAAACTCTGATATCCACGAACAACATGAGCTAAAATAGACAGAACATACACATTTGTAGGTAGACTAGAATATAGATTACGCATACTGACGGTAAAATAAAAAAGGCATGCATGGCACGATTGTATCTTTATATAATATGCAAGCACTTGAGGCGACACTTATTTCAGTGCTGTCGGTCTGCAACCCCTTTACTTCGTGGCCCCTACTGGGGATTTAAGCAGTGACGTATAGAGTCACGACTGAGAATGACGTCAGCTACATGTTAAGAGAAGGACAGGGAAAAAAACTCTTGCAGCTTTTTTTTCTCTACAGCCTACTGCAAGGAGCTGATTACTTTTACTTCCTGATCTTTCCCCGCATTCCCTGCGCACGCATGGACACTTCGGATGAATTTAATCCTGGCCATTTAATAGCACGTTTCCCCATGAGCTTTTGCCCAGAATGACTCAAATCTTGAACAACTGAAACTAAATCATTTCCTCCTGCTTTGCTGCATTTTTATATACATTCATAATGTTTAAAGTTGAAAAGAAGAGTATGAGGCTTAAGCTTACAGCAAATGTAACAATTCTGACTGCATCCCATGTTTAAAGGGAGTTCCCACCCTAAAACTAGAGTCCTCTGTGGCTCAGCATCATATCACTCAGCTTCATTGGTCTGTCAGATTCATGGTTTTAGAGCATTTCCATGTTTTTATTGGTCAAGGCTCCTTCACTACAGTACCTGGCATGGATCATGCCACCACAGGCCACAGACCTCGCCAGGTCCTGCTTCATTTTGTAGTCAGCAAAGGGCCCATATTAGGAACTACAGCTCAAAGCAGTTTTTCTCCATGACAGAAATTAATGGTGTTTTCATAAAGCGTTGCACAGATCGCTATCATACCCCGTGGTAAACAAGAAGGCATTGTTTACTATTTTCTGTTTTGTCTGACATACATCTTTTCACTAATTGAGGCCTTTAAGGTGTCAAAATATGAATCAACAAGGTGGACCAGCAAGATAGGAGTGTCTAAAAGAGTGGACAGTGATTGGACACAGTGTTTAAACACTCCAGCAGCACTGCTGTGTCTAATCCACTCACACCAGCACCACACACACTAACACACCACCATCACGTCGGTGTTGCTGCAGTGTTGAGAATGATCCACCACCCACATAATACCTGCTCTGTGGTGGTCCTGTGGGGGTACTGACTATTAAAGAACAGGGTGAAAGGGGGATAACAAAGTACACAGAAAACCAGATGGACTACAGTCTGTAATTGTAGAACTACAAAGTGCACCTATATGGTAAGTGAAGCTGATAAAACAGACAATGGGTGTAGATACTGGTGTACCTAATGGCTGGTGGGTATATATTGGTCCACTGGCTTGATAACGTCGGCACCCTGCTGACTGCTTGCCACTGCTGGTCCACCCTTAACCCAACCATATTATTCTCTGGCATACAACATCTAACTGGTAGTTTTTATCTCTTCAAGCTGATTGTGTACAGCCTAGACCAATATTAAAAACAACTGAAAGAAGAAAAAGGAGTAGGTCTGATATAAAATCATTTAGTTCAAAATGCTGTTGTGGACTCTAAAAATAATTTACTATACTAATTTATGAAGGATAATGAAGGTAAGACATGAGGGAAGAACAAGTAAATTGGAGTGCAAGTGGGAAATGAGCAATAAAAAATGGCATTTTGTCTAATACTCTCCTTAACCACCGGCAGGCTGCCCAGAAATCACTGAGCAAAACGCCAGTCGGCCGCCAGATTTGCCGTTAGAGGGCCAACAGTGGTCCACTCTTGCTGTCAGGGTTAGTGTGTCTATTTCCTCAGTTATTAAAAAAAATCTTAAAGAGAACAGTGATTCTGTCTTAATGCAGCACAAAATGGGTTTAGTGACACGTTTCTACCCATTCAGCCAAACAAACAGGCCACACTGGGGTATGAGATCTACTCTCATCATCCAAAAAATAATTGCACCCAGAAGGACGTGTCGGATTGCAGAGCTATTGGGAAGGAAGATAAAGGTTACCAGGACCGATAAATGATGATAAATTTAGACTGATCTGAGCAATATTTATTGAGCTAACATACAGAAGTAGCGTCTCTCAGTATGGCGTTGGGCCACCATGTTTGCTAATGCAACATGCCAGACGTCTCAGCATGGAGTAATAGAGGTTCCTAATGATATCCTGAGATAATCCATCCCATGCAGCTTGCATATTCTCACATAGTTCTTGCAGATTTTGTGGCAGGGGTAGAGCAGGAGTGACACCAGGCCTTCTGGGCATGTGGCGACAAAACGTTCATCTTGGCACCAACCACAGTGCCTCCACACGCGGATTCTTTGGCCGTCTCCACCAAGACAAAAGTGGGACTCGTCACTGAAGATGACCCGTTGACGTTCTGAGTCACTCTATGACAGTCTGGCATGACACCATTACAGTCTTTGTGTCTTGATGTGGTGTTAAGGGCAGTCGTCATAACCGTCTGCGTGCACGTAGTCCTGCGTTGTGCAGCCATCTGCCAATGGTGCTAGCACTAACTGGATGACTCATCTTGGGCATTACTGCTCACCGCAGTTGTGGCTCTTGGGGTAGTCAGCAACAACGATAAGGCCTGTCCTTCCTAACGTCAACTGTTTGCATGCCTCACAATGTCAAACCTACTCACTCAATTTCCTTCCTGTCGGTTGATGCCTTCTGGGAGCAACAATTCTTTTGACAAGGAGTGTAGATTGCAAAGTAGATACCTAACTTTTAGCTAGTTGTCCTCTATATTTGGCAACTCATTTCTGTAATCTGAGTCATTCTCTCCACTGTAGTGATTCCTTAAAGAGAGTTATTGCAGTTATACAGCTGCAGGAAAGTATTTGGCCTTGTAGTAGTAACATTAGCTATCGGCCTTCCTTCTCCATTAAAAGCAGCCTCCCCCAAAAAGCCACAAAGGAATAGCAGTCTCTCAAACCTTTCTCACACCTTCCAGACACATCACAAGAAGGAGGTTCCCCTAATTTTGGAAACAGAAGATCTCCCTACTGCATCACTACTGTAGGATGCGAGTAAGCATATACATACAAGACATTAGCAACAGTAAAATGTTTCCTTTTGGCCCATTTAAAGGGGAATGCCCTATTGTGATGTGACACCAACACAATTCTTTGAATATGAACAGTGTTCAATTTTGTCTTCATTATTCTTTCCTTACCCAAAAGGATAAGGGGCTAAGAAGATGAATGAATGTATGAAAGAATATTCTTTCTATTACCAACACGATAGATAATGAGTGGAATAAAAGAATTGATTTTGTGAGATGGGAACATTTTGGGCAGCTGTTGATGGACATAGATCCATCTCTCAATCCATTTTATGAATAAGCATTAATTAATACAAATTTAAGCATGCATAAGAAAGCACACAGGAAAGATCAAATCAGTTGTACCTTTTATTAAAAATGTTATAAAAATGCTACAATGCACATATAAAATGTTTATAACTCTACTCTAGATTTAGATCATACTTAAAAAAACAAACAAAAAAAAAAATCAAACATAAGGTAGAGGGCAACGACTTCCCCTCAAACGAATGTACTGCTTGCACAAAAAACAGTTTGGAACGCAAGATTTCCTTTTAGACATGACCAGTTACAGTTTCTGTAACAGGAAGACAACTGTTCACCCTTGTCCTCGTACAACTCCATTAAAAATACAATTTAAATACTGTACTTTAATAAAAGTGTGCTCAAAACACTTTGTGCATAGGAAGTGTATTGCTACACTCAATGCATAGGATCAGAGAAACAGTGTAGTTCATCATGAGGGACCCAAAAGGCTAGGTTTAGACAGCAGGCTGCACCTCCTGTACCCGATTAAATGCACGGCGGTTGGACAGACAGACAGACAGACTACTGGAATGCAACTGCTTGCTTCAGAGTTTGTACTAGAAGTGAAAAGCTTTAATTGAATGTGATTTCATGCCATTCTTTTATTTTTCCTAAAGATCAGATGTGCATCAAATAAATGTTGAAACATGTTAAAATGCTCATTTGCCTGTCCTAACGCAGCCCAAACGACTCTGGACCAGTTCTATTAAAGCCTTTGTACATGGCAAAAGTTGACCAATACTGACAAGTGCATCACAGATAAACCGGGCGATCACAAAGTCATTTTACTGGTTTCCCAACTGTTAGAAATTTAGCAGGTGCTAAAGGTTTGGGTGAATCAGGTCCATGGAGTCTGATAAGAGTTGAAAAAGAGAGAGAGAGAGAGAGAGAGAGAAAAAAAAAGCCTCTCCTGCCCTGAGTTTGACCAAAGCCAACACTCAACGTGTAAGTTTGCAGCAAATAAATAAAAATAAATTAAAAGTCATTATATAGAATGGGCTGGCCCCCATTATTCTTCATTTGCTGATAAGACAAATATAAGAATACTGTGACTTCTAATAGCAAAACAAATGCTGCAGTTGAGATGACCGACAGCCTATTGCCAAAATACTGAGGGGAAAAAAAAGAAAAAAACAAACAAACAAACCAAAAAAAAAAAAAAAAGAACTGCTGGGTGCCAAAATGCACCTAAAAGTACAAAAGAAATACGTCATGCAACACTGTATCCTTACTGCCATTTCTGAACCCTGAAACGAATAAAGGTTCTTCACCTTCAACCATTCCAGCAAGTGGAAGACCACTAAGAAACGTAGACGCTGATATCTGATCTGTCGATTTAAACAAAAGATCAAAACCGATAGAGTGTACAGTAACAGTTAACAAGCAGTATCTATAGTAAAATATATATATTTATATTTATATACATATTTTAGACAATTTCATCTTTTTTATGAAAATATCTTTTACGCTTTTGTATACACCTTGTTCTGCTCTCTCTGATCATGTAGTGTTAATGGATGTAAGGAAATAAATATAAAAAAAAAAACAGCATGTCTGGACAGACAATTACAGAATGAAAACATTTAAAAAAACATACAAAGGGTATGCAAATAAGATAACTATGGTCAGCTCATAAAATCAAGGCCATCCTTTACAAGACACAGACTCCTTTCCCTGAAAGGACCGCAGATTTAACTTGCTTTCCATAAGGGGCAGAAAAGCAGGTAACATTTAAGAGAAGTACACAAGTCTCTGGACAAACTCTTGTCTAAGAACCGACAATGATCTCCATGATGTGGTCCAGTTCATTGAGATCTGAGCGACAGTTTGAAGGTGAGCCTATAGAAGGGGACCCATGAGAGGGGGCCAAACTGTCCAACAGGTCATAGGGACCCATCTTAGGTGCGCTCTGAATACCTGTGAGCATGGTGTCAAGGTCATAGTAGGAGGCGTCTACGTCTGAAAACAGCTCTTCAAGAGCTGAGTCTGGACCTGGGGCACTGTTCTTGATCTCAAAGGTCCCAAAAACCTGCCCCATGGTCTTCGGATTCTGTCTGGAACTCTCCTCCTCTTCATCTACTTCATCGTCGTCATCATCGTCATCGTCATCATCATCGGCGTCATCCACCGCTGGGCCAAGCCTGGAGTTTTCGTTGACCTCCTCATCTCTCTCTACGTCTACAAGCTCATCTCTTTCCCAGCAGTGCCGAGCACCCTCCGAGAGACACACATTGGAGGCGGCTTCACTGACTGTGACAGAACACAACGTTTCGTCTGCCACCACCTCCTCTTCACGGCATCCTTCATAGCTGAGGACCGAGAAGAGCTTTGGCTCAGCATCCTGCTCCCGCGACCGGCAGAGCACCTCAGTGGCCACCAGGCGTTCAGAAGGGCTTTGGCTGCCACCGCAGAAGGTCTCCGTGACCACCTGCCAAGTGCCGTCATGAGTCATCTCCTCCTGGATCTGCCGCACTGTGTTCGCGATGAGGACTGAGCGGCAGAGGTTGGGCTCCACCAGCATGTGGCATAGCTGCAGCTTGATGAGGGACATGTCCAGCAGTGACTGTCGCTGCAGACTATAGGACGACGACACCTGGGCACCAGCCAGGCTTTCGTCCGACATCTCATCGCCATCGTCGGAAAACTTGCGCTTGGTGCCTTTGGAGAACATGTCGATCCTATAGAAGAGAGATCAAGTTAGAGAGACTGGTTAGCAAGTGACTACATTTCTAGATAACACTTACTGTAACTGCATGCTTGATCTAATGTCAATCACCATACATAAACAAGACCTGCATATGATGATATGACAATATGGGCTTACAAGGTAAAGCTTTCACCATAACATTATATAGCTGTACTCTGGCAGTAAATTACTGAGTTGTCTGCAAAACTGCACTCAATCAGCAGGCTATGTAAGAAGTGGGAACCTGAGGGTTCTGGTTGTAAAAGGAGTTGTGATGTTTGCCACTTTCACAAGTCACCATTCCCTCCTTTCACACGGGAACAAAACTAAAGAGCAACTCCCGTACTAACAGCAAATACAGAGCCTACAGAAGAGTCTGTTTTGTACCACTGCCTGGCTGCATGTAACATTTTAGTAAGGATGCACAGGTATGGGAATTGTGGACTGACGCAGATGTCCAATGTTTGTCACTTACATACAGTGGGGTCCAAAAGTCTGAGACCCCGTCTGAGAGTCTTGGATTTTTATTTAAACCTGAAAAGTTTTAGAATTTTGGAAGATTCAAAACAAAGAATGATCAAGAAACATTCAAGATTCTGCACTAATCAAGCCACTAATCAAATGTAAGCATGTTTGTGAAACTGACCATGTTATTTTTAGTCACATCACTTTCATTGAAGCTTACATTCAGACAGCCCTCGGGTGAATTCGAGATACTCATCAGAGGTTTTTGCATAACCTTGTCGAGTCTTGTTGAGTCCATGCCGGTTCAAGTGCACGCTGTCATTAAAGCAATAGAGGGAAATACCAAATACTGAAATTCTGAAACAGAAAATTTCAAATGTTCTTCTTTTTACTCAATTTGTTACGCTGATACTATAATTGCCAAAACAAAAAATAATACAGAGAAGCATTTTCATGAGAACTTTGGGCCCCACATCTTTTGACAGTACTAAAACCAAAGAACACTGTAAATGGTGCAACCTAAAAATGTACTTTCATTTGTTACAAGCAATTGAATACATTTTACTAAACTCAACAAGAACTGTTCGTTTAAAGTCTATTTCAGTTTGTTCATTTTTTTTTTTAAAACACTTACACGATGTAGACATTGGGAGCAGATCTACTCAGATTAGCATTGTAAAGAAATTCAACATTTATTATCTTGCATCCCTACATGTTAGTACTGTTTATTAGATATCAATTCTGTCACACTTTCACAATAAATCTGATTTGACTGTAATATTTTACTGAAAGCCAGTAGGTGTGGAACGATTCTCCAAATCCGCGGTTCAGACCTCAATCGCTGGGCCATGGTTCGGATCATACCTCAAACAGTGAGAAAACCCTACAGAACACGATAGATTAATTGCACTTTACATAAATTAACATAAATTTATGCTATTTATTAAAATAGGCTGAACTGCGTCAGGAGATTGTGGACTAGCATCTACTACCAACAGAGACTGTTGGTAAGTGTAAGTGGCTGTATACAGTGACCCAATAATTAGGTTCTAATAATATTCTACTACTACTAATATAACTACTACTAATAATACTGCAATAATAACAATAATATTAATAATAATAAGAAGAAGAAGAATAACAATAATAATAATAATAATATTATAAAGCAGAAGAATATAAATTAAGATTATAGAGACTGATGCTAGCTACCCACTCATGCACACTTGGTGTCTTTTCAGTGGTGGCAACAACCTGCTGCAAAGAAATTATACATTAATCCAGCAAATGTAATGGACTAGGTTTGATACCCCATCAACCGTAACTCTAAAACTGAAGTAGCCCTTTTCTTTCGAGTCAAGCAAATAACCACAGAGATATGACAAATGCAATTTGATACCGCAATGCCAAGCCTTCGTCCGTGGTAAATGAGGTACGCAAACAGTAAGACTCCACACACTTCAACTGAATGGGATCCAGACGCCACTGAGGAACTCATGAGAGCTGTAATAAAGACTAAGTATGGACAAACACACAAACGGCGTCTCCATGTTCAGCAAACCAGGATTGCAGGGGCCTAAAAGTGACACACATGCAGCCAGTACACAGAAAACACATGACACCAACCAGTATGTCAAAAGACATCATCTGGCATCAGTCCATGATGGCCTATGAGTTTGTGCTGGGCGGGGGAAGTAATGAGCTCTCCGTCAGTTATTTAGATCAAGCACTCGTGGGTGACTATGAGATGTGGAAAACCTAAGCGATTACAGCAGAATAACAATAGTGAAGCACATTTAAAGCTATTCATCCAATTACACAACCAACAGGTCCATTAATTGCAGGCATTTTAAAAAAGCAAAGCATTAAAAATGCAAAGTCATTTCATGTTAAGAGGTTTTACTTAACATAATGGAAATGATTTGCCTGACCTTTACCAGTATCACACACACACACACACACACACACAGACATACAAAAGTTCTAACCCAAAAGACCACGTGTTAACCAGATACCGATGGGGTTAGGATGAGGGCACAGGGGGTTTTGCCTACCTGCAGCATGAGTGACATCCCAGCACTGTAGAGACAGAGACCAGAGTGCAAGCTGACATACATTAACAATATGACTAATACACAATCCTACACTAAAGTGCTGCCTAAACCACAACCAGCACTAAAAATCAGCACTGCATTCAGTTACGTAGAATGATTAAACGATACTACGGCTAAAACCACGTTTTCAATAGGGGAACTACAGTCGAGTTCAATTGGCAACCAATACTAAACTTCAGAACTTACATTCAGTTCTCTAAAACAATAATACTGAAAGCCCCATGTCCTACAATACTCTGTATTTTACCTTTGTTTGATGTTCAGTGTGTTTTTATATACCAAAAACATAATCATAATTTTTACATGACCGTTTTCCAACCTCTCTGCCACTCAGAAGTATACATGCTGTTTTTGTTACTTGGTCTTTAAAGGGGACCTATTATGCCTTCCTGTTTTTTCTGTTTCTCTTAGTGTGTTATGGAGCTTTTTGTGCATGTAAACGGAGTCTAAAATTATAAACACCAAAGAACATGCCAGAGGGAGAAACTCTCTCCCACAGAAACCACCTTTTTCAGCTGCCTGAAACGCTTGTTGGAACTCCGGCCCTTTTCTCAGTTACAAGGTGATGTCATCTCTTAACACAATCCTTATTGCCAAGCTCGGCAAGGTCGGCACGCCCTCGCAACACACGGAGAGCTAAAACAGTACAAACGTAACACTCTGAACTGTCCTGCTCCAGTGTAGCTTGTGATGGTCTACCAGCTTGTTCTACCTGACTTTCAAGATGGGACTCTGGCTCAAACTGATACAGAGAACCGACGCCCATTGTAAGAACAGCCACAGTGGTGTGGGGGCAGAACTTGTAGCAGGACACCGCTATGGCGGTCGACCAATCAGAACAGAGTGGGCAAGCTGACCAACCAGAGCACACTGGGCTCAGTGGGAGGCGGGGCTTAACGGCATAGGAGCTCTAACAGAGCATTTCAGACAGAGGATGAAGAGATTATTGCCCGATAATAAATGACTACCACGGAAAATATGCATCATAGGTCCCCTTTGAGAATGATGTATGTAAATTGCCTGTGTTCTGATCGGTTCTCATTCAAAAAGCAGTCCAGGCTGAAACAATCCTTATAACTCGTTATAACATACATGCAAAGGTGCCGATCTTAATGACATCACAAATAAATAAATAAATAAAAATCAGACAGACTGCTTTTGCAGTTTTCCATATATGGGCTGGGAACTGAACCCTATCATGGTTTACAACCTAAATTAAACTCTTATTTAAAAAGAAGGGAAGTTCGGTTTTCCATACAGACATTGTACACATATACGATATAGACATCATGTTTTATAAACTAAATTGAGTCGATGTAGGAAAATGTTAAGACGGGCAAGCATGTCTACCAGAGAGATTAGACTCAGAACTAAGTCGGGTAGACGAGTAACCGTCCACTAATAGGCTACAGTATACGTCTTGAGCTTTCCAACTAACCATCTCAGAAATCCAGCTATGGAGAAAGCGAAGATTTCATCAGCATTTTGTCTTCTCTCTCCTCTGGCTCCAGTGTACTCCGTAAAAGCTCCACCCCGGGCAGACCGGCACGCTAGCGATGGAAAGTCCGATTCATTTTAACGAACCGATTCTTTCCAATGCGAACGGCTGATTCAACGATTCATTGATTTACAACTGAAGTCGACGTATTCTTCCATATGCGGTAATAATCGACTGAGTGAGTGAGCCTGATATCCTTACTTAATTCTGCTTATCTTATTCACTGATGAAATAAGCCTAACAACAATCGCAGAAAATGCGCATTCAAATAGTATCCGCGATAAATAAATTTAAATGTAATATGGAAGATGCATTAGGAGAACCAGTTGTGTTCTAGGAATCGGTTCTATTGATTTGGTCAAAGGAATCGGTTCGTAGCCCTTCGACTCGCCTCCCCTCCCCCACCGCCCTGACGTGGACAACAACCAGCTAGCTCCACTGCCGGGGAAAAAATGACTGTAGTGACTTAAGAAACAAGCGGTAAAACTGACCATACTCGACTATCACGAATTTTGACCGCGCTGCCCGTTAACGCTGACCCTCCGACAAATTTTCAGCTTTGAATTTACTCACTGGCAGCACATGTTATTAGTTTAATCCACTGGAAAAAAGCGAAACCGCTGCTGCTCCACCTAGCCAAGTAAGGCTAACGCTAGCATGGAGACGACAAAGGTTGGAAGCCATTTTGAGTTTCTCAACCAGCACGGCTCGGCTTTTTTTCCGTCATCTTGTCTGGCGGGTTTCACCAACACACGTTTACAGTGTTTAATGAATTTAATGTGCAACAAAGCATACGGATCTATTAAAGCGTATGTTACTTCAAGGCAGACATGTGGCAGCGCGGCGATTAAGCAGGACAGCTAACGTGAACCGTGCTAATCTGCCACTTCCGCAAACATGCCGCTTTTCGAAATCGACCGCGCATTTAAACCATCGAGTATCGAGATAAAGGGTAAAACCGGACTGGAGCTGCGTGCCAGCTGGACGCCTTTACGCGTCTCAGAGCAAACAAACTTACCTCGTGTTACTTCTGTTCTTTGGCGATGAGCGACATAAGCGTGTTTGGAGGCCGGGTGTAGTATTAAAGGTGCAGCTCCTCGGCCGCCGCTGGGAGCCAGATTGCAGTGAGTGAATGTGCTCAGTTCAGTGTGCTGGCTCTGCAGCCAGGCGGCCAGCTGCGCCGGCGAAGGGGCGAGGGGGCGGACGCTGCAGTTTGATGGACAGACATGAGGCCAGGGCTTCATCTGGGCAACCCCGAACAAAAGCCTCAGAGGAGGAAGAATGGTTGTAGACCTATTTTAGCAGGATTTTATATAAAGTAATAATCTTTAATAATATTAATCATCTTCATGAATTCTCTCTCTCACTCTCTCTGTATATACATATATATACACATAATTTTTATTTGTTGTTTATTATTATCTGTAATCGTCATAATGTGTATAATGTATATGATGATATTGTATAATTTATTGCTGTCATGATGAAATAGGTCACAGTATGCTTTACTGAGAATATAGTGGATATCGTCCATACTTAAAGAACCCTGAGTGTGCTGACATGCACTTATGACTTAAGTGGTCATATAAGTACCATACTCCGATTTCTTAGATCGGAGTAAAGCCCAGAAATCTGATTATGAAGGTTTCTTTTGGACCACAGTGAGTGATATCAAAAATAAGCAAACAGCATTTACTGCAAGCAACTGCAAGATGGCAACAAAACACTCTTGCAGTGATGCTGAACGCAACTAAATTCTTGTCTGAATAAAGGATTTAAATATTAATCTTCTAGATGATATATGTTCATAAGTACACTAAGTTGTTTAAATGTCACTAAATGTCTAAATCACTAAATGTCATGTCTTATTCTGTGAGCAAAAATTACTGCACGACTCACGCAAACCCAGAGTTTTCCCTGTGTTTGTTTTCGGAAGTATTTGGAAACGTGTGGATTACTGACAAACTCTAATCTTCTGTAGCTATCGCATTATCAAGTGCATGTAAATAAACTAAGTGACTGTTACAGTATTTTTATATGACACTGCACATTCTATTAAATATTGTGATGCATATTGTGTATCGTGAAATGTCTTGAAGTACCATGATATGTTTGCCATATTGCCCACCCCTAAACTGTAACCCTAAAAAGCCCATGTCTACCAATCTAGTCCCAGTTCCAACATTTAATAAATGTTTATGTATTGGCAGCAACAGATATACTTGCGAAACACAGGATATCGTCATCTGCCGACAGTATCACAAACTGATACTACATTCTACTACTAAGCACGGCTGTAAGTGGCACTGGATAAGAGCGTCTGCTAAATGCTGTAAATGTAAATGTAATTCAGTTTATAAGTCAGTCGTCATATAGGACCTATCCTATGTATACTAAACTCTGAGTATTATAGCATCAGAATTATTAATACACCCGGCAGTCATTTTTTAGGTCACTCATAGTTAATTTCACCAGAGTAAGGTTGATGTTAAATGCTTGTCTCTGCTGCGAAACAAGGTGCTTTATGTCTGTATGTCAGTGCTACAAAAAACAGACACTTTAGTTCATGCCACAAATCATAGTAAGGTTGGTGATATGACAATATTTTTTGATATTGTGATATAACATGATGTATTTAAGGTCCCAGAGAACCTAAATCTGTGGTTTCTTTCTAATTAGGTTAACCTCGTTCTTGCAGGCGAACAGTAAACGTGTACTTTTCAAAGTTGATTCTTTGAAAAATAATGTTCCAATAACCAATAAATGAAAGTATAATTCACCATAATTCTCTTCATGTAAACCAAGCAGTCCTGTACTTGGGTAACGCTTCTTTAAGCATTCCCCTTAGCACTCACAAGGTTTACGTCTCCGGCCCCGCCCCTGCAAAACAGTTGAGGCCTTTTTCAGACTGCAAGCCCAAGTCTGATTTTTGACATATCCAGACTGTTTCCAGGGTGTTTTTTGATAGTCTGGGCTGCGAAAACCACAAGAAAACCGATTTTAGCTAATTGGATCTAAACCACATTTGAAGGTAGTTTGAAATGCGATTTCAGTCAGATGTTTACAGATGCGTCTCACTCCAGATGCTCTAGCCGCTCAGATGGGATTTTCAGTTATTACTGAAACACACAGCAACCCATGCTGATAGGTTGATGATGTTTGGACACACAAATCCGATGTGATCACTTGCAAATAACAGTGCGGACAGTCGTCTAAAAAGATTTGCCTGCAGTCTGAACACAGGCTTAGTTTCAGAAACTTAGCAGGCTAAAGCAAACCCAGCATAACCGAAAACTAGCAGGCTAGACCACCTATCTGTAGTTGCCCGTTCATTTGTCATCATTTGTTTATCTGTTCCTTCATGTATGCCATGCTTTGTCTGTACGCACGTCTGTTTGTCCATTCTTTCATACATGACCTTTTTTCAGACAGTGTCACATAATGGCTGGATAATGATTTTAGTTCTGTATGAGTGGTGGAACAGGTTAGGAGTGTTGGACAGAGAGCTGTCAATCAGGTTGCTCATTAGCCACACCCACACAGTTTTAGACAGTTCTGATCAGCGGTTTTAAGTAGTGTAGTTTGTGTTAGAAGTTTGTGTTCCCCAGAATTTTGAAGAAGAGTGACCAACTAAAGGATTCATTACAAAGACAGCATTAATGTTAGCAGTGTATTGTTACACTCATCCCATAGTTCGATTCTCTATTCATGATTCATGAATCAATATTCTCGCAACATAGTCTATATATAGTCTGGTGGACTGAGTTGTTGATCAGTGCTGGTTGTGTCTGAACTCAAAGAAGGTAAATTAAATGACGTTCAGTGGCACAGAGTCAAGCAATATGACAATATTTTATCATATCATCGTAATAAATTTCACAACAATATGTCACAATATGCTTTTCTGAATGTATCGTGGATATTGTCTACACACAGTAGCATAATTAGTCCTGTTTAATTGGATCCAGTGCAGCACAGTGTGTAAAATGTTGAATACAACTCACTGTATTCATAGTATTTGATGGTGTTTTCAAATGTGGCTCTACTTTGTCTGTTCCAAATCATCAGATGTCAGAAAAAATAAGTATCCTAGCATAACGTGCTAACACACTTCTACACATAATTTGACTTTAACACAAGTATCATGATATCACATTAATATAAACATCAGTCCCAAAACAATTATGTAATAATGTATAATATTTAAACATTATGTAAAGTGCATATAAAATATACAAACTGGTATTTAAACAAAAACAGTACAAAGACAGACAGATTGTTTTACCTTATAAACAATTTTTTTTTTTTTGAACATACACTTATTCTGAAAACTAATAAACATGACAGTAATTGAAGACTGGGAACAGTATGAAATGTTCAAAAGACATCTTAACAATCTTGAACATTTAATCATGCATGGCTACAAAAAGCACATGCAGGCCTAGAACTCTATGAGCCAGGCTGGGTTGAGGCTTGCCACCTTGCCAAGAAATGCCATCAGTGAATAATCCAATACAACAGCGCTCTATACAGTGTTAATATGGGCCCCATTAACACTTAAAGATAGGTTCACAGCATATGCTACCTTTTAACGGACGTCCTTTTTAGGGATTTCATGACAACAAGCTACATTCTGCATGAGTTAGAAAAGCATGGCTGCATAATCAGGGAGTGTGGTTGCTAGACTGTCCTGCGAGCAGTCCAGACGTGTCCCATTGAAAACACCCATAAAGATGTGACATACAGCTCTGGAAATAAATAAGAGACCACTCCAGTTTCTTCTTAAATCAGCATCTCCACATGTACAGCAGGTTCTTAGTGAGGAACAGAAGGTTCGGTTCTAGCTTTACTGGCAGATACAGTGAGCATCAAGCAGCAAACACACAATACAACACAGCTACAGACTGGCATAGGGCGAAAACCACTCTCTACTGACCGTGATGAGCGCCACCTCATTCCAATGTCACTTAACCACCGGAAGATGACCTCAAGTGACCTACAGAAAGACTGGCGAGCGGTGGGTGGGGTGAAATGCACAGCGAGCATGGTTCAAAAAACAGGCTTCTGGAGGAGTCATTAGTCATTTTCTAAATAAACAGATCTGATACAATATTTTATCTGGAATTTGGGAGACACGTTTCCAGTAGTGTATAGAATAAAACAAAACTGTTTTGGTCATTTTGGTCAAATACAAACCCAGAAACTGTAAAACTAGAGAAACTGATCATTTTGAGGTGGACTCTTAAATTTTTCCAGAGCTGTGTATCACAGTTGTGGAAACAGTTGTGGAAACCTAAGCAAGCAACTCAACCGCAGTACTGGAATGGAGTATTTCACTTTGCTTACCTGGTGACAAATCTTCAGAAAAATGGAAGAAGCAAGTAAATTAAGTAGTCTTTATAAAATTGGAGCTGAATTTGTCAAAGGAAAAGTGTTATCTGATGTAAATAAAAGTTTTAAAGGTTAATGCTGAACTCGCAACATTACTTCAAGACTGGTTAGAATTGTGGTGGGAGGATGATTAGAAATTGCCCTTTTAATGTCCACAGTGTGGCTATGTACTGATTTCCATTTAATACAGGTCAGAATCAAACTTTCATTGTTCTCTGTTTTAATAGCATTTCAAATATTGTCCCAGCTTCTCTGGAATGTAGACTGTCTGTTCTCCACAAAGCACATTTTTGCATAGCAACACAATTTGACATCCTTAATGGATATAACGGTGTAGTTGTATGTAGTGTTGTACAGTATGAGGAAACAAATAATTGTTTTTGTAGTTTTTTAAAGTTTTTTTTTCATTGTGGCATTACAAGTTTCAACACAAAAAACATTTTGTGCATGTCTTGAATTAATGCCCACCTCTACAAAAACCTTAACACTGCGATACACAGTATGTATTATACAATTGTGTTCTTCATAACAGACAAAAATGGACCAGTGCCACATTTGAAAAGTACTGTCTGAAAAGTGCAATGATTTAACACATGCTGTGCTGGGATAAATCCAATTAAACTAAAGGGCTAATATTTTTGTAGAGAAACATGCAGTTGGTCACTGTTCTAAAAGTGCTAAAGTGATATCCACCATGTGTTCAGAAAACCACTGCAATGTAAAAAATAAATAAAAAATCAGTCAACCGACAGGAATGAAGCTTGGTTGGGTGGGTTTGACATTGTGAAACATACAAATGATTCAAGTTTCACGTTCAGTAGTGCATGTGACGTAAGCAAGGACGTGACTATACAAGGTCGTCCTGTTGCGCATGCTTTCAATTCTGACTCGTGCTGTTGTGTTGGTAGCCTGCTTTGAAGTTTGCCTTGGAGAAAAGTTTGAACGCAATTGGAGAAGCTGGAGGAGTTGGAGAGGGGTCACATCGTAGGGAAGTGGGATAGTCTTATCGACGTATTGTACGCCATACTGGCTGTGTGGATATTACCATAGCATGCTGGTAGCAGTGGTGGATAGAAGAAGGCATGCACCAGGAACATGAAGGATCTGGGTGCAACTATTTTTTAGATGATGAATGTAATTTATCACAATAATGATAAACATCATCATATTTCCCACCTCTACATCATAGTCTGTATCAATGTATTATTATTATTACAGCTCCATTAACAATGGGATACAAGCAGTGGCTATAATATATAAGTATTTAGAAATAAATGTACAAGTGCCTTGGTACAAAGGAGTCTCGTTCTCTGCTATGACTTATTATAGGTGGACTAAACTATGGGAATTTGTGTTGCAGTCTGATGAAACACATTGCGTTGGTTGCAGATGTTCACTCTGAACACTCTTGTTCAGAGACTCTGTAGTGGCAGTGACCAAATGATGATTCATGATTTAATGCTGGGAAAACGTGAGTCATTGGCACTCACTGCTTTGACTTTGTGCAGTCCTACCAGTAAACTGCTGACTTTGTGCAGTCCTACCAGTACACCGGTGATTTGCTTCATTGGTATGTAGAAAAGGAGGTGGAGGAGGAGCACAAGCCTATAAACTGAGTTTAGCACAAAGGAATGCAAGTTTAAAGAGATGCACAATCATGGTAGATAAAGACTAACCTAACCGTGTTGCATTGTATCAAAAATGTGAATTTTTCTTTTTGCGATACTCATTTCCCCCTGTTTTATGTCCAGCTAAGTCAGTGTGATCACTCTTATATCCCTAGGCTAAATTCTGCAAAAAAGTATTCCCAGATCATTGCTTATTTCCTATTATATCCATTTGAGTTTATCTAAACCTCTGTTCTGTTCTGCTTGTGTTCAGTTGCTTTGTCGTGTATTAAAGAGCACTTGCAAAAACGTGTTTTCCAGTATGCCTCCATCTGGTGGACGTACCAAAACATGAACACTTGCTTGGGCAGTTGAGTTTTTTCTGGTCAGCACACTACCAGTCAGCATTTTCCAAACAGGCCAACGAGACACGGTTACAGGGATCTGTGTCAAAATACTAAACATTTACTCATTTTGATTGGCTAATATTGCACAATGAAAAATATACTATATTCGATTTTAGCATTTCATTATAGATTATTCTGATTCTGATTATAGACACAATATCATTATAGATTTTGATAGTGCCTTCATCCCTTAAATTCTAGCTTTTATACACTTTATATCACAAGTGTTTAGGTTAAATGTTGCATTTCTTTTCTTTCAGTTAAATGGATATGGAAGATACTAATGTAAAACAAACACAAGCTCTTCCATTTCTCAAGTAAATGTCTTTGAATATTGTTGAATAAATTAAACAAATTAATTCATTTGAATTCACAAATTCAACTCAATTGTAACAGTGGTTACAATTCAAATTGTTAATGGTTCTCTTTAAGCTCTAAAATGCTAGATGTTTGCATACAATGCAATTTACTATACATACAAAACAATGCATACAATATTGTAACATTAGAATTGCAGTATTCATCTTAATGTTGTATATTGTTATTAAAGGCTGTATTCCTGTATAACATTCTATAACTTTCTACCTATTATTTAGTCCAAGTCATGTTTGTGAAATGCTTATGTGTTAGCTAGATAAACAGTACATTGGTAGGTCATGCATCACGGCTGTTGGTCATGGTTAAAGGCCTACATCAGAGTTCTGACCTCTACTATATGGAGATCTGAAATGATATAACAGGACCTGCTCTGGAGACTTTAAGGAAATGAAAGTTACACTAAAAAACGAAACGTTTAAATGGTTCTTCTCTGTGATGGAGAAGGATATACAAACATATTAAAGCATATACAAGCATATGCAAAAGGGTTCCAGTATTCTTACATGTCAAAGACCCCATTTCCAGTGCTATATAGATACATGCTGGAGTGCACCACAGGCTGTTGTAGCTTTCTACTTCTTTTGATCACCAACAGAGGGTGCTAAGATCTTGACACAGTTCTATGGTCCTGACTAAACAGTGGTATGCCTTAACGGTTCTTCTCTCTTCTTTAATGAATAAAAAAGGGTTCCAGTATTGTTGCAAGTCAAAGACTCCATTTCCAGTGCTATAGAGGTCCCTGTTGGATTGGAGTGCGCCACAGGCTGTTGTTGCTTACTATGTCTTTCGATCACCAACAGAGGGTGCTAACATCTCTACATGGTTCTCTTGTCCTGAGAAATGTCAGAAAGAGCATTAGTAACAGTGTTGAACATTAGTAACAGTGTTGAACATTAGTAACAGTGTTGAAAGTATATGGTGCAATTTTATGTTGAACCTTTACCATATGAACTTCCAACAAAGAATAGTAGGGGGAGGGCGGAAGGTGGGAAAATAAAAAATGAAAGTAGTAAGAAAGCTTTAATTGTACATTGTATAACATCTATATGTCTCTCAATAAAAACAGATTAAACAAAAGGAAGTATTTGCCACGTGTATTAAAACACTGAACATGTTACAGCAAAGAAGAATGGGAAAAGCCTGGTGAAAACTCAGGCGTGTATGAACACTCAGCCACAGCAGACTCAAAATAACACCTTTACAAGATAAGACTGGGTCCAAACCAAAGGTCAAACTTCAAAGAACAGGATCTACAGACAGGATCATGTGGTAAATAGAAACACGTTCTACTTTATATAAGTGTAATTGATCTTAGCAAGAGCTCAGAACTTTTACTTTCACTTTTGCTCTCACAGGAATGTGTGCAGCCTTTTGTCGTTAGAACCAGGAAATATTTCAGAGGACGCAACGACTGGCAAAAAGATAGCAGCTTTAGCGAGTTAACAGGAGCCTTTAGGGAAAGCCCTTGTTTTGCATGTGCCGGGAGGAAAATGGCGGAGTGCGTGGTCAGAGATCTGGATCAATACAACTGCTCGATATGTCTCGATCTGATGAAGAATCCAGTGACTATCCCCTGTGGACACAGCTACTGTATGTCCTGCATCAACAGCTACTGGGATATGAACGACCTGAAGAGCAATAACTGCCCTCAGTGTAGGCAGAACTTTGGTTCAAGGCCTGTTCTTAACAAAAACACAATGCTTGCTGAAATAATGGAGAACCTGAGGGGCACAAAGCCTAAGGACGCTTCACCTGCTGAAACTGAAGTTGAAGCCAAAGCCGGAGAGGTAGAATGTGATTTTTGCACTGGAAGAAAGGTCAGAGCTGTTAAATCGTGTCTGGAGTGTCGAGCTTCCTACTGTGAAACACATCTCCAACCTCACTACGACTTTCCTGCCCTTATGAGACACAAGCTGGTAAATCCCACCCTGATGCCAACGTGCCAGAAGCATGACAAGCTGCTGGAGGTGTTCTGTCAAACTGACCAGCAGTGCATCTGTATACTGTGTCTAATGGATGATCATAAAGGACATGACACTGTTTCGTGTGCAAAAGAACGGGAAGAGAAACAAGTAAGGCCTTTCCTTTTTCAGTGTTCTCTTGTGTGTTTATTTATATTGGTTGGTATAGTAGTGGGTTACACCTCTGCCCTCCATGCTGTAGAGTGGGGTTCAATTCCCCACCTAGGCAACCATCCTACACTACACCAATAACAGTCCTTGGCCAAGACTCCTAACAGTACCTTCGCCTACTTGTGTGAACGTAAACTGTAAGTTGCTCTGATTAAGAGCCTCTGCCAAAAGATGTATATTAATTATATTTTTAATAAAAGACATAACTATGCGTTGTCATTTGGTTAAAGTTACCTTGTAACTACACTCAGTCAGTAGTAACTTTGTAGTTGGGTGGTAGCAGAGATGTTATAAATGAGGAGACTGTTCACTTGTTGAAATATGAATAGGAAGGCTTGTAATGCTGAACATGGTGCTTGTTTGCAGAGAAAGTTCTGTCCTTTAGCAAGAGAGCTAATCAGCTTGCTTGTAATGCCTTGAGCGGGGCAAGGGTTGACGATACTGTAGCACTAACATAGAAAGTCTCTCTGTGGAAGTGCAGTATCCAGAACAAGTCAGAAAAATCATGTGTGTTGTGCATTATTGAGCCAAACGCTACAAACCATTTATGAGGTTTTCATCAGATTTAATCAGTGATTTTAAATTTGTTGTTGAAATAGTAATTTGACCATCCAAAGAGATAAGGATCTGATCTTCTATGGCTGGAAATCAACTGCCTGGCAGCGTTCACCAAGTGAACAATTTTTCCTATAAGGAGTTGGGTGGTAGTCAGTACAGAGACCTGGACACATGGAGTCAAACCTAGACTAGTAGTCGAGTCAGAGTCAAGACCAAGAAAACTGAAATTCATATGTAGCTTATAATACATTCATTAATAATATTCAATAATATGTAGCCTAAAATATAATTAATTATTATTATATCATAGCATTTGCATAGATTTAGAATGCATGGGAAACATTAGAACAGGCAGCAAGGGAGGACCCCCGTCCAGCACTGATCAAGCATGGGACATGGTACGGCAGGTCACCATCAGTCATACATTTTCATGACACAACACATAGACAAGTTAGGAAAGTCACCATTATGTCAACAACGGGTCAACAACGGGTCAACAACGTACATCTGTGTTTGTTATGGACAGAATCAATCAGATCCTACGTGGTAGCATGTACGGTACTGCTACATCAGGTGCAGTTGGGTTCAAAATAACCAACACTGGCTTACTGGTCAGAAACGGGCAGCTGATGAAAACTCAGAGTAGGGGGAATTCTGCACAGTTTGTAATTTCCCCCTGATTCAACTTATCTGTGATTTGTCAAGTTTTAGTGGGTGTGTTTGTGTAGCAGAATTACCAAACTGTGCCAGACTAGAACCAGACTTGAAGACCCCTTGGATAGAGGATGACTAATAGAAATTGTGTATGAACAAAGATAAGCTAAGGGCTTCCCCATAGTTGTTCACATACAGTCCTAATCGTTCTCTGTAGAGGATGTGTTATCTTATTTTCACTTAGATCAGGCGCCTGACCCTGGTCCTGGATCACCCCCTGCCCTGCACATTTTAGTGATCTTCTGCCCAAGCTCACCCACTTCAACTCGGCTCAGAAAGGGTTCGTTATTTAGCAGGTTAGCTGGATCAGGTGAGTAGAGAAAACACTAAAATGTGCAGGGCAGGGGGTCGTCCAGGACCAGGACTGTAAACCCGTAGCTTAGTTAACCAACAAAGGATTTGAACTGACTTTTGCCTGTAGCTGTCTGATAAAGTGGACATTAAGTGTTAATGTGACTGATATGTCCATAGGTCAGACTGAAGGCTAAAAAGGGTGAATTTGAAAAGGAAAGCAAAGAAAAAGAGAAGGAGCTTTGTGAGCTGCAAAAGGTCATTGAATCTCATGTGGTAAGTAACGTAACTTCAAATAGCTGTTTAACTGAAATACTGAATGGTTTATCAGTAAGCTTCACAGTATATTTGAGTGTTTCAAACAGTACGTCTGATTCTAAACAGGACTCAGCACATCAGGCAGTGAAGGACACTGAGAAGGCCTTTACTGAATCTGTCGCTTTCATGAAAAAAAGATGCTCTGAGGTCATAGAGAGGATCAAAGCTCAAGAGAAAGCTGACCTGGATCAACTTGGAGGGCTTCATGAACAGCTGGAGCTTGAGATCGCTACGCTGAGGGGACAAGGAGATGTCCTGGACAAGCTTATACAGACAGAGGATAATGTCTACTTCCTTCAGGTCTGCAACCATTTCTGTCAATATAAGATCACACAGGAAATTTTACTGTAAGGTTCTTTAGGCAGATGACAGTTAGGATATGCATCATGACAAACAACATAAACCTACAAAACATGTATAAAGGCTTATACCACCAACCAGCGACAGTTATCATAAATCACCTCAGTGTCAAGCTGACATAATACCTATATGAAGTCACAGGTTTTTGCTGATATTAAGTTGCTTTCGTAACACTTTCTGGGGTGAAAGCTGGCTCTTTCTCTTGGTTCTAAAAGTGTCCATTTCACATGAGATTTGTAAAATACTATACAGGACATTTAAATCCTAACCAAAGATGAACCTGAGCTACAGTGCAGTAAAGCTGATAACTTGTGAAAATACAGGTAGCAATTTTGGTAACACTAACACAGGCAGATATAAACTGCAACATAATTATTATCTAATAGTAGCTAAAAATTATATTATGGTTACTATAACTATTTTATAAAAATATACTAAAATATTCCAGGATGGTAGTAATGATTACTACTTTTTTCATGCAATCTGGTAAATGTTTAAGTGTTACAGTTGTATCCAAATATTTGGAAAACTCAGGTCAAATTACATGTTTTTTTACATGTAAAAATATTCAAACTGTGAGTATCTAAAAGCTAAATAATTATTAACAGACTACAATTAATGATTACGGTCAATTTAAAGTAATGGTTTGAATGCCACTGAGTAAACGGTTAATAATTTATATAGTACCATTTATTATTGGATGTTGCTGCTGTCAGAACAAAACCTTACACAATAGCTACTTTACAGGAAAAGGGAAAAATACTTCCATCGTAATGTAAATCAATGGAGCCAGACATTTTTCCAAATAATATAGGTCATTTTTACTCAGTCCATTCATCATGAAATTAACGTATAAATATGTAGGGTGCAAAGTAGTTACAAATTAAGTCAAAACAGAAAAATGAAGATACAAGGTTTTGTTCTGACAGCAGTGATGCGTAACTATAATACAAGTAACAGCCTTTATCACTATTAGATAATGATCCAGATGCTGTTTATTAGTGCCTGTTACCCAATGTCTCTCTCCACTGACAGAATTTTGAGAATATGCCCACTTCTTCTGGAGTCCAGGATTGTTCCAATCAGTCACTGGAGCTGGTCAACTCTTTTGGAAATGTCAACAAGACAGTTTCTGACTTTAAGGAGAGACTGGAGGACTTCTGCAAACAGGAAGTAGACAGCATTTTAGAAAGCGGTAGGAGAACAACTGCTATACCCATGTCACTGACCCTTTTTGAGAGTGAATAAATATACCTTATTCCGTATACTTTTGTCTCTAATAGTCTCAGATTTATCGACAAAGAGCTCTCCAGACCAGATCAAGATTGGGGACAAAGTTCGCGTGAAATCTTCAGTGAAAATCCCAAAATTTAACTGGGGCTCTCACGTCACACACAAGAGCATCGGCGAGGTCAAAGGTAGAGTTTCCAGGTTCCATCAGCAGTTTATTTGCTAAGGTTTAATTCTAAGGTTCATGTAAATATGAACATCTTAACAGATTTAGGCACATTTTAACTCCCAGGGTCAATCACACACATAGACTGTACAACAATACTATGTCTGTGTAGACTTTGAGTACCTAGGATAACACCCTGAACATGAGGTTATATCCTTTTACTAATCATACTGTATATTAAAGGTTTTTATTTTGGATTTCAAATTTAAATATGATTCTGTTCACAGGTGTGCATGGCGAGACTCTACTTGTCAGCTTTCCTGGGCATAAGAACTGGAAAGGAGTCATCTCCGAGATGGAGCTAGTGACCAGTGCCATCAAATCAGGTACTTAAGACCAGAACACATGCAATATGACGTTAAGTCATATTAACATAAAATGAATGACCTTGTGTGGACATAAGAGCCCTTAAACTAAGAGATGCAAGCTTATTAGTGGTTTAGTTAAGAACTATATGATTGCTGCCATTCATCATAATATATTCACACAACGTAAAAAGGCAGCTGATGTTTTTAAAATTCTGCCAAAAACACGTCAAAATAATTTAACTAAAAACTACAGCTGCCTTTTTAAGTTGTGTGAATATATTATGATGAATGGGCCAACAGAAATGATCCAGAATCACTTGGAATGAAATCTTACTGCATTAACCTGGAAGTAAAAATTAAGAACATTTTCCCCACAAAACATTAATTTTACCCTTGGTTACCCTCTGTACCAGGCTCCTCTCCCCTGGGTACCAATGAGAGCCACAAGAGGAAGTGGGAAGGCAATGCATGGGGTATGAACACCTGGAATGAACACAAACTAAAACATATGCCATAAATTATGTATAAAAAGTTTCTAAATCTCTTAAAAGCACTAAAATTTGAATGGAACAAAATCTTAGAATAGAAATGACCCAGTATTTGGTGTTCTTAATCTCTGTCTTAGAACTCTTTTACATTGCATTACAGACACACAACATTATACACTTTTGTGTGTTTTAATAGTGTTCTAAAATAATGTTAGAAGACAAATCACTTTAGTTTAAGGGCCCTTATGTTAATACAATGACATCTACTTCAACAAAAACCCAATGTCATATTATGGCTACCAATATAAACTGTTTCTAAATACTGAATTATTCTAAACACTATTATTGAGTATTTATAAGTCTCTAATGTTGTTGTAGCATTTAACTTTGATTTAACTACTATTGCATGATGTGTTAAAGTTCTTTTATGCAAAATGAGTCCAATGAAGCCACTGTCAAATACTCAATTTAAACACATATGACTGAACACATCAACTGAATCTGTTCCATCAATCAGCTGCATAGTTATTAAAAACCATTGTGCTGTTAGTTGATTGTGATTTTCTATTAGTTGCATGGCAGATATGGTCTGCTGTTAAACTATATATATACACAGGCTGATGTTTCTTCTTTGATTATTAAAGGTGTCATAGAATGTATTTATTCTGATGTCTAGATAGAAGGTATGTGGCTTTGGTCAGGGTGGAAAATGTAGTTTTACACACTCATTTACAAACCTAGAATGAAACAAGCAGTTTTATTTTTTTTGGTGAGCTCATGAATATCTGAACATGTCCAAATAGACACAGACAGGAGAAATGAACCCTCATGTTCAGTAAATAAGCTGTGCCATCGTACTATTTAGTTATCTTTGCTAATGTTAGTTATTTTCTACTTTCTATTGTTACCTATACTAGCTACTTGCCTTTGATGTCAACATCCACACAAAGTAAATTAAAGTTGTTCCTCATTATGCAACTTTCAGTTTAAGATGATCTGCTTCAACCAGCAAACAGTGGATGGAAAGACACAGCATGGTTGCTACTTACAGGCTGGTGTTGGGGTTGTGATGCTAATAAAAAGTGGAACTGCTCCTCGCTTCAGCTTCTTCAGTAATGAACACTGAGTGAAGCTGCTCCATATTGTCCAAGGTTTGAGAAACTGTCCGGAGTGAAACGTGCAGAGCCAACAAACAACTTTGACTTAAAGCTGTCCAGGATCACGTTCCAGATGTGGGAGCTGAAGTCAGCTTCTTATTCACCACTATTGTTGTGGATGTTTCATTCCACCTTAAATGGTGCTGGTGCTGCTACATTCTGGCAACTGTACAAGCTGTAGCATTTAAGGTTTCTTGGAAATCTCATGACAAATGCCGACATCTTTATAGCCCGGAACAGTAGATTTCTGTACATAGTCCATCATTTTCATCACTGTTACTCTGTAGTCCTTGTATGTAAGTTTTGGAAGTAAACATTAATGTTACGTAACAGTTTAAGATTTTGGAATCGTCTTGTTTTACTGCTCTTATTTGTAAATCCGGGATTTGTACTTAAAGGAGGAACAACAGTGTTTGAGGTCCAGGGTATGTCAGTTATGTGTACTGGACTCTCCTTATGTAACTATGCTAATAAATTCCATTCTATGGCACCTTTAATGATAACACATTAAATGATGATGCTTTTTAAATAGCTTGTTTATTTATATTTTGCCACCATTTCTTATACAAGTCAATTAAAGTTAACCTCTTTTACCATGGTAAACTCCCTATAGTGTATAGCCTTTGGTGACTTAATGATTAAACGCTTAAATGTTTGACTTTGTATGTGTTATAGGAACCTCAGTTCAGAAGACCAGTATCAAGGTTGGAGACCCTGTCCGGGTGAAGCCTTCTGTTGACACTCCAAAACACAAATGGGGAGGAGTTAGTCACCAGAGTGTGGGCGTTGTGAAATGTAAGCATGCTGTTAAGATATTAAAGACGTAAACATCTACTTGACCTACTGTGTAGTATAACACACTTTAGTCACAGGGCACTAAGCTTTGGTACTTGTGTTAATAAGCGTATTTTGTACAGCTCTTGATGGGGAAACCATGACTGTGGACTTTCCTGAGTATTCTGGCTGGAAAGGCATAGTCTCCGAGATGGAATTGGTACCTGCTGATGATGTCTCAGGTGAAATTAGCTACTAAATATGATTGGGCGAATTTAATCAATACCCTACATCTTACCTCTGTTTGGATTTCATGTAGTGAACAGTGATAATCTCATTACCTCTGAGAAGGGTGAGGTGTACATGCCTTTAATTGATTCTTATAAGCCTTGGAAATGTTCTGTTCGTTAGCAGTTTGCTAAAATTCACCGTCATCATTTTTGTCATATCTAAGGCATCCTGCCTGCAGACAACGCTTTCCGTGTTGGAGACAAAGTGAGAGTGAAATCCACAGTCGTCACTCCTAAACACCAGTGGGGTGGCGTTACTCACAAAAGTGTTGGAGTAATTACAGGTAAGAATCTGCATCATTCTTCTGTTTTTATTTTAGAGTGGACCTGATGTAAGGTATTCTAAATTGAGTAACAATGGCACACAGTCACATCTGCAGTTTAAACATGTATCAACAGCTACTGTGGCCATATCCATTCTCCTGTAGAAGTAGGCAACTTTATTTGGAGCTTGTGAGAAACATTTTACTTGGAACTGAGCTGCCGCCGCCGTTTTCCATTTCTAACAACTGACTGAAATCTGGTGAGACTACTGCTCATCTCTAGAACCTTCAGAAGGCCTGAAACGACTTTTTCTGCACAAAACTGGTCTCATAAATGTAAATGGTTCGTTCTGCGGTTACTTCTTAATTATGTTGGTAGTTAATCTAATGTGTAAGCAAGGTGCGAAATACAGGGGGTCCCTGGGGAGAGAGGGGGTACGGGAGCTTCTAATTAATCCCTTGGACACCCTGGATATCTCAAAATCAACATTCTGTTCCATGAAAATAAACTTGTGAAAATAAAATTATGATGTTATATTTTCCTTCAGGTAAAGTAGACACTCAAATACAAATTCAGGGAAAGCTCATTATTTGTCCTACCTCACAATCAGTGAGCTTCTGTCTTTAATGTTCTTTACTAACTAATGCAGCACTGGTCTGACTCTGGGTGGCGCTGTAGCAAATTAGCTCATCTAGTTGCACACTGCTAGTAAGGCCCTGTGTCCTGAAACTTAGCATGATAATGAGAGTATCATTAGAGTACTTGTATTGATTAGTTCCCCCAAAATCATTAAACCCTCTATAAAGAACTTGGGGTTCCCACAGCTCGAATTATGTTGTATAAAGTCACTCACATTCCAGCGCACATCTGTAAAACCATAGCGTCATAGTTGAAATCGAAATCTCTGGTAGCATTTTTGTCTGTGTCTGCAAGGTCTTTCAGGATCATTAAGGTGTGAATCTGTCCGTCATTTATCAGTTTTATTTTATAAAGTGTCGTTAGGTGCTGATGCTGTTGGTATTGTTGGACAATTTGTCGGTTCTCTTTCCATGGTTTGTGTAGTTCTCCCAGAACCCTCATGTCGCTAGTGCGTGCCTTCTATACACTGCCACCGACAGCGTACTACGGTAGCATCCACACAACTGGTATGGTGTGCATGCAAAGGATGCTACCAACACAACAGTACGAACCAGAATGGAAAGTACTCACAACAGGACCACCTTATATAGTCAGTCAGGTACAGGAATAAAGCACGTCCTTGCTTACGTCACATGCGTGACTGAGCATGAAACTTAAATCATTCGCATGTCTCACCCACCAAGTTTCATTCCTGTCGGTTTTGTTTCGTTGATGAGTGTATTTTTGTCCGTGTGTCTGCAGTTTTTTTTCAGTGTCAGTAAGGTGTGAATCTGTCCGGTATTTATCAGTTTTACTAAGTGTGTAATAAGGTCCTGATGCTTCTGGTATTGCCATTTAATTATATTTACTTACATGTATAATCTTTTTCTTCCCTCTATAGACATTAAGGAAGATACCGTGACTGTGGATTTCCCTGAATGTAAAGGCTGGAAGGGGATGGTCTCAGAAATGGAGCTCCTATCCAGTAAAGACACTAAAGGTGAATTCTTAGGATACTTCCGAAAGTGTATGTATTCTTTCTTGATAGAAAATGTTTAGCATGACTCATAAAGCATACACAGTCAGGACTAATAAGATTTGACGTCAAGTTCTCTCTCCAACTACGTTACAGAATGCTTCAGTGTTGGAGACCGAGTCAGGGTGAAAGCCTCCGTTATTTCTCCCAAACGTGGCTGGGGAAATGCCTCTCATAGGAGCGTTGGTGTGGTTACAGGTAAGAACGACCATTTATATAACTGGGGAAAATAACGTCTTCATGAAATAATCACATATTAGTTACACTAAATCTGTTACGACTGTAGGGGACAATAGGTGAAGACCCTTCACAGAATGATGGTGGATCAGTACAACATGAAATTATTAATTTATATATTGACAATTAGACTTAGCTATGACAAACCACAAATCACAGTAAACAGATTTCAGGACAACTGTGATATTTATTTGAAATATTGCTTTTAATTACACAATGATTAATGTAATAATAATAATAATA
>CM067481.1:27930167-27954853 GCA_034552555.1 Semaprochilodus insignis | reverse complement strand
AACAAGAACAAATATAAAGTATGTTTCTGTTCCGCACAACAACACTGCACACACACCAGTACATTCTCTATTAAATGAAAATCACAAATGAGATATAAACCGAAAGCTCAAAATCACAGAATAGGTTCAGTGTTCTACGAGTGAGAGGAGTCATTTAAGTCATAGACATCTTGGCAGGTCCAGAAAGCTCAACAGATTTTACTCTAGTCTGAAATGAAGCCACACCTCCTATGAGAAGGGGCATTCGGGGTTTGGGAGACACAATAAAATATTTTACAATTTTTACAGGATACTGTATAGTGATAACTGAGAAGAAGTATGAATGTATGAGATGCAGCGTGAAAACAAAACTCTTCAGAGAAATAAGTGGTACTGTGATATCAAGCGGAATAAAATAAAATGAGGGATATTAAAAAAGGGATAAAATAAAATATCCCTTCAGTACAGGTAGAAGTTCCTCCCTTTAGACCACCACTTGAGTAAAAGTACTGAAGTATTTACCTTCAAATGTACGGAAATTAACAGTAGCATGATTTATTATGGCTCTAATGTCCTATAATCATTTCTGGAACAAGACTCTAGTGTCACTCTCTGTCCACCAATCGTTAGTAGAAGGTCATTAATTAGTCTGACACTGATGTCTATTCAAACGATCATAAGCACAAACACTGAAGGAAAACAGTTTCCATTAGCTAGAACCAAGATCTGTCCAACAGCTCAAAAAAAGCTCAAAACGAAGTGACCGCTGTACCCTGATTGGTGGGCTCGCTTCACTTTCGTTTGGACATGTTATGTTTTTATGTACACATAAGCCAAAAGGAAGGACAGATTTTGCCATAATGTAGTACAGTAAAAAGTAAGATCTTTGAGTTTAAAATGCAGAGAAGTTAAAGTAAAAAGTCCCCCAGAATGGAAACACTTCAGCACAGATGCACCTGAAAAACTACTTACAGTACTATAACCAATTACAGTTACTTCTGTACTGTCCACCACTGGTAGCTGTTATTACATTATGAATCAATTCTACAAGGGATGGTTTGTCATTTTGCTGGCTAACTACAGCCAGTCTAGGAGCAGCACAGCATCGCTAGAGCTGCACTCACCTGTGGCAGTAGAGGGTAAAGTGCTTTGCACAAGGGCACAACCTAGTGTCCCAGTCAGTCCTGGGATTTGAACTTACAACCTTTGGGCTACTGGCTTACCTCTGGCTTAGCTAGTATGATGGCATCACGAAATGGGCATCCTGACTACTTAGGAGAGGAGGAAGATTGGCAAGAATAAGCAGTAACTCTTCTATTTAACCAAGAGAAGTCAAAGGTCACCATGTTCTTTCTCCTTAAAGTTTCTGCAGTTTGTGTCAGCACCCTGAAATCACAGATTTTGCAACGTGCAGCAAGGCAAGTAAGCGAAATTAGTGAAAAGAGGATGTAAGAGTTCAAATTATTATTTGTTATTATTATGTAATTATTGCTCTATTGGCTTACGTTTGTTTTGAACTCTTACATCCTCTTTTCACTAATTTCGCTTACTTGCTTTGCTGCATGTTGCAAAATCTGTGATTTCACAAACGTAAACCAATAGAGCAATAATTAAAACTTGATTGCTGTTTTCTGGGGAACTGAACAGTAAAGGTNTTATGTAATTATTGCTCTATTGGCTTACGTTTGTTTTGAACTCTTTTCACTAATTTCGCTTACTTGCTTTGCTGCATGTTGCAAAATCTGTGATTTCACAAACGTAAACCAATAGAGCAATAATTAAAACTTGATTGCTGTTTTCTGGGGAACTGAACAGTAAAGGTTATTGGAGTTGAATCCAGTTTAATGCAATGCTTTTCCTGTTGTACTGCAGCATGTGGACATTCTCATCAGCTAATAAAGTCAAAAAACTTTCACGGCACCAGATCATAATGCAGACAGTAACTGGGACATCTGCAAAATGATGGCAGCATTTATGCATTTACCACCACCTTGGTAGACCACATTGTTTCCCAGCTTGGTCTGCTGGTTTTATGTGGAGAATGTACTGACTGTTGATATGTCTTAACTAGTGAACTCTGTTGACACTGACCTTACCTGAGTTCACCAGTCACATGTTTAACTTTGTCAGCTTTTTGAGTACAACTTCCTTATAGTAAACAATTTATGGGGGCCATACAACCTCCAAAATCTAAGTACACTACACAATAATGAATTCACTACATGACCATATTCTTCCAATATAAGTTTTATTTTATTTTATTATATTTTATTTTTATTTTTTATTCTCAACTTTACAGGAGAGAGCAAAAAAAATTCTTTACTTTCAATGCAAGTCAAGGTAAAGTGGCTTTAATCAAAGCATTTTGGGAGCATTTCTGTTGGTCTGTTCATCAGGAAATTTCTACCCAATATAAAAGGGGACTGCTGTGCTCAAATGATGCCGAAAAGTAAAAATCACAAAAAATGGAGATACATGTTTTTCTTTGGACAGCGATGATGATACAGTGAGGCCCCATGGATGTTATGCTCATCTGTAGTAATGACTGACAGAAGCATGCATATGAACGTCGTCCAGAGATCCTACATATGGGTGGGACAACCCTAATAATGGTGCAGCATGATTGGTGGAGATATTGCATCACGAAGCACTTGGGTCATAGACAGCTGCACCCCTAAAACTCCCAGGCCCAGTACCACAAAGGAGTTCCTGGAGGTGGGTTGCTTTTCTTTTAGGATGTCACCAGCCCTCTTACTGAGCTCAATAAGATCCAGTGAAGTGGATAGTGCAGTGCCAAAAGGCAAATCAGTTTAAGGGGAATTCCACCAATACTTCGGCATAATTCAATCTGTAAGAGAAACTGTAATTCAGTCTTTCAGAGTGGTGAACGGTTCATTGTAGAGATGTAGCCATTTTAGATACTATCAGAACCACCAGTGAACATACACCTCTCTTCTGAGTTTTTATATCTAAGGCTGATCATAATCATAATACAGTGGGAAATCTTCAGATACTCTCCGGCTTTATATTGCCCTTCATGTAATTATCATCTAGCTCTGTGTTCTCCTCCAGATTTTTAAAACAGTTCCAATAAATCATTTGAACTACCAAATGGTTTATAAATAAAGAAACTCAAGTGATAACATAATCATGGCTGCCCTTGGAACAGCTCTGAGACTGAGAAGAGAGGATGAAAGGCATCATAAAGTCTGTTTTTAAAATGTTTAAAGGCTTTCCAACAACAAAGGATGTTACCATAAAACTGTACTGGGATTATAGTGGGACTCTTTCCATCATGCAGTCATCCCATTGAGCAGCCATTTATGAATGGCTAGGGCATCGCTAGGGTTCAAACTTGTTTTGTGCAGGTGGTAGGTTTCTCATAACTAGCAGGTTGTAGTTTGTCCTTAAAATTGTGGTGCAACTGAACTGAAAATTTTGGTCTTTGTCACACTGCTGACAATGAGTTATTCAGAAAACAAACATGATACATCGTTTACTGTCGGTCAGTCTTGATGTTGGAAACCAAAGGTCTTCATCCGCCCTTTTATCTGTTCATCTTAACAAGACACAGAAAGAGAAGTACAGTAGTAGTACATCTCACTTCCTGAAATCTTAACCTCAGAGCTTATGAACTCACCCCAAGGAAGGAAAAGTACCCACATCTTGACGTGCAAACAGCCTCTTTGTAGTTTGTCAGCTCAGCACTCTGAAGACACACACGCAAATCATGCTGGCAATCAGCAATCTAAACTATAAAGATGCTTATAGGAGAATTCAAAATTTCTGCAATCAAACATTGAGATATACACGGATGCTTTCAGAGTGGCTTAATGTGCAATGGTTCATTGCAGAGAAACTTGCCCTCTCTCATTTCTTTGCATTGGTGTCGACAGCAACCAGTTGTACAAATAAAAAAATTGGGGTTGTATTTGCTATCCAAAACCACCAGTGAACTTACATGTGCTTTGAGTTTAATCATATGTAATATGTATTAAAATTGTGCTAAATCTAAAAAAATATGTTTATTTGGGGACTATTTTGCCATACAATATCCTGCATGTACACATCACCATCATGAATGGGCTTTAAAGCACAAGTTTAAGAGCAAAATCTTCTCAGAACTATCATTTGACAACTATCATATGACAGGATTTTAGTAACCATTTCATGGAATTACGGTCCGTGAAAAAGCTTTTAGTGGCATTAAACCTCACATCTGTAAACATGTGAGTCAGTCAGTTCCTCTAAAACTGAACATTTCACACCAAACTACTCTGAATATCTTTGCTCAACAATTACGCAGATTTTTTTATACCAGTGTAATTCCCCTTTAAAGCAAAAGTAATGCAAAGCAATAAAGAGTTCCTTGAAGGCTGTTTAAAGAGAACTCAATAGAGAAGACTGCTTGAGTTTAATCTAGTTAAGAGCGTTGTAGCATTGGCAATAGAAGGAGATTCCCAACTTCTTCTGTTATAAATTAACACCCCTGTTTCAAATAGTCAAAAAGGTAAGAGGTAACAGGCTGGTCCAGGAACCCACTGAGTGTGAGAAAGAGGATTCATACCCTACAGTCTGATGGTTATAGACTTCTGTTCAATAGGCAGGTATATGTAATAAGGTTGTTTTCTGTGAAAGCACAAAAATTGGTTCAATGCATGTATTGTTTGTGCAGCTTAGTTTCCATATATGTACAATGTGGACCTAGGAATGAATGATACATCACACAACTTTAACAGAGTTTATATACTACACTGAGTCATTTTATTTGGTTTTGAAAAAATGGTACATTTCACATTTTGTTACAGGTCTGGATATTCAGGTCATAGATCTCTCCTTCGTTCATCTCCAAAAGCCTGGCTGTCAAAATGTCCGAAGAAAAAACCTCAAAGGTTCAAAAAGTGATGTCTATATATGCAATATGCACTCATAGTCAAAAAACAGTTGCACAAATAGTTGCACCCAGAAGGAATCAACCGACAGCAGTGAAACTTGGTGGGTAGGTTTGACATTGTGAGATATGCAAATGATTTAAGTTTCACACTTAGCCGTGGATGTGACATAAGCAGGAACGGGCCTTATCACTGTACCGGACTGACTCAACAGCCATGATTGCGGACATTCAGTGAGCAGTGATGCTCTCCATGAGTCATCCTGTTAGTGCCAGCACTGCCAGGACTACATGTATGCCATTACGATGACTGCCCTGACAGCAGGTCATCTTCAGTGACAAATCCCACTTTTGTCTTTGTGGATAAACAGTTTATTGTCACACGTCACGCATCCAGAAGGCCTGGTGTCACTCTACATCCACTCCTACCACAAAATCTGCAGGAACTGTGTGAGAATATCCAAGCTGCATGGGATGGATTTATTGCAGGACACCATTAAGAACCTTAGGAACCAAGGCGTCTGGCATGTTGTGTTAGCAAACATGATGGCCCGACGCCATACTGAGAGACACTACTTCTGTAGTGTAGCTCAGTAAATATTGTGCATATCAGTCTAAACGTATCATTATTTATAGTTCCTGGTAACTTTTATCTTCCCTCTGAATTGCACTGCAATCGGACACCTCCTTCTGGGTGCAACTATTTTTTGAGTATATATGGAATTGGCTGCAGTTCATATTCTGAGTCACTGATGTCTCTAGGACTAGAGTAATGTTTTTTTCCCCCCTCGCTAAGTGGGTTTCCGTCTATTGGAAATCCGTGAAAAAACTAATTAGCTGATTCCTATGTTACTTTGTAAAGACTCTGGGATTAGAAGGCGAGAGTTTATTGGGTGAGGCATCAGCCATTAACAGATTTGGACCCAGATGCAGAGCGAGAGCAAACAAACCTTCAAACTTATTTTTTGCAACGTTTTTGCTGTGAATCAGACGACTCAAGGCTTGGTTTGTAAACCAAAGGCACACCGGAGGTTAGACTCGAGAAAAGGTTTTTACCCAAATTTCCGACCAAACAGAGACTTACACGAGTGCTGCGGATTGCTAGTGCTAGACGCTGTTCTCTGGCTCTCTCCGGTGGGAGGGTCCAGTCTCCTGTCATGGGTTGGCCCCTCCGACATTGTGTTGTCAGCCCCCGACACTACCAATTTAGCACTTTTTCTCAGCTCTTAAAGTTCTAACCAATACAAAAGCTCATTTAGCCGTATCTACCTAAACACACTTTTCTGCTCTGCATTTACAAGATTTTAGCCCTTTTTTTTCCATCCAAAACATTACAGTAAAACAGGAGTAGTGCTGTAATAGCACAAAATCTGCAGGAACTGTGTGAGAATATTCAAGCTGCGTGGGATGGATCGTAGGACACCATTAGGAACCTCTACAACTCCATGGCGGCCCGATGCCACACTGAGAGACACTACTTCTGTATGTGTAGCTCAATAAATATTGTGCATATCAGTCTAAATTTATTATTATTTATTGTTCCTGGTAACTTTTATCTTCTATCCATCTACCCTCGGAACTGCACTGCAATCCGACATCTCCTTCTGGGTGCAACTATTCCTTTGATGATGGGCGTATATGGATTCGACTGCTGTTCATATTCAGAATCAGTGATGTATCTGATTAATAATACTTGCGTATTATTGAAGATTCAGTAAAAATAACTTAAATGTGTAAACATGTATTTGTAGACCCCAGGAATCATTGGGCCTTCTTCCTGAAGGCCCCGAAGGCTGCCCTCTGCTTTCATTTAATGGTAACGTGTAATAGGTCACTCTTTGATGAGAAAGTGGACATGGGTTGTACAGACTAAGAGATATAAGACGACACTGAGGTGATAATTAAAATATAATGTCAAGAACACACTATAATGTATTTTAGTAGCAATCAAATTGTCATCATTTACCATTTGGTCACTGTTGAAGAGGTCCTTGACCTCTTCCTCGTTCATCTAGAAGATTTGGACTGTCGTAATGTGAGAAAAAGAGAGAGTACGGTAAGAGTATGCATAACTTCTGTAAAGAACAACCTCAAAGGCTCATAATACATACTTTTAGATAAACAGTCAAGTACCTACACATGCGACAGCTGTACCGTACTGTTATTGCCAAATCAGGCAATGTTTTATTTTTTTTCCCAATGAGATTATGCAAGTCTGGAGTTCTCAGAAGTTCTTTAAAGTCTCTTCTGTCAGTCTGTCAGGTCAACTCCTCAAAAACAAACACTTTTTGCAAGATCAGCAAATAAAATTAATAAAAGAGGATGTGCATGTTCAAAGCAATACAAAGGCACTCGTGGACACGGAGAGCTTCAATGAAACACTTCAGTGTAGGATAACAAAGGAAAAGAGCAAATGGAGATGACTGAGAAAATGTATGCCTATTCAAGAATGACCGATGATTTGGGTGCTGACAGCAACACAAATGACGCCATTTATATGATCGAAGGCAAGACCAATAGCACCAAAAGCACTATGGAGTACTCAGGTGCAGTATACTTACCAGCACACAGACACAGAAGCTCTCATGTTCCTGCTCTGGTTCTCATATATCTATCTACCCACAGAACTATGCTGCTGTAACTTTTTGTGATTGCTATTTTATTACATTTTCTATCAGGCCATAAAAACATGTGTCACAGAATGTATAATCTGAGCACACGGGCTGTGTTGAGTATGATTAGGAGCTGGTTCTGTGTTCAAACAGGGGTGTCCAGTCGTATCCATAACAAAGCAGGAGATCACATGTTTAGCATATTTAGCACACCGGCTCTTTGTGGATAAGATTGGACACCCCAACGGAACATGAAGTACTATATTGTCCTTAAGTAGAAACACTGAAGTGTTGTTTTTAAAGGAGCAGTGTGTAATATTTAGGGGGCTCTATTATCAAAAATGGAATACACAGAACTATGTTTTCAACAGTGTAGAATTGATTACCTGTAGTTACACATACATCATTGTGTTTTCGTTAGCTTAGAATGAGCCCTTCATATCTACATAGGAGCGTGTCGTCTTCCAACCACACACCGGCTGTAGAGAGTGCTTTTACACATTTTTATACTGGGGCCATTTGAATTTGGTGGTGCTGTAACACCTGCTGGAAGATGTAGAAAGATGAATCCTTGTTGAATTGTCCTGCTGTAGCACATATGTATTAGTAGTGCTGTGCATAAAACTCCAGGTAGGATCTCTTGACAGCTTAGAACTCCTTATCAAAAATACTACCAGCATTATAACTGCAAGGCTGGGGACAGCTTCTAATTCGCCAGCTTCTATTCCACCTTAAATGGTACAGCAGTATAATGCCTCATGCACCAGAAAGTGACTACAATACCATTTAAGGTGGAATGGTAAATTTGATCAGAAAAGGTTACTAGCATTAAAAGAATAATTAGGATGTTCTGATAGTCTCAATCAGGTTATAAAGATGAGTCTGTATTAACATTACACATGCAGTAAAATGTTTGAGTTTCTAGCCTATGCAAATGATATGAGTGTGCTGAGTAGGACCACTCAATCAAGAATAAATAGCTAGAACAACTGTGCTGGATAAACAGTTTGTGTTGTTAGAAGTTTGAGGACCCAAATTTAGCCAAATGGAGGATCATACTTATTATTTAGGACAAAAAGCAGAAGAAAAAGCTTTCAAATAGTCAAAAACATGAACTGGGAAAATTAAACTGGCAGGCAAGGGCGGGGAGGATGGGGGAATTCAGTAGGTTGCAATAGGCAACCTCACTACTAGAGGTTACACACTACTCCTTTAACTCGCCTCCTTTACACAATCCAAATGCTAATTAAGCATCAGGACCAATAATGTTTCCCAGGGGAAAGCTGCAGTATACCTAAAGTCTGGAGATCAACCGAATATCTTTGCAATCATTTTCAGGTTTTCGATTAACTGGTGGCGTTTGTGCATCAATAAAGTGCATTAATGATTTAAGCAGAAACATTTACTCCTCATGTAAAGTCTTAAATTGTGTACTCAGATCAGATGAGACTAATGTGGTTGAACATGCATCATACACACTTATACTCAAGTTGATTTGAAGTATAGGTTATATTAATATATATATATAATTATAATCATAATTATAAAAATTAAGATTATTATTGTTTTTCTTCCAAGTTTCAGTATTCAGCACTACATGGAGCAGATGCTACAATGTGATGCAACAAAGCAGATGGTACAAAGTGACAGGAGTGTGTCTGGGCTTGCTGTGTATTATCCTGCTGCCTACCATCACGGTGAAGCATGTCAAGTTGATTGCAGAGAGAGACCAGTTACAGGCCAGCTACAACAGCCTGACAATAGAGAGAAACCAGTTACAGATCAGTAACAACAACACAAGAAGCCAATTGGAAGAGTTACAGAAGGAGAAAAATCAACTTCAGATAAGGTTATCTGATTGTGGTGAGTAAATACCAATGTTATAAGTGGCAAACGAGGTAAACAGGTCTCCTATACCCAATGTTTTTTTCTTTTCTTTTTTTTTTTAAGTTGCAAGACTATTAAGAAGTTCTCCATTTAAGAAAGTCATAATCCTGGAGCAGTTATACACTTAATAATGGAAACTAATTTTCACAATTCAGAGAGTTGTGCAGTTGTAAGCCCACTGAAATGACTTAATTTTATCATTACAAAAATTGCAGCATGGGACCTGAAAAATAGCAAGAAGCCTGTTCATGTGCACAATACACATTCAGTGCCCAGCTAGCAGGGAGCATTCCCAGAACTTTGGCTAATGTTACCTACAAGTTCTAAAGGAAGTGTTTTAGTCTAATGTTGAAAGAACGTTTTAAAGATGTTTATAATTTCAGATAATATTCCTATAAAGGAATGTTCATTAAGACATAATGTTTTAACTGCAATGTTCAGAGGATTTTTAGAGGATGTTATCAGGGTCACAGATTATGTTACATAATAACAAAATAATTTATTTTTAGCAAAACATTTAGAAAATGTTTTATGGATGTTTGGATGTTTTATGAGACCTGAGATGACAGAGCGGTTTTAGAGAATGTTCTCCTACCTTTAGTACGAACATCCTGGGAAGCAAAAGAAACCTTCCCGCTGAAAACATTAATGGGACATTGCATCGCACATTGTCAAAACATAAATATGCAAATCCAAAAAAAGAAGAAAGCGCTTTTTCAGGATGGATTTCTTTATTCTATTGAAGGGGATGAAGCTGCACATTGAGCTTCCTGGACAGCTAAAGCAATCAGTAGAAAATGCAGTAGTGTTGGGGTGCACATCGCTGTAATTGGACCAAATAATCAATTTACAGGAGAAAGAAAAACACATTTTACTTTAAATGTAAGTCAATGGAGGCAAACTTTTTGGACCACTTATCATGAAACTTTTACACAACATCAAAGGCATCAGGCACTTTAAACTTTTGTCAAACTGAAAATTGTCAGTTTTGTTCTGCCATCAGAGATATACATGAAGATATGCAGCACATACCCATTGAGACTGATTACTGCGTACCTACTTAAAATAGCATGAAATACGCTTAACACTACTACTCCACTGATAAAGAGTTAAACTGTGGAACCATTCTTCTCTAAAAGACTCAGTTTCATCACTTAGATATCCAGATAAGGCAATGCTTTTGGGTGAATCACCTTCATAGGATGTATTAATGATGTCTATACGCTGGCTAGCTGAGTCCATTAGCTGCCTAGAGCTGCAAAAATAGGCTGTAATTGATTAATCATAAAAAAATCATCAGACATTTCAGTATGGTCAGCATGTTAATGTGCGGTGCTGGTGTAGCAAGAAGATTCTTGCAGGATCAGCTTTGCAAACTGTCAGTGTTGACAGTTGACACAGCACAATGTTGACGCCGTACAAAAGTTCATTGCACGTTAGATCTGTCTTTCAGTGTGGTGTGGTCTACAGTAGTGTTTCTCCAGTTAGTCCTCAAGGACCCCAGATGGGCCACATTTTTGCTCAAACTCAATTCCCAACATATAGGCAAAAAGCAAAAATGTGCACTGCTCCGGAGGTCCCTAATGATCAAATTAGTAGTCAACACTCTCTGGAAAGACAGATATCAGTGTTGAGCCTGAGGTTATTAACTTCTCTCAAAAGCACAGCCCCCCCAAAGCAGGATGATGTCAACCCCAGGGAAGACTCTGAGGGAGAGATGGAAGATGCACTGGGCAACAGAAGTGAAATACAGGTCCAAAATGCAATTGGCAGGAGCACCCATTATAGGAATCAGTCCAAAAGAGGTGCTGAAGTAAAAGACTCTTTGAGTGTGGCAAATGCCTTCTCTGCAGCATGTCACCACTGCTATTTTGATTCCCCTTTAATTGTGGGCTCCCTTCTCACCACCTCTCTAACAGACAGTCATAGCCCATTTCTAAGCTCTACCTGTTAGAAGAGACATGAAAGTCAGAAGAATTAGAAATGAAGGCAGCATACTGATGAGCAGAGAACACTGGAAAACAGAAGAAAGACAAAGTGCACTGTGGCAGAAACCTATTGAAGAGGTCCCGTGAAAGCAATTGGGGAGGGATAGTTTGGCCTAAGGAGTGAATGCTGTAATACAAGGAGAACTGGCTGGAGTGGGGTCAGGGCATTCTCTGGAGGACTAGTCTCACTGGTGGCTGCTGAGTTTTGGGCTTGTAGCATTTGAGGGTCAGCTGATTATGTTTCATCACTCCAAAAGCTTACAGTGATGTTTTCTGAGTAGCAAACCACCTTCAGTAACTGCAGCCACCACAGAAGTCACAATCGCTTCTTCTTTCCTCATTTTCTTGATGTTGACTCAAATTGCAGTTCAGTAACCTCACTGCTCTATTTCTCAGAGCCACTATGCACCACTTAGCATTTTGCTGCTACTGCATTAAATTATACACTCTCTGAACACTTTATTACACCTCCTTGTATCTACATGGTCATGGCCTTCACAAGACCTCCACAGAGCAGGTGTTCTGTGGGTGGTGGATCATTCTCAGCACTGCAGTGACACAGTGTGTGTTGTGCTGGTGTGAGTGGATCAGTTATTAAACACCTCACTGTCGCTGCTGGACTGAGAATAGTGCACCAAGCAAAACTATCCAGCCAACAGTGTCCTGTGGGCAGCGTCCTGTGACCACTGATGGAAAACAAGAGGATGACTAACACAAACTGTGCCGTGTCAGATGAGCTATCGTCTCTGACTTTACATCTATAAGGTGGACCAGCAGGAATGTTCAAGGTAGTAGTGTCTAATAGAGTGGTCACATTGTTTAAAACCTCAGGCAAAGAAATAAATTCATCTCACTTCACAAAATATCAGTCTTTGACCAAATAAGGTGTGTAAATTCCTGTAATATTACTCCCCATCATGTAAACATGTGTCATGCAGGCACATGCATTTTACAGATAACATTTGTGATTTCATTCATTAACATATAAATAACCAAATTGACAAAGTGTAATCTGTAGCATCCATATGCATGTGTGACGTGTATGCATGCAAATGAGTGTCGGATTTGGTATCCTTAATATGTACAGCTGTGCATATGTTGAGAAGAGGGGCACTCAAAGTGTGATTTGTATTTATGACAGTGGAGTAAAAAGGAAGCACATGCCACAACTGAGGGGGGAGTATCAATTCTAACACCAATTAATGCATAATGCAGCTTTAATTTTTATTTGAAACTGATGTAGACCAGATTGATTTCTACGGGGTTTCATAACTGCTACGAGTGACATCTACAAATGACATTGCAAGTAGTACTTATCAGGGTGTAGGCACTTTTCACTATTATGGTACTTTAAATTCACCAATGATGGGCATAGATTTTACAATGGCTTCCATTTATAATAGAAGTATAAACTTAAAAGGACATTTTCAAGTTTCTTACAAATAGACCATTTTGACCATGCCATGGGAAGCAACAAAAGACGTTACTTACATTTTCACCATTATTTAACTCAAAGAATTTCCACAATATTCCACCAGAATGTTTCTGTTAAAATCACCAAAATCTGTCCTAGGATTTTTGTCCCAGTGGACACACGTACAGGAATTGTTGTTTGAACTTGAATATTTCACTGCTCATGAGTTTTCATGTGTAAAATTTAATGGTCAGTGCCTTTATGTATCAATAATTTCATGTGCAATGCCCAAATGTAGTCCCCCAAGCTACAAAAACATTTACAATTAAGGATACAACCCAATCCTTAAGGTACAATTGTGTACTTTAAAATGATTTAAAAATACATTACATTCACGGCCCTAAAGGAAAGTTCCACTACTAAGAAGTAGAATAAAATAAATATTGGCTTACAATTAAATACAATTATGTACAGGAGACGTGCCCTTGAGGAAACCACCCTAGTGGCAATATTTTCACACATAAATCTTAAGGTTTTTGTGAGTGTAATACTGTAATGCCAAGTTCAATTTTGACATAGCTTTTGAGAATATGAATACCTGTCATGATTCTCTAAAATACTGGCATATACGTTTTTATAAATCAATGCTTCCTGTTTCCATGTTATAGGATGCTTCAGGATTGGAGAACGAGTGAAGGTGAAAGCCTCTGTTACAGATCCAAAGTATGGATGGGGACGTACCACTCACAGGAGTGTTGGTGTGATTACAGGCAAGAACATTTACAATAATTAACACAGTTATTAACACAGTCATTAGCATGATTCACAGTCATTCACTAAGTAATCATATATATATAAGTTACACTGAATTTCTATCAGCTGGATATGGTAAACAGTAGTGTTTTGTCTCTACCACTGCAGCTATTAGTGGTGAAAGGATGACTGTAGATTTTCCTGATCATACATCTTGGATGGCTGCAGTTTCTGAAATGGAGTTGGCTTCCAGTCTTGATCCAGGTAGGATCTACTACTGAACTGCTATATGAACTAGTTATAGCAGTAGCAAACTGGACCTTGGGGCCTTCTAGACATTCCAGCCCAATTGTTTTGCTTTAACCTACACTAAACATCCAAATAGCATCCAAAATATGTAGTAAGTGCATAGTTATCATAATTTAGGCTGTCACAGGGAGCCCCCTTGTGGTCTGGATAGCATAGACAATGTAACAATATGGACTGGAGTTAAGATGCTCAATACAGGTAAAAAAGGTTGATAAGTACTTGATAGACTAGTAGTCTTTTTGTCTTTTTTCTTGCTTCCCCAATTAAACTGACATTAACATGAAAAAGTAATTGATTTTGCCAATGAGAAACTCTTCATTTATGAGAGGTACTATTCTTCCATAGCAGTCCTCCAAACCTAGCACAACCCGTACAAACATAGAATAGGCCTTTGATTTCTAGTACTGTAGTACTTGAGTCTGGGTTTGAGACTAGCGGTCTTGGAAGCTTGGAATTATTATTTTTGAATATCTAACCAGAATATATATAACCCAAATTAACAGAATAAAAAGTATCAGGGATTCCCAAACGACCACAGAAAAGCAAAAGCTTCTGTGGTTTTAACCAACATTTTTTTCTGACTCACTGAATGAGAACACTGATTAGCATATACACAGTGCTGTAGGGAGCAAGGTTGTAGTTAATTAGTTAATTAATTAGTTAATTAATTAGTTAATTCTGGCTTAATTCTACAGCTTTAGATATATATTCACTGTGTTTAGTTTCCAAATAATGGCCTAAGTTGTTGGGTTTTAAAGCCCCATTTAAAAAGACCCCTGAGCAAACAGTTCAGGAACCATTGTTGAACAGGTTGAAATAAAATCAACATTTTGATTGGGACATTGGTAAGTTCCCTAACTCCATTTTTCCTAACTCCATTTTTCCTAACTGTACCAGAAGTTTGTACGGACAGAGAGGAACTACAAGTTGAATAAGGGGATTTCAGTGTGTCCGTATCAAAGATGGTGAGGTCAGATATGCAAGGATGGGGAAACAGGTTCAACATATCCAGGGAGTGAAAGAATGCAAGGAGAAATATAGCTTTGAGGATAGTAGAAATGACTGTAATGTGGTGTCCTGCATGGATTACCAGCAGGTAGAAGAACTTATCTGAAATTATAGGTAAATGCCTGTAAGGGGTTCATTTTTCTGGATTTCTTTAAAGTGCAGTGTCGCCTAAAGGTGATTTATAGGAAGATCATTGCGAGGCCATCTGAAGGGAAGGAAATGTTGTGAGATGTGTGGAGCATTTCTAGCATGTCCAGAACATGGACAAGGTTTGTGGGGCAATAGTATTTAGGATGGTTTTCTGGCCCTGTAGGACATGTTGCTGGAACTGCCAGTTTAGTGAAGGATTGGTTTCTGAAAATGGAGGAACTGGTGTTAGATGCAGTTTTGCTAGGACCTCAAAGTTCAGTGAGGTCTAAGCGCCATTAGTAATCATGGAGCAACCATCTCTGATGTGTAATGGGAGTGGCATAGTTAAGGTGGCTCAGGAAGGAGAGGACTTGCTGCTTAGTAAATCAAATGCAATGGACAAAATTGGATTGCATGAGGGTGAGGCCTGCTTAATGGAAGGAGACAGAGTCCAGAAACATGCTGAGGAACTGCAAGTGAAGTAGAGAAGCTAAGAGTTTTCTCAGAGGAGAGAGGAATGCAGATGGATATGAGACCAAGGGCTTTTAGCCCCCAGGGGGCCTCTGGGCTCCTTCCACCAGGGGATTGTAGCTCTCTTGTGAGCTCTTTCTTGGGGCACATAGTACAGAGAACTTTGGAGAGATAATGACAATAGATATAACTATGTTACAGTCCCAAATGTGTTTTCATTCAGATGTGTCTGGCTTTGGAAAGCATGCTATAGTGAATTCATCTTTATGTTTCCCATAGCGAGATACTGAACGTTAACTGAAAGAGAATGTTTGGTTTTTCTGTGACTTTGGTTCTCTGATAACAGAGTGAGGTATCTCAGCACACAAACTTGCTCATACACAGAGAAGAGCATGCCCGAGAATACAGCACCTGGGAGCAGCAGTGAATTACAGTATATAGCAGAAAAGGCTATGCTCCCAAGGCCTGATGTGCTTAGCAGCCATTCATTTGTTATGCATAAATTATTAAATCATATTTTTTCTCTCCTTGTTTCAGGATACTTCAGAGTGGGAGACCTGGTCAGGGTGAAAGCCTCTATTAGTTCTCCAAAGTATGACTGGGGAGATGCCTCTCACAAGAGTGTTGGTGTGATTACAGGCAAGAACACTTTAATAACAGCCATTAATACAGACTTTTTCAGAATTGTAAGCATGTAACTGTTACTCTCAGTTGTTTAATAAGCAATAAGGTCAATTAAACAAAATCTGTATCAGCTGTATGTGGTAGATAATGCCTCTCTCTGTCTACAGCTGTTGATGGTGAAAATATGACTGTAGATTTTCCTGAGCATAAATCTTGGCCGGCCACAATTTCTGACATGGAACTGGCGCCCAGTGCTGACTCAGGTATGTTTGATGATGTTTGTGACCCCATGAATAAAGTGATTATAGGATTTTTGAACTTCAGGAAAATAAAAATGATAATCTGATCAAGAATTCATCCTTTGAATGTAGCTGAATATAGCTGAGATGTGTTTGGTGTCCAAATTTAGTACTTCACATTAGCTACAAGGCTAAGGCTAAGTATTAGGCACAGTTAGCAGTGCTAGCATCACATAGATTAGTAATTTAAATAGACTTGCTTATCCGGTTTCTGGCACTGTATGAAAATCTAAATCTATATGTATCTATAAAAACAGACAAACTTACCTTGCATATAGTAGTAGCCAGGGGTGTTTCTAGAAATAGAAAGTCTTGAACCTACGTTAGACCTATAAATTAATAATATATAGGTTTTATAGAAATGTAGGATTTTGACATTTTGGAAGGCTTACTTTGAAACATGATACAAAGAAGTTTATATGATGTGACAAAAAGCTATAAAACTAGTTCATTTAAAGTGAAATGTTATCTCACACTGAAAAGTGGCTACACACACAAAAAGGTTACATAAATACAATTGCTTTCTACTAACCTTTTACTGGCAGTTATTGTGCTCATGTAATATGTAATATGCAGTTTATTTATGCATAGCCACTTCACACATTGTAATTACATCAGTCCAAAGCATTATTCTTTTCAATGGAGTGTTTTTTCACACTGTTTTTGAGCTCCATGCAACAAAAAATAACTATGACTATGAATAAGCCATAATAACTCAAATAAATGCTAAAAATTAAACAATGTGAAGTGTGATAACACTTCAGATATTTCCAACTCAAACCTTTAAAACTTCTGCTGTGCTCCACTTTTAGCAAGGAACCCAATTAATATTTCTGCTCAGTTCAGACATTATATAATTTAGACTCAGCATTTAAGATGATTACAAACCAACTAAATAATAAATATAAAAAAGATATTTCTTTTCTTCATTTCTTCATGATAAAGAAAACTTCAGGATTGGAGACAGAGTCAGGGTGAAAGCCTCTGTAAGTTCTCCAAAATACCTGTGGGGAGGCGCCTCTAACAGGAGTGTTGGTGTGGTTACAGGCAAGAACATTTACAGTCATTTATGCAGCTGGAATAATGTTACTGTGAGACAGATTTTCATGAGGTAATCATTTTCATTGCACTCAGCTCTATGTAGTAAAGTGTGTCTTATTTCTCCTTCTGCAGCTATTAGCGGTGAAACTATGACTGTAGATTTTCCTGACCATAAATCCTGGAAGGCTGTAGTTTCTGAAATGGAACTGGCCCCCAGTGCTGACTCAAGTAAGTATGACTACTATGGTGCTACACTGATAATGAATGGCCTGGTTATGGGGTTCCTGGGCTTTGGTTAGATATTAAGCTGTGATCCAGCCAAATATCACATGATCAGTGTTTAAACGACCATTCTTATGGTCACCAATGCAAAGTTTAAAAAACAGAGTCTGTCCTGGTATGGGGGTGTGTAAGTATGTAAGGTATGTGAAAAATAGACATTTGTGAAGGAAACATTACTGCTGGGAGGTACATACATTTGGGAGCAACATATGCTGCCATCCAGATGATGTCTTTTTCAGGCACATCCCTGCTTGTTTCAGCAAGGCTATGCCAAACCACGTTCTGCATATGTTACATCAGCATGGCTTTCTAATAAGAAAGTGCAGGTATTAGACTTGGGTTTTGTGCAGCCTTATCGCTGTACCTGGCTGAGCCAACAGCTACGACTGTGGACATTCAGCAAGCAGAGATGCCCTCAATGAGTCATCCTGTTAGTGCCAGCACCACTGACAGACAGGTGCACGACGCAGGACTACATGCACACAGAGCGTTACGACGACTGGCCTTAACACCACGTCAACCTCACTAAAGACTGCAATGATGTCGTGCCAGACTGTCATGGAGTGACTCAGAATGGCACTGAGAGACACTACTTCTGTATGTGTAGCTCAATAAATATTGCCCATATCGGTCTAAATTTATCATCATTTATTGTTCCTGGTAACCTTTATCTTCCTTCTTCCAACCTGACACTTCCTTCTGGGTGCAACTACTCTTTTGATGATGACTGTATATATATTCACTTACACTTCACTAACTAANTGCAACTACTCTTTTGATGATGACTGTATATATATTCACTTACACTTCACTAACTAATTGTGTTCAACGTTTAGGTAGAAGGTAAAACAACTTATAACTTGACTAGCATCAGCTTGTATTAACTTTTTGCCTGCTTATCTTAAATGCTATAGCTTTTCTCAGTGTAAATTTCAAGCCACCTTCCACCAACTATGGTTTTCTGTGGTTTCATTCTGCATACACTCACTAAGCACTTTATCACAAACACCTCTATCTATCTACACTCACTGTCCATTTTCTTACCTCCATTTTCCATACAGGAGCACATTGTAGTTCTACAATTACAGACTGTAATCTGTGTGTAATCTATGTGTCTATTTCTCTGCATACTTGGTCAAGACCATAAAATATTGTGATATTTCTTTGATGAAATCTGTATTTTCTCTCTCCATGACACAGGAAACTTCAGGGTTGGGGATGAGGTCCGGGTGAAAGCCTCTGTTACTTCTCCAAAATACGCCTGGGGAGATGCCTCTAACAAGAGTGTTGGTGTAGTTACAGGCAAGAACATTTACAGTCATTTATACAGTCACTCTCTCCTGTGACTCACAGATCTCCATTAAATAGCCATATAAATAACACTAAATCTTTACCACCTCTATATAGTCAGTGTTGTCTTTTATCTCCCACTGCAGCTGTTAGTGGTGATAGTATGACTGTAGATTTTCCTGAGCATAAATCCTGGAAGGCCGCAGCCTCTGAAATGGAACTGTCTCCCCGTTTTGACTCAGGTAAAACTGACTATTATGGTGGCACCTTAATAATGAATGAACTTCAAATACAATACAACCATTCACACAACCTTTCTCTGTAACAATCAAAAAATCAATATAAAGGAATACCTGATTAAAATCACATAATATAACGAAATTAATTACGCTACTAAAAAATCTGAGCATGACTCATTTATATATTAGTTGTTCTTAAAGGCCTTCATGAACCAAGCTACACTGACCATGACTCACTATGCCAGCTGACCAAAGGTGTTTCATAAATGGAGATAAGACTGGAAGTGTGATGCTTTGCCCATGAAACGAAGACAGCACACAAAGCCTGGTCTCAAGACAAACAAATCGGGAGACGTCTTTAGTGCATTAACCTGGCCACACTGTTAGGATTCTGCCAGTTGCATACTGATTGGCTGATCTGCACTTCCACACATCTGCACTTCCGTATATGATTTTGCACAGGTGTGACGTTAATCAAAGTTCATCCTACCAAACAGCAGTCTCAGCCACAAATGCTCTGCCCATTGTATACTGTTGTTTCCTATAGGGCCGTTTATGGCGTGACTCCTTAAATTTGCCATGCCAAATAGCAGATTTGTGATTGGTTGTTTCGTGTGTCAGTTAAATGTTCTCTTCCTGCAGTAGTGGATGGTTCTTGGACATGTTATGTGGTAAAAGGTACCAGTCTCTCCCTAGAGAAGGAGAGAAAGTAATTATTAACCCTTTAACCTCTGTTTTATTATCCACACTGTAAGGCTTATTATTCAGTAACTACATGGAAAGCAATCACATTGAATAAGTTGTTATTAATATATACTGTAAGATTGATGGGTGGAACACAAACATGCAGACATTTAAAGCCAAGTTATTATGAACAACATTTTGGGATAAATGATTAGATTGCAAAATGAATTCTGCTGATGATATGGATTATTGTGAGATCAGTTTGAAAATGAGTGCTTTTTCTAACCATGTAATAGGAAACTTCAGGGTTGGAGATCGGGTCAGGGTGAAGGCCTCTGTTACTTCCCCAAAATATGGATGGGGAGATGCCACTCACAGGAGTGTTGGTTTGGTTACAGGCAAGAACATTTGCAGTTATTCACACAGTCATGTACACTATTCAAAATAAGCTGTTAATTAAGTGATTATATCAATTATATTAAATGTGTGACAACATGGAAAATGATTACTTTTTCTCTTCATCTTTAGCTGTTAGTGGTGAAAAAATGACTGTAGATTTTTCTGAGCATAAATCTTGGACTGCTGCAGTTTCTGAAATGGAACTGGCTCCCAGTACTGACTTAGGTAAGACCGACTGTTATGGTGACAGCATAATGAATGATGAAAAGAGCCTTTATAGGATTTACAGGAGAGGGCAAAAACCTCATTTAATGTTAATGTAAGTCAACACAATTTTGAGCCATACACTGCATATTCAGACAGAGGTGGAGTGAGAATTGCAGCTACAAACAGGTTATGGTGCTATAATGCAAGATTGATTTGAATTTGCAGTTCAACAATAAGTTAACTATAATTCACTCATTTCTTGATGTTTTTGCTGTGTTTGCCTTTTTAATTACAATGAATGATTCACAGTTGTAGAAAAATAGGAGTTGTGGGGAAAACACTACTATATAATGAATACATGAGATGTTTATTTTTCTTAAGAATATTTACTATTATAACTAAGAATAATGAGAGGGGCACTGAAGATCCAAGATTCAAGATGGCTTTGTTATCCAGAATACGGGGCATTTAAAATTACAATGAAATTATTAGCATCATGTTTTAAGTAACAATAAATAAGGAAGTGGCACCAAACAGTAACAGGTGATCGTAAGGTATAAGGTAGATGGCAGTAATAATACTGCATTGTGAACATATAGTCCCTTCCACAATTATTGGCACCCCTGGTAAAAATGAGTAAAACAGGATATTAACATTTTATCGCATTTTGGTGAATTAGTTTAACCTCACACTGAAAGAATGATGCAAACATATCAAAACATAATTATTTTTAACAAAACCACATGTGCCCCTACGCTTACCAATAAAACAGCTCTTGGTCTTCTCCCATAACATCTTATGGTGTTATCTTGGTTTGCCTTCCAAATAATCTGTTGGCATGAATTTGGCATCTGATAATAGCTTTTGAGACTTGGTGAAATGCTACCTGTAACTTTCTGTTTTCTGTAAGTCTCCAGTAGTGATCCTTTTTGCCTCTCTTACTATCCTCCACACTGTGTGTGAGAGCAAAATAAACATGGTTCCTCATCCAGGGAGGTTTGTCACAGTTCCCCGATTTATGAAGGTCAGCACACTTTTCCCTTATTTGGAACTGTGTGCTCTCTTGTCTTTCCTATGCTGAAGGATGACTAAGGGAACCTGACATCTGTCTTTGAAAGATCCCAGACACTCTGATCAACTAAAATTCAAATTAAAATATGAATTTTAAAATATCCGTTAACCCTTTTTACTCATCTTTTCCGGGTTACCAAAACTGTGAAGGGAACTGTATAGTGTAGAAGGTGTAGTACTATATGAAGAAGTATACAATGTAAGAGACCATGTTGGGTAATACAGTAACAGAAATATGGTACAAACTAACATAGTGTTAAATAAAAGGATTATTTTTAATAAATATGTTTCAGTCATTTGCAGTCAATGGCTGCCTGAAGTCTGGAACCCATGGACATCAATATTTATGGACCTAACTCGAACCTAAACTATGTTTAGCTTTTTCACTCTTGGCTTCAAGACTGTATTGGAAATTAAATACATGAAATGTATCACAATCCTATCAAATAAAGAAAAAAACAGAGGAAGAGTAAAGGGGAGCTCATTAAGTGTAATTATTCAGCAATTGCAAGAATTGAGTTAATATTCATTTATAAGAGTGAAAAATATCAAATGATTATGTGAAATATTGTGATATTTGTGTCCTTAATACAATCTGTATTTACTCTCTTCATGTTATAGGAAACTTCCGGGTTGGAGATCGGGTCAGGGTGAAAGCCTCTGTTAGTATCCCAAAGTATAAATGGGGAAGTGCCTCTCACAGCAGTGTTGGTGTGGTAACAGGCAAGAACCTTTACAGTCATTTATACAGTTGGAAATATGTAAGTGTGACTCCCTGGAGGTTTTTCATGAAGTGATTTATATGAACTCTCTCTGTAATAAATAATGCTGTTTTGCCTTCTGCAGCTGTTAATGGTGAAAGTATGACTGTAGATTTTCCTGAGCATAAATCTTGGAAAGCTGCAGTTTCTGAAATGGAACTGGCTCCCAGTGTTGACCTAGGTAAGACTGAGCATTATGGTGATGACTTGATAAGTAATGAACATTTTATGGAATTTCTGGTGCCAGATGTTAATGGAATGTTTCAGGCAAAAGTCCAGTTTAAACAATTCTCCTCTAGGTGTCAATTCCTCAGACAGTGGTTCCTAACCCTGGTCCTGGAATACCCCCTGCACTGCACATTTTGCCACTACTCTCAACACATCTAACTGATCTAACTAATTATCCCATAACAAGCCATTCATGACTTGAAGTGGGTATGTTTGAGCAGAGAAAACACAAACATATTATGCAATTCTGTCATGGAAGGTTGCATATTATGGAAGGCTGCATTTTATGGAAGGCTGTGTATTATGGAAAGCTGCATATTATGGAAAGCTGTATATTATGGAGGGCTGCATATTATGGAAGGTTGCATACTATGCAGGGCAGGGGCTACTCAGGACCAGTGGGTTGGGAAACTTTGCCACATGATAAGATTATGGTGTCTTATTTGGCCTTTCGAACAAATGACACAGGTAATCAAAGCTGAATGCACTGTAAGAAAGATGATTATTTTGAACCAGTGTGAACCAGTATTTGTGTCTTTACTGAAATCAGTGCTCCTTTTGCCCATGTAATAGAAAACTTCAGGGTTGGAGACCGAGTCAGAGTGAAAGCCTCTGTTACTTCTCCAAAATACGGATGGGGAGATGCCTCTCATAGGAGTGTTGGTGTGGTTACAGGCAAGAACATTTACAGTCATTCACACTTTCATTTATATAGTTGCAAATAAATAACTCTGCCCCAAAACTCTGCATGAAGTAATCAGTTTCACCAAATCTGGAACAACTGTACGTGGTGAACAATGCCCTTTTTCTCTCCTTCTGCAGCTATTACTGGCGACAGTATGACTGTAGATTTTTCTGAGCATAAATCTTGGAAATCTGCAGTTTCTGAAATGGAACTGGCTCCCAGTGCTGACTTAGGTAAGACGTTTTACACTTTTGCACTTTAGCTTTAACATCTAACATGCAATGAATGCTTATAGTCACCTGCTTATCTGATTTCTGACACTGTATGACAGTCTAGAACAATATCTGTATGGCTGTTTTTGTGTATGTATTTCCTCTTTCTGTAATAAAGAATCCTTCAGGGTTGGAGATCGGGTCAGGGTGAAAGCCTCTGTTAGTGTTCCAAAGTATAAATGGGGAAGTGCCTCTCACAGCAGTGTTGGTGTGGTGACAGGCAAGAACATTTACAGTCAATTATACAGTTGGAAATATGGAAGTGTGACAGAGTTTTTCACTAGGTAATTTATATTAACTCTCTATATAATAAATAATGTTTTGTTCTGCAGCTATTGATGGTGAAAGTATGACTGTAGACTTTCCTGAGCAAAAATCTTGGAAAGCCGCAGTTTCTGAAATGGAACTGGCTCCCAGTGTTGATCTAGGTAAGACTGATCATTATGGCGACTTGTGCCAGATATTAATGGAATAATTCCGGCAGAAGTCCAGTTTAAACAGTTCTCCCCTAGGGGTCAATTCCTTCATTTATTGATCATTTATCGATTTCTTTAGAAGGTGTATTTAATAATACCCATAAGACAGTGATTCCTAACCCTGGTCCTGAAATACCCCCTACACTACACATTTAACATCTTGACACATTTAATCCAACTAATTATCCCATAAACAAGCCTCTCATGAATTGAAGTGTGTGTGTTTGAGCAGAGAAACACATGCAGGACAGGGCAGGGGGTACTCAGGGTCAAGGGGTTGGGAAACTTTGCCACATGTTAAGATTATGGTGACTTGTATTGTAAGGCCTTTCCTAACAAATGGCTGAATGCATTTTAAGAAAGTGTTGCAAAATGAACTCCCTTGGTTATTTTAAACCAGTGTGATATTTGTGTGATATTTGTGTCAGCTCTTCTTTTGACCTTCTTTTAACCATGTTATAGGAAACTTCAGGGTGGGAGACCGGGTCAGAGTGAAAGCCTCTGTTACTTCTCCAAAATACGGATGGGGAGATGCCTCTCATAGAAGTGTTGGTGTGGTTACAGGCAAGAACATTTACAGTCACTTACACTGTCATATATATAACTGTACAAATCTAAGTGTGACTCAAAGCTTTTCATGAAGTAGGCTAGTCATATTACCTGCACTAAATGACTGTATATATAGTA
>CM067481.1:27887386-27900900 GCA_034552555.1 Semaprochilodus insignis | reverse complement strand
AGGTCTGTTTGCACTGCACTTCAACTTTAACCTGTATACTTGAACATCTCAGCTGTGTATTTATGGATCTATATTTATTATCTATATACTCAACACCTGTACTATAAGCTGTTTAGCTGTTTACCTGAACATTAAGCTGCTATTCTCCTACCGGCACTCTACACTTTATATATCCATACTGTTTACAACTACATACTTAACTGCACACTTGCTACCTCAACACACTGTACATGTACACCAGTACTCTACATTCTGATATACAGATACTGCTCTTACACTTTGCACATGTCTATACACTTTATACATGTCCTACTATACTGTTTACGCTCATTGTTTTCGTGTATTTGCACTATACACTATTTATATATACATATATTCTTATAACTGCACTGGAGAAGGAGCCCGACTGTGTTTCATTATACTGTACAACCCTGTATTGGTATAATGACGATAAAGTTGAATTTAATTGAATATATATATATAAATATATATATATATATATCGACTAGGTTTAAGACACCATTTTTGGACTGTATATATATATAAATTTTTATTTGCTTTTTATTTTTCTTTTTTTATATTATCTATTTCTAGACATTAGTTCTTGTTTAAAAAAAATAGTACATCACATTATCACATTATATTGACCAATAAATTTGTATTTTGTTTACAACATGAAAAATGATCTGCCGATAAAGTGGGGTAAGTTGACTTACTAAAATCATCTTACAACTTACAACAATCAGAAAATGAGAAATATTACATTTAGCAAATAAGTTTAAGATAATCTAACTTGCCAAGATACCAGTTTTTGCAGTTCATATCTTGGCCTAGGTGAACTTCCTCTGAGCATTCAGTATTCACAGAGGGGTTGACCATAACGTTTAAGAATTCACTCTGTTGTTCTTTAATCCCTGACTGTGGCTTTAAGTTTGGAAGCTGAGAGCCTAAAACTCATGAACCAAAACACTAAGTGAAATAGTTTGATTTGGTATTCTGAAACATGAAGCAGGTTTTAAACATTTCACACAACATTCAAAAAGAAAAGCTCCGTTCATCGGGAAAACAATGGCTTAACTGACCAGGGAAGACCAGGGAACACAGGGAGCACAGGGCTGGAGTGGCTATTCTGGAGAGTCGGGAGATTTGCCGGTGGGCCAGTAGCGCTTTGGGCTGCAAAGTGTAGTGTTTAGGGCTCAAACAAGCGGCCCCCACATCAGCATCCCCTGTAACATACTGACTTTCATGGTTATTGCATTTAAAACCTTTGTCATTTTTTATTTTATTGCTATCTAGCCACCTTATTTATCTCAGTATAGTAGATTAGATTAGATTAGATTCAACTTTATTGTCATTGTGCAGAGTACGGGTACAGAGCCAATGAAATGCAGTTAGCATCTAACCAGAAGCGTATAGTATATAAATAATACATAAGAGCTTGGAGTACATGAAATTTTAGGAAAGCGTGGATTTTTAAAAAGGGACTGGTTGGGCTGGGAACCTGAATCACATATATTGGGACATCACAGAAGAAAAGGCATAACCAGGAAGCACCACTGAACAATATAGGCTCTTTATTGGTAACTGCACAAAACTGAATGTCTGGTGTTAATAATAACACAGAACAGATAACACATTATGTAAAGTTGTATTCATTAATTTCATATTCTTCCAGTGCATATATCCACTTCACGTGAACACATAATAATTCCATATGATGTGGTATTTAATTATTATGACCAAAAATGTATGTATTCATAGGCATAAAGTCATAAAGTCACTGCACTTACAGTTTAACTACCATAAGTAATCATAATGATCCCTCTGGTGGTCATGCAATTTCAAAATCCTTCATATGTGTTTTATGGGATCTAAGCCAGGAGAACAGCTAGGCACCACATGAAACCAGTTATTTTGGCTGTATGTTTGGTGTCATTGTCTTGTTGAAACATCTATCTCCTTCCCTGATTCAGTTTCTTGGCTGATAAGATTAAATACTAGTGTTATATGTTCTAGTACATTTATGCTTCTTTCGATGACATGTAATGCCTCAGTTCTATATATATATATCTACACACAATATTTGCTGACTATAATAAAGAGTAGGCTGCTAGGCTAAACACTGAAACGTGACTATAGTAACATGCTATAATTTTTATGGTGTCAACTTTTCTTCAGCATCAGCATCATCTAACATTTACACTTCTATAAACAAAAAACTGACTCTGCAATTATTGTGGCCGTTCTTGACAGCATCAACTATATTATTTCGACAACATGTTGGAATGTTGAGGAGGTCATACGTCTTTCCTTCTTCAATCTCTAGAGACCTGACTGCTACGCTTTTCGAAACACAAGCATAATATTCACGTTTCACTTCTGTAAATCTTGAGCTTTTTCGTTCCAGAGAAATCACAATCTACATGCCGGTGATCTAAATTCATCAGAGTAACTCCCAGGCACCACACACTGTAAAATGCTGTAAGATCAGCAAATGCAGTATACCAATTACAAATAGGGGATGTAAATGTTTCCATTTGCAAGCAATTGGTAGCATACTGAAGTTACTTTTTTACCTGCAAGGAAATAGAGTCCTAAACCTCTACTGACAATAACAGCTTCACAAAGAGATTTGAGAGCAGAAGGCACGCACTGACAGAATCATGTCCCACATTCAGTTTGCCAGATTAAAGCTGTGGCAAAACCACACAGGCGGCGGAGGGAGTTGGATTTTGAATTTGGAATGGGTGTTCTAAAAGCACCCAGTATATCACAATTATAAAGCATTCATTATACATCATTTAAGAGTGGCAGCCAGGGTTGGGTAGTAATGGAATACATGTAGCATGCAGCGTTACATGTTGTGGAAAAGATAACTGTATTCCATTAGTTGTAGATGAAACTAAAGATAGTAAATAAGTTTCAGTGTCATTCAAATGGGATCACATAAGTCATGTTAGTAGACTTCAGTTTCAGGAAGAAAGGTTTATCAGATATATTAATATGTATTTTTATATAGATATTATACACTATATTATTGCATTATACATCAAATTTGACAATGGGACCTAACAGAGTTTATTTGCCACAGTTCCAGAACAAGTTGCATAATTTTCAAAGTCATTAATGCTGACGCCACGGAGCATACTGAAACTAAAACCTAAGCAAATTGTGTTGGAATAGCCGTAGAAACAAATCTGGAGGTGTACTACTGGGACATGGCATTTAATAGGGTATGTGTGGTTTTTATGTATTGCTGATGTCATATGCAAAATATTGAATGCTCCTGGGCAATTTAAGTGTGTCTTATAATATAAGTGTGAAAATAAACACATTCTCTACAGGGAACAAACTTCAAATCAAATCAAATCGTGAGGCCAGTCATTCTCTGAGTAGAGAGCTTTTGAGCCATTTGTGATTTTCACACAGAGAAATTTGTATTCCGCATTTAACCCATCCGTGAAGTGAAACACCCACATACACACACACTAGGGGGCCGTGAGCACACTTGCCCGGAGCGGTGGGCAGCCCTATCCACGTCGCCCGGGGAGCAGCTGGGGGTTAGGTGCCTTGCTCAAGGGCACCTCAGTCGTTGCTGTCGGTTCAGGGAATCAAACCAGCAACCCTCCGGTCACAAGGCTGGTTCCCTAACCTCAAGCCCACGACTGCCACGACTGAAACTTAAATATGAGTGTATTGCTGTGACTTGAGCTGTTTTATTGGTTACTTTTATTGGTTATTGCTGTAGCCTATTGAAGTAAGCTCTTTTACTTTTTATGAGCATGGTGCAATAATTTTGAGAAATTTCAGTAGTGTTAAGTCTTTAATTCTTTTATGCCTTTCTTATTTTTTTTCTCCCTCCCATATAACCGGAGAGGCGTAGTCAGTCTTTAGCCAGATGGTGAAGGCCACACATAGGATGATGCAGAACATTTATCCATATTTAGGAGGTAATTGATTCATCCTTCATCTCTAAAAGCCTGATCACCCCACTGATACAAACACCAGTACAGGACAAGTAAGGCTCACTTCCTTAAGGCATGGTCTTAAAGACTTGTGATCTGACCACAAGCTACTAATATGTTTTCAGATGAGTGCTTTCTGTACAATCTCTCAGTGCTCTAAGTGCTAAAAGCAAAAGTAACACACACAGAAAAATGATAATTAAAGAGTACTTGACAGCTCCTTCAGAGGTTCAGACCAGGCATTCATGGTAGCACTGGAGAGAAACTGTCCTCCAATTTCAAACCCTCAACCAGGCTAGTACTTTCGATCTGCAGCAACAAATCTAGAACTGATCCAGAAAACCTCAATCAACTCAAGATACTGGTTCAGTGTGCCTTCTTGAGAGATTAGTTTGAGAATAAAGACAATCAGCTGGTGGTGATGGTTCTGCTCAGCCAACCTGAACCCAAAGATGTTACTAGTGACATCATTGGTATTAATGTAAGTAAGAATTTGGAACTTTCCATAATTGATGTAAAAGTCATCACAGACTAATAAAAAACATGTTTTCTGTGACTTCAGTACTAACAGATGAGCACAAGATGCAAGGTTTAGAGGCCAGGAGGAACAAGTGAAAGTGAGAATGAGAAAGGGGAATGAGAATGACCTGAAGAAACATGAGAGACAGAAAGAAAAGGAAGAGGTTATTAGTGATTGGCATAGATTGCTCTAACTAACAGAGATTCAATAAAGTCCTATAATAAATACGTATTCTGAATTTGTCACACCCAGAGTTCCAGGTAGCAAGATCAACTAAACTATCATCAGTCCTGATTCTTCTTCACCTCGCTGCAGTCTTCAAGATCCTTAGGTCTGTTCTCTTCAACCTTTGAAACACTGCCTTATGAAGAGACCGTTTAGATGCTTATTTAGTCATCTTAAAGCTTGACAACTGCAACTCACTCACGGGTGGTCCTTCTTTTCAGCATCTTCAGTCCCCGAATATTTAAACACAGTCCGTACTTCAAATCTTCCTGGCACTCAGGAGATGGAACAAACTTTCAGCATAGTTCCTTACTGTATTTCAATGACGAGTGTTTAGCTTTATGTCTTTGAAGTATGCAACTGAACATTAATCTAGTACTTACTGAAACATCTTGTATTGCAGTTATGTAATGTTGCATGTATGCATTGCTTATCTTTCTAGCTATGTATCAGCACTGATTCTAGTTCATGGCAATATCTTAGCTTAAGGGTATGTTTGAACTATATATGTAATAGCTGTGATACATGAGTGAACAGACTTTTTAAAGTCATTCTGGGTTAAAGCATCTGTTAAATTCCATATATCTAAATGCAGGAATATGCCTCACTGTTAATGCTTAGGAAAGCAGCTCGTGATCTTACTCCAAGGTGGCCTGTTGTTGTTCTTCCAAAGAAGGCACAGGCCACATGATTCCATCTAAAGTTCATTGTTCTTAAACTCTCTGTGCTTCGTCAGGGTGACACTCTCAAATGACACATGTTGTAGCAAGCAGCAAAATCAGCAAGCAAAAATAAGGAAAAGGCATGTAAGCAAGAGTAACACATGCAAACAGTCAGTGTGGGACCTTTATTTCAATCAGCCGCTTTGAGTCACGCTTAAATCAAACTATTACAGAACAATATGACTGAGTCTATCTAAAATAATCCGTACTTCATTGGAATGTGGAGCTAAGGACAGCAGAATGGAGATGACTGAAAATATATCTGGACATTCAGGAATTTCTGCAGACTACAAATTTGAAGCAGGTAACCATGGTTATCTAAATTTTACATATATTACATTTAATATTATATATTACAAAGCTATTTAATGTTCAATAATGTTATATTTATTGTCATACATTTACATTTTATTTTTACATTTTCTATTTGTATGAAGACATCTTCAGGACTCACAAGACTAAAACCAGCGAGGAACTTGAGAAGCCAGGTGTCGTATAGTCGCTCCCTCTCTCTTTTATTCTCCTATATTCTATACTCTTTTGGTAGTGACAATTTTAGCTCATTTTGAGCAAGTACATGACTAACAAACACAGCTTTGAACAGCTGCACACACAAACAATCATAATGTCTGTTTTTGTTAAATAAATTAATTAAATAAACAAATTAAATAAATATGTAGCAACTATTTTTTGGGGACTTTCTTTGGGACACATTTGTTTTAAAATAATGGCATCCAACTGCTCACCATGTGACCATGACAAATAGTCCACAATATAACCCTTTAAAATATATAAGTTCTGAATAATTAATATTTTTTCAGAATATTTTTGGACTGTGAGAACGTAGTTTGAACTGATTCAGTAGAATGGTCCATATTTACCATCTGAAAATATTTATTGTTTGATTTGGCTACATCCTTGGAAATTATCTCTACAAATTAAACTAAGACCACATGTGATATTGCATGATAAAAATAGTGTTCAGAGACTGATCACAGCATGCTCTGCAACTGCTAATCAAACTTACATAAATCAGTATATCTGCACTCCCACCCCACCACCTTTCAGTCTGATCGGATCTTTGTATAGACCAGTGAGTTTTAAATAATTGGCCACACTTCATGGGGAGCCTGTATTATACCAGATTTCCCATACCACAGCTTTTGTGACTGCATACTTCCAAAACAGCAAGAAATACAATGAAAAAGTAAAGTCTCATATTACCTGTTTAGCTAGGATAAGCTATATGGTTGCTGTATGGTTGCTCCCTCAAGATGGACATTGAGTTGTTAAGCAGATTTGGTGGCAGATTTGGCAACTAAGAATAAATAAATAAACAAATAAATGTAGCATATTGTCGCTGTCCAAAGAAAAACAAGTATCTCCAAAATGGTAACTTTACAGGAGAGGACAAAAACCTACTGTAATATAATACAGTATAATATATACTATAATATATATAACCTAATGTAAGTCAATGGAACCATTCCTCATGAAATGTTACACATAGTGTAAACAGCAGCTGATGTGATCAAACGATGCATGAAAGTAAAAATAAAGAAAAATGGAGATACATGTTTTTCAGAATGGCAATATGTTACTTGTGGTTTAGTGGAGCTTTTGTCTTCACTAAACCTAATGTCGTTTTTGGGAGCTACTGATTTGATTACTTTTCAGGACTCAATCTTTTACATTTAGCTAGGCTTTCTTCTAGTTGAACCATGAGCTGAAACACATTTATCTGAAAAATAAGTATTTTATCTATGTTGATGGACAGACAGATTGTGACACGCGCTGAGCTAAAAGCAAAGCAATGTTTATTAAACAGACTGGTAGTACAACACAGCAGCAACAAGATCAAAGCGGACATAACCAAAGGACACAGTCAGAGCAAGAAAAAGGACAGAAGCCTAAACCAGGCAAACAACCAGACCAGCAACAGTACTAAAAGGGGAAAGACTAAAGAGTAAACCAGAAAGTCAAAATTAGAGTCAAACCAGAGAAGCTAACAAGAATAACAACAGGGAGAACCACTCAGTACACACAGCATGGCAAGACTTCGGATGCAGCCAGTGTGAGAGAGGAGTATTTATAGAAACAGACTAGATTAACAACAGGTGTGAGTGATCAATACTCGTGAGACGCAGATCTGGAAAACAGAACGTGATTGGGACATGGCGGACATGTGACAGTGACGTCATCGGGCGGTGGGTTATGGGAAATGGACTCCGGGAGATCAGCGGTGCGAGAAGAACCTGCAGGCATGACATTATCATGAATGAACACCAGTAAAAGTAGAAGTTACGGTGGCCGAGAAAGCCCAGCGCACTGCAAGTTAAAAACGTGCTGCAAAGTCTCAAAACACAAGCATCAAAATGACACGACTTGCACAACAATAGCCAAACGCGCTGCAAGATCTGAAAACACAAGCATCAAAATGAGACCGCTTGCAAACCATTAACCGAACGCGCTGCAAAGTCTCAAACGCGCAGCAAACACTGAAAATACATGCAACTTCCATAACACATGCAGAAAGCCTCAAAACACAACAAAAATGTTTCCGAGGGACACTGAAAGTGGACGGACCCATTCAAGAGCGGGCTGCGTGGACCTGGACGTAGAGCCGAGACAGCCCCAGTTCCAGCAAAAGTAAGTTTTATCTGTTTACTAATGAATATTCAGTCGGGTTATTGGCCAGTTTCTTGTGTTTATATTTCGTTCCACCTTAAACAATGCACACCGAGTGACTGAAAGAAAAGTGGGTCCGTCCACTTTCAGTGTCCCTCGGAAACACTTCCGTTGTGTTTTGAGGCTTTCTGCATGTGTTTTGGAAGTTGCATGTGTTTTCAGTGTTTGCTGCGCGTTTGAGACTTTGCAGCGCGTTCGGTTAATGGTTTGCAAGGGGTCTCATTGTGATGCTTGTGTTTTCAGATCTTGCAGCGCGTTTGGCTAATGTTGTGCAAGTCGTGTCATTTTGATGCTTGTGTTTTCAGACTTTGCAGAGCGTTTTTAACTCGATGCATGTGTTTTGAGACTTTGCAGCACATTTTTAACTTGCAGTGCGTTGGGCTTTCTCGGCCACCGTAAGAAGTACTATGATTTAATATCACTCATAAAGGTTCCATTATAGGAAAAAAATGCTCAATTATCATAACAAGAGTGAACATAATTTGTTACTTTCCACCTCAGACAACATCCCATAAATTGTGTGGTCATACAGCTCAAGAAGTACACTGAGAGCATGTGCATTGCACCAGTTACTGCCCAGATAGCAAACATATATTTTAAGTATATTTACTACTAATGCATGTAGGATAATGGCAGAAAGAAATTAAGGAAAAATAAATAAACAGCATTGTGAGTGGCAAACCAGTCATGGAAAGTGACATTTTGTCTAATACTCTGCTTCACCACCAGTGGGCTGCCAAAACAAGCTAAGCAAAAAGACAGTGGTCCTCCTGGTTTGCCAGCATCAGGACAAGAGTGGCCCTCTATCTTTCTGCTGTCAGGGGATACTTCTAACAAAGTTACAGTGGCATGTTACAAACACAGTAAGCTTTGACTTGTGGGCCTCAAAAATGAGATATTTCACCTAGATCCTGATGTTCAGTTTCTGCCAGATAACAAAATAATAAAAAGAGAAAGGAAACTTACCACTTGCTGCTTTGGAGTTGTTTATGTTGCCTTAGCCACACCATAGTCCCTCTAGACTGTCAAGCCAAGAAACTGTTTTTAATATTTGCAGTTGACTTGAGTCCAGTACATGAAAAAGTAAAGCTAAATTCAGTTACAAACATATTAGCACCCCAAAATCACCCACACAAGGCTGTGCACATAGAACCCCATTCCTAAGCAGTATTCTGCATTTAATGCTCATTCATATGAAAACAGCTACAAGCATGCAAGTTAACAAAAAAGCATACACGTTTTCTAAAAGCATTTTGCACTGAAAACACAGAAAATGGAGAACCTGAGAGCTTTATCAAAAGACTCAGTTTCCGTTTGTATCGGAGGCTAAAACTGAGAGAAAAAAGCTATTTTCTTCAGATACGTGTGGATGGAGCTTAAGTTGATTTCCCAGAGTGTTCATATCTCTCTCAATTATAGGATAAATTATCATCCTGGCTTAGTAAATTAAGTGAAAATCTCTTATAGTGAAGGTAATAAGACATTATAGTGAAGTTAAGAAGACAGTAATATTTTAGTACAAATATTTGTAGACACCCGCTGTCTTAAATGGCCAGATTTATGATACATCACACATAATCTTATGAACATTTACTTATGAACAGTGAGAATACACAACATAATACATTTGTTTTCTATTTGTTTTCGAACCCGCATGCTATTAAGAACTATAATTCAGTGTGTTGTGTAGCTCCAGTTTAGGACATGAACTTACACATTAGAAACAAACTATAAATTTGTTTCTACTTTCAGTGACCAACACTGCAGGGAGCAGATGCTGCAGAGTGGCTGGAGTGTGTCTGGGCCTGTTGAGTGTTCTCATGCTGGCTGCCATCACCGTGATATACATCAGGTTGATCGCAGAGAGAGATCAGTTACAGAGCAGTTACGATGAGCTGACAGTACGGACACAACAGTTAGTGAGCAGTTCCGAAAACCAGAGCTTTGAAAGTTACCAGTCACATACCAGTTACAACAACCTGACAATAGAGAATGACCAGTTACTGACCATTAAGAACAATCTGACCCTAGAAATAGATCAGTTAAAGACTAGATACAACCGCCTAGTGATTGAGAGAGACCAGTTACTGACCAGTGAGAATAATCTGATCATAGAAAGAGAGCAGTTAAAGACCAATTATAGCAACCTGGTGATGGAAAGAGACCAGTTACTGACCAGTAGAAATACCCTGCTAATAGAGAGAGACCAATTAAGGACCAGTTACAACAACCTTACAATAGAGAGTGACCAGTTACTGACCGTTAAGAACAATCTGACCATAGAAAGAGATCAGTTAAAGACCAGATACAACCACCTGGTGACTGAAAGTGACCAGTTACTGACCGTTAAGAACAATCTGACCATAGAAAGAGATCAGTTAAAGACCAATTATAGCAACCTGGTGATAGAAAGAGACCAGTTACTGACCAGCAAAAATAACCTAATGTTAGAGAGGGACAGATTAAGGACCAGTTACAACAACCTTACAATAGAAGGAAACCAGTTACAGACCAGTTACATCAACCAGACAATAGAGTGTGATCAGTTATTGACCAATAGAAACAACCTGATGATAGAAAAAGACCAGTTGAAGACTAATTACAGCAACCTGGTGTTAGAGAGAAACCAGTTAATAAAAAGTTATAACAACCTCTCGGTAGAGAGAGACCACTTACAGACCAGTTACAACAACCTGTCCAAAGAGAGAGACTTGTTACTGAGCAGTAGGAACAGACTGGTGACAGAAAGAGACCAGTTAAAGACCAGTTACAGCAACCTGACCAAAGTGAGAGACCAGTTACTGGCCAGTAAAAACAAACTGATTACAGAAAAAAATCAATTACTGAACAGTAAGACACACCTGATGACAGAAAGAGACAAGTTAAACACTAGTTACAGTGGGCTGGCCAAAGAAAGAGACCAGTTACTAACAAGTAAGAATGAACTGATGACAGAAAAAGACCACTTAAGGACCAGTTACCACAACCTGACAAAAGAGAGAGACCAGTTAATGATAAGTAAACACAAATTGGTCATAGAAAGAGACCAGTTACTGACCAGTAAGAACAAACTGATAACAGAAAGAGACCAGTTAAGGACCAGTTACAACAATCTGGCTAAGGAGAGAGATCAGTTACTGGCCAGTAAAAACAACTTGATAATAGAAAGAGACCAGTTACTGACCAGTAAGAACAAACTGGTGATAGAAAGAGACCACTTAAGGACAAGTTACAACAACCTGACCAAAGAAAAAGATCAGTTACTGACCAGTAAAAACAAACTGGTGATACAAAGAGACCAGTTACTAACCAGTAAGAACAAACTGGTGATAGAAAGAGACCAGTTACTAACCAGTAAGAACAAACTCATAACAGAAAGAGACCAGTTAAGGACCAGTTACAACAATCTGGTTAAGGAGAGAGATCAGTTACTGACCAGTAAGAACCAACTGGTGATAGAAAGAGACCAGTTAAAACAAAAAATTAAGCAAGTAACGGATGAAAAGGAACAGTTACAGACCAGTTACAACACCACGAGAAACCAGCGGGACCAATTACAGAAGGAGAAAGATGAGCTTCAGAAGAAGCTGGCAGATTTCCGTAAGTAAACAGAAGTCTTTAAAGTGACAGCTGCTGCTTGTGCATCTCCCAGAACTTGTGATAACCTGGAACTGTGTGCTACATCAATGTTCTTCACTTTTAACTGGGAAAGTCATTAGGACATCATTAAAACATATTTAACAAATGAAACGCAAAATGTACATCTTCCACTTGCAATATCATAGCAATCGCCTAGCAACACCTTAGCAACCACCCGGGATACAATCACAATTGCCTAACAACTCCTTTAGCACCACCCTGGACACCATAGCAACCGCCTAGCAACACTATAGCAACCATCTGGAATGCCATTGCAGCTGCCTAGCAACACCTTAGCAACTGCCTAGCAACAAGCTTAAGCTGCCCAATCGCTCAAAATACTCAGTCTGATCGAGGATGGTGTGCTTGTATACAGGTTTTTCCATCACTTTATGTCTTGAATTTTTTATCCACTCTTAAAATGCAAAACAAATCGTTGAGATTTGAAGTTTCATTTCAGATTTGTTAAGTTTTAACTCATGTTACTGTTATGACCTTTACACCACACGAGTTGGGATTGAGGGTTATATGGATCCGATGAATAGTGAATGGACATTGTATGTAAATGTGGGGGTCAGCCAACATGGCATGATCAAGTTATGAGGATGATTGGAACAGGTTGCATACCTCAATGGCATAAAAATGTCACAATGTCAACTGCTCAGGGAAGGTCTGGTCAGACGCAGTTCGGAAGCCTTCCCACTGGCGTGATGTTCTGCAGAATTAAAGAGTGTTTCTTAAATCCTAAGACAGGCTGGTCTGGTCTTGGTTCTTTATCTGTATGGCTGTATTTGTGTATGTATTTCCTCTTTCTATGATAAAGAATCCTTCCGGGTTGGAGATCGGGTCAGGGTGAAAGCCTCTGTTAGTATCCCAAAGTATAAATGGGGAAGTGCCTCTCACAGCAGTGTTGGTGTGGTAACAGGCAAGAACCTTTACAGTCATTTATACAATTGGAAATATGTAAGTGTGACTCACTGCAGGTTTTTCATGAAGTGATTTATATGAACTCTCTATATAATACATAATGCTGTTTTGCCTTCTGCAGCTATTGATGGTGAAAGTATGACTGTAGATTTTCCTGAGCATAAATCTTGGAAAGCTGCAGTTTCTGAAATGGAACTGGCTCCCAGTGTTGACCTAGGTGAGATTGACCATTATGGTGATGACTTGATAATTAATGAACTTTTTATGGAATTTTTGGTGTCACATATTAATGGAATGATTCAGACAAAAGTCCAGTTTAAACAGGTGTCAGTTTCTCACAACTCACAAGACAGTAGTTCCTAACCATGGTCCTGGAATACATATTAAGGAAGGCTGTATAGCATGGAAGGCTGAATATTATGGAAGGCTGTATATTATGGAAGGCTGCATACTATGCAGGGCAGGGGGTACTCAGGACCAGTGGGTTGGGAAACTTTGCCGCATGATAAGATTCTGGTGGCTTATTTGGCCTTTCGAACAAATGACACAGGTAATCAAAGCTGAATGCACTGTAAGAAAGATGATTATTTTGAACCAGTGTGAACCAGTATTTGTGTCTTTACTGAAATCAGTGCTGCTTTTAACCTTGTAATAGGAAACTTCAGGGTTGGAGACCGAGTCAGAGTGAAAGCCTCTGTTACTTCTCCAAAATATGGATGGGGAGATGCCTCTCATAGGAGTGTTGGTGTGGTTACAGGCAAGAACATTTACAGTCATTCACACTTTCATTTATATAGTTGCAAATAAATAACTCTGCCCCAAAACTCT
>CM067481.1:27781742-27869003 GCA_034552555.1 Semaprochilodus insignis | reverse complement strand
AGTTACATGCTGATATAAGCATTTGACCAGAGAACTTGATTTGACTACTATTTAAAATGATGCAAGCAGCAGCTCTATTTAAGGGCAACACATAACTCTATGGCATTTGTTTGATCAATAAGTTATTAGCGGTACAAAATAACTACATTTTGCAAAGTATAACTCTCTTAAAGACCCGTTAACAAATCCAGAGCCCATCAAGATTACACTTTACACTTTAGGAGGGTGCAGTCTGTAGGCAAAAGAGCAGTAGCTCAGGGCCTTTCTGGGGTCTATAGGTGCACATGCCTGATACACACAGAAACTACAGAAATCTACAGTACAAGATCAACAAGGTCATGCATAATATTGATGATACTGATATTTATTTGTTTTTCCCACCAAAGAGTGTCTAACTTTAACTTGAGAATAAAAAGCTCTCATTGGTTTTTAAAGGAACTTAGTGATTAAACCAGGAGACAATGGAGGAGCAGTTGTGAAAGAGGTTTTGTATTAGCTTCATTATCATAGATATTAATCTACTTCATAACAAACACCCTCAAGTAGCCTCAAGGCATTTGAATGATACACTTGAAGATAATGAGTGTAAGTAGAGAGGACTGCAGAGAAAGCTGAGTAATAAACAGTTGACAGTGAAGCTGAAAGGACAAGAAGAACAAATGGATGTGAGATCAGGAGAGAGGAACAAGACTAAACACCAAACCAAAGAAAGTGAGAGTTCATTACACAATTACTTTATTAATAGCTGTAGGATTTTACTGAAAACGATTACTCTATAACAAGGCTTTGCTGAGATGCTGGAAAAGCGGGAATGGATTTTGCTGATCGCAACTTTCTAATAAGAAGGCAGGTCAATTTGTATAAAGCAAAACTGTGAATGTTCTTAATCTGCTTAATGTTCACTCCAGTGCTGGCTGGCTGCTAGCCCACACACCATACTGGTGCTTATAGCAGCTTCATTGACAACAAATTGTCTGGTTTAACAGTTCTTCTTTTGGAAATGCTCTGTTCTAGTTTGGTGTGTCTTCCACACATTAACTGAGATCTTACACACCTCCTCTTTTTTTCTTCACTTTACGGAATTCACTCTTTCCACCAACGTCTGTGAAATTCTTAGGATTCACAAACATGCTGCAGGATATTGTAAAGTTTTTCAGAGGTGTCCTGGGCATAGTTACAGTTGTGTTGTAAACGTGTTTCATCTTCTTGTGACTTCTATTCGTTCTATATATGTTCTTATATATTGTTGTTGGTTTGTAAACCATGCTGATACCAAAAGTTTGGCTTCCTTTGACCATTTGTAACCCTCTGGGAAGTGTTGCCTTCCCGGAACAGAACATACATTTTACAACACTAAGGCATTTACCACAGTTCAACAGTGGTATAAAGACCTCTACAAAGTTTGTATCTGTGGGCTACTCTGAACTGCACTCTGGACTGCATGCTGGAACCAGAGCTCAATAAACTAAGATCATATCCAGAGCGGTCTCCTCTCTTCAGTTGACAACAAAAGAAGAAATTACAACTGTTGCTAGGCTATCAAGGACCAATAGGATGAACCAATTTGCATTTGAACCATAGCACCACCCCTTGAAGGTAAATAATGCTGTAGCTCTAGTTAGTTAAGAACACCAAAGACAGAAACTTGCCAACTGAACAATGATCTTTCTCTTACCCTGTACCATAATGGACAGCATAACCTTAGTTAACTCCAGTAGAGTTGCTCATCTAGAATCATTTTGGATTTCCCCTGGGGCCAACAAAAAAGATTTAGTGTTATTTACTTTGGACTGTGTTAGCGTACCACTGTGGTTAAGTGATACAGAAACAAGGAACGACTAAAACAACATAGCAACTTTAAAATAACAACAACAGGCAAAAATGTCTGGTAAAACCAAGTTTTATGGTGAGCAGAACTTGTGACCAGCTCAAACTGGTTTGTCCCTGTGACGGCAAATGCATGTGCTTGTATACAGGAGCCTTCTGTTTTGTAAAATCTATTAAATGCAGTAGTGCCTACCACATTAATGACTTATGTCACTCCACAAACAGCACATACCATCAAAACATATCAATGACACTTATTGATATCAATGACACTAATTGATATTGATATAGTTATTGATGCCAAGACAATCAAAAACAGTGCCTACCAGTCAAACTGACTCTAGCTCATCATAACTCTGCACATCATAACTCCATCATAAATGTTGTAGTTTATTAATGAATTTATTGCTGAAATGCTCCATCAAGAGCTTAATTCTTTCTACTTTTGCCATCCAATACACTTAATCTTTTTGCATTGTATGTGTTTGGTTTATATATTGGAATCTGAATTACTGGTAAAACCTGTGCTGCATGAAACAGCATGATGCTGCCCATCATATGTTGCTGCTTGATCTTTCATAGTCCTTGGCTGGGCTTGGTGCTTACCCTCACCTTTGAGTTAAAAATAACACGATTCTTCACCTGAAAACCTGACACAAAGTGGGAAACATTTTAAATAAATGCTCTTTATTGAACACAGCTGACAGGTCACCTCTAGCTATACAGCTCTTCCTGTCGCTGGGCACCAACACTGCACAACAGCCTCACAGCACAGAAATGACACCATGGTCATTTCTGTGCTAATATTTTTTGGGTGGGTTTCCTTCAGGCGCTCTGGTTTCCACCCACAATCCAAAGGAGTTGGAGAAGCCAATTTGCCCCTAGGTGTGAGTGTGTGCGTGTGTCTGGCCCATGGCTGTCCAGGGCATTTCCTGTCTTCTGCCCAAAGAGCACTGGGATAGGTTCCAGGAGGACAAGCGGCTTAGATGATGAATGAATGAATGTTCTCACAACACATAAGCAAGGAAGAACTATATAGTATATAGAATATAGTTCTATAGTTCAGCTGTTACAGAACCTCCTGAAAATATACAAGTGCCACATGTCCACTCTGGAGTTCTTTCTGTTTGAATTCTGTTCTCTGAAATTTCCCAGATCATCACCCTGAAATCACACTTGTTGCAACACGCAGCCAGGCCATAACACAAAATTAACCCTAAGAGCGAAATATAACCCTTTCAGTGGTGTCAACGGGAATTCAACACTGAGGGGTACATGAGTTTAATCACTGTAGCAATGGGAAGCAGGAGAACTCTCCCTGTTATAATGGTGCATGTGGACATCCTTGTCAGGACCAGAAAACAGTAACGCCACTGTAGGCCACAAGTGTAACTACCAGTTGATTTCCGTATGAGTAGCAATCAGTAAGAGGGATAGTTTGTTACTAACTGACAGCATTCGCAGCCAACTGATTACGACTGAGAAATACTTTTATTATCCTGCTTGTGGCAGTAGGTGTGTGGTAGAGCCACAACCTCAGGATGGAAAAGGAGACCAGGAGAAGATGTAGGTAGACACATAAACCTGCTCCCCTCAGATTTCAGATTTCATTATTTTCAAGAAAGCTTTCTAAGCAAAGAACGACTGTAACTTTAACTTAACAGCACCATAAGAACAAACAATAATTTGGATTAAATACTATCAAACCAGGAGGAGGGTGGAGCAGTTTTACACCTTCAAAAAAAGAGGTTTTACACCATCATTTTTCTTCTCTTATCACAAACTCCCCCAAGTGTATCAAAAGTTATTTTGGTGATATTCTTGAAGGTATGTGTATGTAGGAAGATTATTCCATTTCTTTTATAAAGCACCATCCATGAAATATTCACTATAGTGTTTTATGACTGAACAGACCAGCTGATTATATTAACAATATTATTTTACACAACTGGAACAAACTGCAGTGTTTCTTATATACAGTGTTTTGTGATCTGTATCTGACTAATGCTATCAACCTGTGGTCCATAAATGTGATGCATAGACAAACACATGACTCGAGAGTGAAGGTGTTTCATCTTCAGCCTTGGAAGAAGTACTGGTGTAAGAGCAGCCAGGACCGCACTGAAAGAGGTGTTTCAAAAACAGTCAGAGGGAATATGTGAAGCCTGAGAGGCCAAGAAGAACGAGAGGAAATGATATCACCCGTATGGAACAAGATTAGCCACAAAAACAAGAGAAAGAGTAAAAACTGATTAGTGAATATATTAATAATCGTTATTACATCGCAAAAAAAACCTGATGTGTATGTGGGGATGAGTTTCATTGACTGACAAAAACACAAGACTGAAATGACAGTGAATGCTGCATAATAAAGGAGTATTCACAAAGGTGAGATTTACAAAACTGCAGCAGGAACATTGAATTACTAATATTATGGTCTCAAATGTCTAGGGGTTAAAATAAGGGTCACATATAAAAAAGGTCCAGTGGCTTCCAGACCAAGACACCACAAACTGCAAAGATAAGTTTGCAAATATTTATTTAATTTAGTCAATATTAATGTCTGTTAGATTATCCAAGCCATAAGGCATCTCCTTATAAACGGGAGACAGTGAACAAAAAGGATACAGCTAATGCATCTGGCCCTAAAAATACATTAGTGGATCTTGCTGATGGAAAAATACGGCTTTGAGGGGTGAGTCAATGCCCAAAACCAGCTGCAAACAAAAGGACTACAAAACTCATCTAACATAAAACCAAAATACAACAAATCCACCTAGTTCCCTGCCACCAACACAGGACAAAAAAAAGTACTACAAAAAAGAAAACAGGCTCTAGCCCCTTAATTTACAAGAGAGAAGCTTTTACAATTTCTTTAAGCAGCTCACACATGCAGGCTAACACATTAGCTAGTAAACAGATTTTGTAAGTGGTTTGGTGGTTTGGTCTGCTCAGTGGGAGGCTGATGGCACAGGTGTGACAACTGGAACAATTTTCCTCTGCAGTCACCTCTTCCCCTTAAATAGACCATTACTGTCCCACTGTACTTATCAGACATATATCCATGTCAATACTCCCAGCTTCTGATATACTGACTTCCGATCTACTACGGTTGTCTGCAGAAAACTGCTGTATTGCATGGCAGACCGCTGATTAAAAACAAACAACGCAATGTATGTTTTTATGCCAACCAGTAGCTACTGTGCATATCTGAGCTAGGCCTTCAGTTCATGCCAGAAATGTCAAACTTGTGGCCTTATAAGATGTTAGTGGCATGTTAGAGCTAAGCTAACAGAAATGAACATGAACATTTTAAATTTGTTTTAGATTAACCATGGAATTTGAAGTGTAAAATGGAATTTGAAGTGTAATGTAAAAGATATTCCATCTTCCAAAGTTATTTGAAGCATGTAATGGACATGATAACATGTATTTTCCTTTGTAGCTGTCACAGTTTGTTTGTTTGTTTAATCACACAGCACGAGTCTGGCTTCTCTTCTCTTCTCTTCTCTTCTCTTCTCTTCTCTTCTCTTCTCTTCTCTTCTCTTCTCTGCTATACCGTACTGTCTACCCCTCTACAAAGGTGTAGCGGAGATGGTTATTTGGTGGGGGCTTATAAGGCCGGCTCCTCAGGTGCAGCTTGTTGGCTTGATCAGCCCGGGGCATTCTGGGGGTTGGAGTTCCGGGCTGTAGTTCCCCCAGAAAGGCTCCGCCCGGATCCTCACAGTAGCAGTGACTCATTCAGAGCCATGGCATTGAGTTTTGCCTCTGTCCCAAATTCCGTGGTCAGGCTATCGTTTGCAGTCATAGTCAGTGATGTATCTGGACTTCCAGAATGATGTTGTTGTAAATTAAAATGTGTTTCTGTTATTGTTATTTGTGCATGCTGTTATTATTGACTGTGACATAAGGTATGTTTGTAATAGCGTCCTTCTTTCAGTTACGCTTGAATCAAACATTGTTGCTTACTTAAAAAAAAAAAAGATCCATAGAAAGCAACATTGGGCAGTAATATTACATTTAAGAAGTCTGTACATTATTGCAAATATGACATTGTTCCAGTTTCTTAACACCGTCTGTGTTTAAGATCCAAGTTTGGAACTACATCAGCCATTAACCATGCTTGTATTAACATCAGCTACCAGGAAAAAAAATATGTTGACTTCTGCTGTGGATGCTGGGAAGGTCATAGATATCTATCATGTTTGCCAGAAGGCTGATTGCCGCAATGATTGCCCGAAAGAGAAGTAATTAGAATACATCTCACTTCTCTAAAGCACCACGGCAAAGAGTCATTATCTGACCTCAAGGTACCAGTGTGTTTTTAGGTGAAACAGTCCCCAAAAAGTACCTGTACTTTGGGGTACAGCAGCCAGGTGATAAGTGCAATTCTAGGATTGTTACTTTCCAGAAAATGCACAAGTCACACGTTTCCAGTTCTAGCTCCTTCAAGGCTTTGAGTGGTTTGTCAGGTCAGCACCCTGAAACCACACATTTTGCAAGATCAGCAAATAAAATAAATAAAAGTGGATCCACAGTGGTGGTAGAGCTCTACTTCTACCAGCTGCTTTACTTGAGTGTTGTGTAGAGTTAGAATGGAGATGCGTGACAACATACACGTCAATTCAAGAATTGTTGCAGAAGAGAAATCTACTTCGAGCACTGGAGACGACCCTCATGAAGACAGCAAGACCAACAGGACCAGTAACATCATGGATCCTGAGAGGCCAGGTACAGTATATTCATACACGCATTCCCTCTCTTTTTCCATTTTCTGTATTTCTACAGAATTATATTACTACTATTAGAACAGTTATGTAAATATTATATATTTATATATTTTATTATTATTATTTTTTTTATTAATATTAGAAACCTTTTTCTGGCCATAAGCACACAGCATGTCTAATTAAAATGCATCACTGTGTTAAAAATCTGAATGCATTGCCTGGGTTAAACAAGATTACAAGGCATATGCATGAGTGGATAACAAAAAAAGGCTTTTAATGTTAAGACCTTAAGATTTTAAGACATGTAGAGAGGTACCGAGTTCAAACTGAATTTCCAATAATGATATAAGCAGAAATATTTATCCATCATTTGCATTCCTGAATTTATTAGCTCTAATTGTTAGGCCTTATTTGTATTACATCCTGAGCTGTGAAGACCAAATGAGACAAATGCAGTACATTACAGTCTATTCTGGTCAAAATAAAGATCCACGATTCTGATCATCCACAACATTTTATAATTTTGACGGCCACAAAGATAAGGCTTTGTGTTATATTAGCAGCATGCTAACTGTGGTATATATACTGTTGCACTGGGGTTAATACCATTAAACTGAAGCCTGTCAGACATTCAAACATTGATGACATATTCTTTGTTTTTATGAGGCAGTTTTAATGAATTTTTTGGCTCTTTTCATGATATGCACACCAAAAAATACAAACAGCCAGTTTTGAGAACAATCTTTGAGTTGTTAAGCATGAGGGAGAGCGGTTCGTTAGTGGTTTATTGAACTTGTTTGTTGGGCATTATTATAAACACCAGAATAAATTTGATCCAGTTCACATGTGGGTTAAGCCCAAAAAGTATTTGTTCTGCAAGAATTTGGTCCCAAGCCAAAGCTTTTTGATAAGTCCCTGAATAATTAATAACTTCTCTATATTCAGCACTGTGAAGCATCTTACAGACTTATACACTCATCATCAAAAGAATAGTTGCACCCAGAAGGAAGTGTTGGATTGCAATGCTATTGGAAAGGATGATAAAGGTTACCAGGAACAATAAATGATGATATATTTAAACTGATATGGGCAATATTTATTAAGCTACACAGTGATGCCTAATTATTAAGCGCACTGAAGGTCTGCAGTCATGGCTGTTGGGTCAGTCAGGTACAGCAATAAGGCCTGTCCATGCTCACGTCACATGCACGGTCAAGTGAAACTTGATTCAATTGCATGTCTCACAATCTCAAACCTACCCATCAAGTTTCATACCTATCGGTTGATTCCTTCTGGGTGCAACTATTTGTGCAACTATTTTTTAGATGATAAGTGTGAGAAGAGACATGCTGTTACGTTTCCTATTGAATCAGTAGTAATCCATGCTGGCCTAATTACTTCTCCCAATTGAACAAGCATCTGATCAGCTAATATGTTTGAAAACTCTTAATATAATACATTTGTTTATGTTCCAGTAATCACCACTGCAGGGAGAAGATGCTACAAATTGACTGGAGTGTGTCTCGGCTTGATGTGTGTTCTCTTGCTGCCCGCCATCACAGCGCTGCCTGCCATCTCAGAGAAAGACCAGTTACAGCAGTTACAAGCCAGTTATGAGAAACTGAAGATAGAGAGAGACGAGTTAGAGGCCAGATACAAAAACGCAACCACAGAGAGGGACCAGTTGCAGACCAGTTACAACAGTCTCATGATCGAGAAAAATCAATTACAGACCAGTTACAACAACGTGATGACAGAGAAAGACCTGTTACAATCCAGTTACAATGATCTAATTGTAAAGAGAGACCAGTTACAGACCAGTTACAATAACCTGGAGACAGAGAGAGATCAGTTACAGACCAGTTGCAGTAACATAGAGAAAGAGAGAGACCTGTTACAGCACAAAATGAATGAAACAGTTGAAGAAAACGAAGAACTGAAGAGACATTTCATCATTGCAAGAGTCTTGTTGATCAAAGCAAGGTCTGAACTTGAAGAACTTCAGAAGACCACAACTAATACAGGTGAGTTTTAAAGAGACATTTGAGTCTCCCAAATAATCATGTTCAAATACATCATTATCATACACCAATACCTGCTTTTAACAAAAATGATTTGTGTTGTTGTTAAAGTTCTTTAAACAGGAATAGTGTTAAAAATCTAAATATTTTGGGTACCAAAACTGTAAATAAGATGATATATCAGAATACTATTTCCATGAATGTAGAACGATACCTCCTACTAAGTCCTTATCCTGGAGTAGTAATGCCTTGAATACTTAATAAAATATTTTGATATAAATGCGCAGAGAATACATTTGATATGTGCAAATTTTTATCTGAAACTGATATTAAATTTTAAAATAATCCTGTCTAAATAGAGCTTTAGAAGCTTAACTTTACCTGACATCAGGGAGCTCCAAATTTCCTTGCTAATGCTGAAAGAACAAAAGCCCTCAAATTCTGCAGGATGCCAAACACAGTAATTGTAACTGACTAGATCATCTAGATCTGTAGCTGATTGAGCCATTTACTCAATCCTTACGTACCTGATGTACGATTTCTAGCAGAGACGTTCTTTAAGAACAGTGTAGTAAAAGAAAAACTGGCTTCATGAACTTTTGCTAAATATTAAATGAACAGAACCAGATAAAACATTACCCTAAGATAAATAACTAACTACCAAACTCGCAGTAATGGAAAATGTAAAAGGTGATCTGAGATCATGTCAGTAAGTGTTGTCAAGGCCATAGTGTGAAAGAAGTAGATGAATTTGCAGGTGTATGGAAGCGTACGGTCATACGGGCCTACCAGCAGTGGCTAAAATCCCAGTCTACAGGAAACTCTCCTCAGAATTGAGCCAGGGAAGGAATTCACCAAATCTGACCCAACTGCGAAATTCTTTGACGCAAGAGTGGCTGAACATTGATGTGGCCTACATCCAGAAATCTGTCCAATCAAATTGCAGCTGTTATTTGTGCTTGTGGAGGTGTTACACGCTATTAGGTATATTTACATGTAATTGTTTTATTATCTTTTTCAAGAGCACACAATTTTACATACAGCTGATCAGATATTTATGAACACTCATTTCACTCTTGTTAGCAGTTTTTAACTTTTAAATTTTCATATATATTTTTACGTTCATGATCTGTACATTCCAGATCCAGCTGTGATTTGTTTTTTTCAGCTTATAGTCAACAGCTAGTCCCATCTTGACCTCTATGATCATCTGCTGCTACCATCACTCTATACTGTTGCCTATATAGGTGGTAGGTTTAGTCTCACACCATAAGACTGTGCTAAGACGATTGTGCCATACTTATTCTTTTAACAGACCTGGTAAAAAATGCAATGTTGTGTCGGTTTATTAGTCTGGAATAACATCCGCAAGGATCATAGAGAACCAAAAGGAGCAAACAGACGGGTATGCACAATGCACAACCCAGCTTGCAGTGAATGTTCCTAGAACTTTGGCTAATGTTACCTACAAGCTCTAATAAAGTTCTAAAGAAAGTGTTTTAGTCTAACGTTTAAAGACCATTTTAAAGATGTTTATAATTTCACACAATGTTCCTATAAGGTGACATGTTCACTAAGACATAACATTTTAACTGCAATGTTCAGATGATGTTATGAGGATGCTGTCAGAGCCACAGATTATGTTACATGATAACAAAAGAAGAACGTTCTCAGACCAACATTCAGAAAATGTTTCATGGATGTTACAGAGACCTGAGAAGACATAATGTTTTAGATAACATTCTCCTACCTTTAGAAAGAACATTCTGGGAACCAGAAGAAAACACTTCAAGGGTGCACTGCATCACATATTCTCTGAATATGCTGGGAAGAGATTGACAATTAACACCTGGGAGAGGAAGAGGGTTACAAACTGGGATATCCTTGGGAAATGATAAAGAAGTAGATATGAACCAGCAGAAAAGGTGTAATCCCAGTAAAAATATTGTGATATTTTTCCTGTCTCCATCTTACAGGATGCATTGGGGTTGGAGACCGAGTAAAGGTGAAAGCCTCTGTAAGTTCTCCAAAACATGGATGGGGAGAGGTCTCTCACAAGAGCATTGGTGTAGTTACAGGCAAGAACACTTACAGTCGTTTATAAAACAGGAAAAGTGTAATTGTACTCACAGTCCCTCATTATGTAATCATATATCAGTCACAATAAATCTGAAACAGCTGTATATGGTAAACAGTGACATTTTTCTCCACTGCCTTTGCAGCTGTTGATGGTGAAAGTGTGACTGTGAATTTTCCTGAGCATAATTCTTGGAATGGTGTCCTTTCTGAAATGGAACTGGCTTCCAGTGCAGATGTAGGTAAGTTTGAATATTACGGTGACACCATAATAAATAATGCATTGGTCATAGAAATGATTCTCAGACACTGTTTGCTTTATTCTTCAACACATGTAGAAATTTAGTTATTTTTAGATCCAGCTATGGCTGACCCAGGCATTCCACTGCACAGACAGCTTGTACATTCACTGAGCACTTTATTAGGAATGCCACTTTGTAGTACTACACTTTGTATAGACTGTAGCGCATCTGCTTTTCTGCATGATTTGTGTGCTCCATTTAGGACAACCACAGAACCACTATGCGTATTTTCTAAATGAGTGAGTTTAAAAATTTCTTACTGCTTCCTCTACAGTGCTATACTGTCTGCACAATCTGACTTTATCAGTTTACTTATTGCAGACATTCAAATTGCTCCTGTAGCTTGAGCTGCTGTTAATAACGAGCAGTAAAACATTTGACTCCGGCACATGGATTGGAGTGTATTTTTGGCCAAGCATCAGAAGCCCTTGAGCTAACAGAACAGAACTGTATTTACTTGTTATCAGATCTTGTGCACGTGAAGCTCAGAGCGCTCACCAATGATTCCAGATATAAGTCAAAATTTGACTAAAACTATAATACAAAAATAATTAATAATGATGTAGGCTATATTAAATATTTTTATATTTAATTCATGTTTTGACTGTTTTTGTTTTGACTCAGACTTGGCTATTAAAAGTCTCGGTCTTTACTCCAGTGATACTGATGCGGTGGTTGTGTGTTAGTGTGTGTTGTGCTGGTGTGAGTGGAATTTTTAAACACTGTGTCAACTCACTGTCCACTCTATTAGACACTCCTACCTTGCTGAGATGTAAACTCAGGGATAATAGTTCATCTTTTGCTGCACAGTTTGTGTTGGTCATTTTCATCTTCATCCGTGGTCACAGGATGCAGCCCACAGAACGCCTATGGCTGGATAGTTTTGGCATTTGACTAATTTCAGTCCAGCAGTGACCCTGAGGTGTTTTATACTCCAGTAGCACTGCTGTGTCTGATCCTCTCACACCAGCACAACACACACCTAAAACCAGGTGTGTTATTAGCTGTCCCATTTCAAATAACAATATATAACAAATAACAATACACAAACTGGGCATTATCTGCTAAAAATCTCCTAAAATATGCAATCTCTGTGGATTAATGGTGTCTGCTTAATGAAATCAAAACTTTCTCTGGCCATGTTATAGGATACTTCAGGGTTGGAGACCGGGTCAGGGTGAAAGCCTCTGTTAGTACTCCAAAATACGAGTGGGGAGAGGCCTCTCACAGCAGTGTTGGTGTGGTTAAAGGCAAGAACATTCATACAATATTTTTTACACTTATTTATATAACTGAAAACACAAAAGTAGGCCAGTTCATTAAGTATCAAGTAAACTAAATGCATATGGTAATTTTTGTCTCTGCCCCTACAGTCATTAGTGGTGAAAAAATGCTTGTGGATTTTCCTGACCATAAATCTTGGCTGGCCGCAACTTTTGAAATGGAACTGGCTCCCCATGATGGTAAGCTTGATAGAATTTCTGCAGATGCTATAATAACTTTTAAAATGAAATGTCATATTAATATATGATGTGTGCCAGATGAAAAAAATCATTTAGTACTTCAAACTAATTTAGAATCATCTGACACAGAAATATTAAGTCGGAAGTGGTCTTGGTCATAAACTGACCACAGAAAAAGAAGTAACTGATCAGACGTGACAATAGTTATTAATATTTGTTATGTTTAGGCTTGTGAGAATGTTTAAGGTTCTGTAAAACGGTGCTAAAGGACTTATTGAATTATCAGACATCAGTCAGTTATTAAAGTAATGATCTGATTTTCACACTTAACCTGAATGTGACTGATTAGCCAAGTCATGTTTGGTGTCCTGAAGCTTGCATAGGTCTGCACTTCAGCTGCAAGGGGTGGTCTGAGGCAGGTTGCAAGCGCTAAGGGGTTTTTATTAAGGGCAGTCCAAGAATCACAGTCAAAACAGGCAGGGGTCAAAACGCAGACAGGCAGCACCAAAGACAAATCCATAATAGCAGAACCCAAGAGACAAAATTCAGGAAAGACAAAGACATGACTTAATACTTAGGTAGAAGCACAGAGACTTTGCCAACAGGCAGAGCAATCAGAGGGTCATGCTTGGAGAAAAGTGAAGTACAGTGGTAGAAGCATCATGATTTAGGGCTGCTTCTCTGCAGGTGTTACTGGGGGATTATCAAAAGAACCATGAATAGAAAGATTTAGAAATGTAATCTCATCAGGTAAGAAGGGAGAGAAGAATCATTTTAAAAAGACCCTAAAACACACAACCAAAAAAAAATAAATCATGTTTTAAAATAAAGTGCTTGAATGGCATAGAACATGAACAAATCCAACAGAGTGATCCTTGTAACCTTGAGGACCTTAAGATGGTTTGCCAAATTAAAAGGACCCAATTTAAACTATAATGCTGCAAAAGGTGAATACATTTTTACCACAGATGTCTCAAAGCTAAAGTTGCCGACAGCGTCTTTGCATCAAAACATGTCTTTGTTTATGCTTATAAATACATACTTTTTTTGTTATTGTAAATATAAAGTCAAAATATACTAAGGAATACACTAATTAAATTTAAACTCATATTTACCATGATGCAGATCAAATTTAGAATACCAACATGAACAACATGAACCAGAGCTGTCTCACCACTATGGATAAAAGGAAAATCTCAGTGAAACTTCTTATGCAACTTGTTTGATGTTAAACATGTATTGATTGTGTTTAACTGAAATATACATTGTATAAACATAAGCCATATTGAAAAAAATACATGTCTGCTGTGCTTTAGTTCATTTTTATTGTGAATAGTATGGCATACAGTGTCAGAAATTACATACGGAAGTCTATTTGGAATTTTGTAGCAACTCAACAATGTTTGATTCAAAATAGGCATGTTTGCTGCTTTCGGCATGCAGTTTGAATGGGAGGCTATTAGGCTTCTTTGTTAGCTACACTAGCTTTGGAGTTCCAATGTTAAAATCAAAAAAGCTATATTTAGACTTAATCATCTTGGCTGATAAAGTATATTTATATCTATGTTTATTTATTTTAACTATATTGTAAATGTTGAAGTATAAGTATGACATTGTCTCTCCAATTAATTCAGTAATTCTTCTGACCATTTTGTAGGAAACATCAGGGTTGGAGACCGGGTCAGAGTGAAAACCTCTGTTAGTACTCCAAAACACAAGTGGGGAGATGCCTCTCACAAGAGTGTTGGTGTGGTAACAGGCAAGAACAATTACAGTCACTTATAAAGATGCCTAAATGACTTACACACACATAATTGTTGGCACCCTCAGTAAAGATGGGTAAAAAAGATTAGCTCACTCTCTTAAATTATTAGCTCACAAACTCCTAAATTAGCAGGTTTATTAGCATTTCTATTAGCAGTAATAGAATACAGTAAACAAAACCTTTTATTCAGTATACAAAAAACTTTTTTCTTTTTCAGTCTAATCAACTGTAACTACAAAACGTGTATTTGTTAGCTTAAATAGCTACGTAAGGGCAATCGTCTTCCAACAGAGGCTGCCATGTAGAGCCACAATGATGCTCTAGTAGCCCAGAAAGGACAAGCCTACTGTCTGTAGAGAGAGCCATTTACCCTTCGCATTTTTACGTTGAAGCAACAGCCTGACTTTGGTGGTGCTATAGCACCAGCTGGAAGATGTAAAAAAGAGAAGAATCCTTGTTAAAATGTCCTGCAGTAGTGGATATTTATCTGTAGCTCTGCGCATTAAAATTTCAGGTAGGATATTTTAATAACTCAAATCTACTTATCAACACCACCACCAACTACAAGGATGAAGTTAGCTTCTTATCCGTCAGCTTCTAGTTCAATTTTCCTATTTCACCTTAAATGCTGCGACAGTTATTATAAAGCTGTAGGTACCAGAAAGTGGCTGCAGCAGCATTTAAGGTGGAATAGGAAAATTAAAACAAGAAACAATAAAATGTTTAAAACACTAAGTTACTACAGTCTGCTACTGATATGAGCATGCTAAGTAGAACTGTTTTTATATTATTTCATTTAGCACCAACAGCACAAGAAAAAGTAAAGCAAAAAGTAAAAAGTAAATAATTGCTGTAAAAAAGCGAAAACACAAATAAGCAAAATAAAATCAGGGCAGGCACTGAGGCAACAGCAGAAAACCTGATGGCCAGTGTAGGTTCTAGGGAAGGAAGTGGTGGGTTAATTGCTTGTAACAATTATTTTTAGATTGTACTTTTTACAGTGTGGTTTTGTTAACAATACGTATTTTTGATTTTTCAAAATCAATTAATGTTTTGGTTTGTTCTCATATTTTTACTATGAGACTGAATTAATTAGAACACTTGTCCCCATCTTAACCAAGGGTGCCAAAATTACCCAACTATCTATATACAGTTATGTAATACAAATTACATTTTAGATTTGTAATTTTGGAGCTGACTGAATAAACCATCTTTATCAATTGTACATGCTATTTTTTTCTCTTTCTCCAGAGATTGGTGATGAAAGAATATTAGTAGATTTTCCTGAGCATAAATCCTGGAAGGGTATAGTTTCTGAAATGGAACTGTTTTCCCCTGTTGACTCAGGTATGAAGGACAGTTAAGGTGACTCTATGACAAATGAACAAACAGGTTCAGTCAGACTGCAGAAATAGTAATAAAATGGTCTCATTAATGACGTTTAATATGTTTAAATACTGGTACTGAATAATATTGTCATTATGCATTCAGTCATGTTTAAACATTACTTGATTGGCATATATCATTCTATTATTTTGTTTTTCCATCCACCTGTAAGTACATATTCAATCTTGGATCCTTAGCTCATGTGGAGACCAGTTTAGTGCACTTTAGAATTTCCCATCTGGAGACAGAACGCACAAAAAACATGAATGTAATTTTTGTATTTATTCCAGAATTCTGTAAATTCAAGATCGGAGATAAAGTGCGAGTAAAAGCATCAGTTGAAAGTCCAAGATACAACCATGGATCTGTTAGTCATAAGAGTGTGGGCACAGTCAAAGGCAAGTTTTATTTTACTCCATATATTTATATATTTGTTTAAAATATTATGCATCTTTCCTCAGAATCATAAACTATTTTGTCACAGGATGTTATTAGATTGTACATGTAAAGTGTTCCTAAATCAATAGCTCCTTACCTGTGAAATATTAACAACTGGCAAATTAAATGATTAATTATCATTCTGGATATATTAGCCACAGTCAGCTTAATGTGTGGACCTCAGAGAGGGGAAACTGGAAAGCACTTACACAGGAGTGCAGCACTACCCACAGTATACAGACATGTTTAAAGCAATAGAACAGGCCCAGACATATTATAATAAGAAGTTTAAGCCTTACTGTAAGATGGGAACAACAGAATTCGTCATTCGACTAAAGTATTAGTCATGTTGTTTTACAATAAAACGTATGATAGTTTTAAAAATGGGATACTTGTGTGATTCTTGTGTGAAATGTTGGAAGTTTTCCTATATTAAGTTTATTTCTTTTAAATTGTAATTAGCCCTTAAAATGGTGGTGGACTTCCCTGAGCATTCTGGCTGGACTGTGGATCCCTCAGAACTGGAAATGGCTTCATAGAAAGTTAAGAAAGAAGTCCAGCTTACGGAGTGGATCTACACAAGAAACAAAATGATTGATTCCACATAATCACAAGTGAATCTATCTAACTGTGCAGTAACTGTAATCTGAATGCTATCAGTAAATCCATTTTATCATTATCATTAAATCACCATCTGATTGTGTGCATCACATTGATTAATGATGTTAGCTTAATGTGGACAAGAATGCTTGAATTTATATCACATGTTTGTGTTCAACTGAACAATCCTGATTCATTACAATAAAGCTCTGTTTACATTGCTCTTTTGCCCAAAGTAATAATTCTTCCTAATTCTGAGCCAGTAAACTTTGACTTGAATGTTTTTATTGTTGGTATTTATGTATCTAGTATGTGCCTTCACACTGCAGAAATGATATCTTAAACCTAGTCCGTATATCTAATCATTTTCATTTTTTATCAGTCATTTTCAAGTTTTTTATTTTGTTAATATTATTTACCTTATTTCTAAACATTAGTTCTTGTTTAAAGTACTTTTAGTAATTTACATTATTGCACTATATTGACCAATATTGCAAATCATCTTACAACTTACAATAATCAGAAAACGAGAAATATTACATTTATCAAATAAGTTTAGCATAATCTAACGTGCCAAGATACCAGTTTTTGTACTTCATATCTTGGCCTAGGTGAACTTTTTTCTTGAGCTTTCAGTATCCAGAAAGGGGTTGATTGTTAAGAGTTCACTCTGTTGATCGAAAATCCCTGGCTGTGGCTTTAAGTTTGGAAGCTGAGAGCCTGAAACTCATGAACCAAATCATTAAGCCAATTAGTTTCGGTGGGAGTGGGACTGCGACTGCAGTGTCTGAGAAGGTAATTGGGAGAGTCGCGAGATTTGCTGGTGGGCCAATAGTGCTTTGGGCTGCAAACTGTAGTGTTTAGGCCAACAAGTGGCCTCCACCTCAGCATCTCCTGTAACATACTGGCTGTTATGGTTATTACATTTAAAACCTTTTTGTCACTATCTAGCCACTTTATTTATCTCAGTATAGAATATAATTAATACAAAAGAGATTGGAGTAAGAAAAAAATATGAAATTTTAGGAAAGCACAGCTTTTTGAAAAGGTTATGGTGCACAAAGGCAATGTTGTTTGTGTGTAGCAGGGGAAATACAGCTGGAGTTTATGGGCTGGTCTGAATCATATAACTCAGTCCTAGTCCAGCGCTGCATGACTGGGACTGGTTGGGCTGGGAACCTGGACTGCATATATTGGGACATCACCGAAGAAAAGGCATAACCAGGAAGCACCACTGAACAACATAGGCTCTTTATTAGTAACTGCACAAAACTGAATGTTGTGTGTTTATTATAACACAAAACTCCCTGGACAATACAGATAACACAAATCTTTAAGTTGTTTCAATTATTTCATATTCTTCCAGTGCATATATCCACTTCAAGCTTACACATATAATTCCATATGATGTGGAATTTAATTATTATGACCAAAACAAAGTCATTGTGATTGCTGCACTTACAGTTTAACAGATCTACTATAAGTAATCATAATGATCCCTCTGGTGGTCTTGCAATTTCAAACGTGTTTTATTTTCCATATGTGTTTTATGGGATCTAAGCCAGGAGAACAGCTAGGCACCACATGAAACCAGTCTTAAGTTATTTTGGCTGTATGTTTGGTGTCATTGTCCTGTTGAAACATCCATCTCCTTCCCTGATTCAGTTTCTTGGCGGATAAGATTAAATTCTCCTGTAATATATTTTGGTACATTATGTTCCTTTCGATGACATGTAAGGCCACAGTGGCATTTGCTGAGAAGCATATCATGATGCTCCAGCCTCCATACTTCACTGTGGTGGTGGTGTTCTGGGGATCAAACAACCACTCTTTCTCCAAACATGATGACTTACAAATTATTGCTAAAGAGTTTCTGCTTTAGTTTTATCTAAAACATGATGATTGCAGTGCTGCTCATTGCTTATTGTTCTCTGTGTGGCTGTTGTTCCTCTGTCTTTCCCATGATTCATATTTCCTGAATTGTATATGCCGCTGACTCTCATGCCTGACTGTCCCAGTACCAGATCTGCACAAACTAGTTTTATTAAACTAATTGTTTAAGCAAGACAAGCAAGGCAAAGCAAGTTTAGACATTACACTAACTGACAACAGTCCATCTTCAAACAGACAGTATTCTAGCACAGAGTTGCTAGTTTATTAGGTCCTAATAAACTATTATATAGTATTTGCTCACTATAATGAACAGTAGGCTGCTAGGCTAAACGCTGAAATGTGAGTATAGTAAAATACTATCACTTTTTAACTTTTCTCCAACATCAGCTTCTAACATTTACTCTTCTATAAACAAACAAAAAAAACTGACCCTGAATAATTATTATGACAGTTCTTGACAGTATTAACTATATTCATTATAACATGTCAGATGTTGGGGAGGTCATAGGTCTTGTCTAAGTCATACTGTCAAGTCTTCCCAGGAGATACACTCTTGGGACACTTCCCACGCCAGCCACCAGAGGTCGAACTCACCTGAGTTTTGCCCGTGCTCCCTTTCACCTAGCCCCTTACCTGCCCCTTCTCACCTGCTCCCTATCCCAGCCAATTACCCTTCCCTTTAAATAGCCTTCCCTTCGCTAGGTGTTTGTGGAGGATTAACCACGAGACTGTTGACCATCCTAGCGTTCTCAGTTCCTGTAAGAGTTTGTTATCTTGATAATCCTTGTGTTTCATTTTTGTGTCAGATTGAATATCTTCTGGGCTTTTTGTCATTTTTTGAGATCTGGGCATTGTGATTTTCGGAATTTCTGTTTTGTTTTTTTGTCAAATTCTGGGCTTTGCACTTTTGGACCTTTTTGTGTTTCATGTTTTTTGGCATTTTTGATGTTTTTGTTCAATAAATCCTACCTAAATGGATCCCCTCTCTGTTTCTGAGCTCCCCACGTTACACATACACTGTTTGTTTCCAGAGAAGTCATAATCTACATGCCTATGATCTTAGTTCATCAGAGCAACGCCCTGGCACAACACACTGTAGTACGCTGTAAGATCAGCAAATGCAATAGACAAATTACAAAAAGGGAATCTAAATGTTCCCACACGCAAACAGCAAACTGGTAGCATACTGAAGTTATACTACTTTTTTTTTACCTGCAAGGAAATAGAGTCCTAAAACTCTACTGACAATAACAGCTTCACAAAGAGATTTGAGAGCAGAAGGCATGCACTGACAGAATTATTCCACAATGAGTTTGCCAGATTTCAGCTGTGGCAAAACCAAACAGACGGTGGAGGGAGTTAGGTTAATTTGGAATGGGTGTTCTAAAAGCACCCAGTATATCACAATTATAAAGCATTCATAATACATAATTTAAGAGTCCAAGAGTGGCAGTCAAGGGTTGGGTAGTAATGGAATACATGTAGCATGCAGCGTTACATGTTGTGGAAAAGATAACTGTATTCCATTAGTTGTAGATGAAACTAAAGACAGTAAATAAGTTTCAGGGTCATTCAAATGGGAAACATAGACAAAATACACATTTTGGAATGATAAATCACATAAATCATGTTAGCAGATATATTAATATGTATTTTTATATAGATATTATACATTATATTATTGCATTATACATCTAATTTGACAATGGGACCTAACAGAGTTTATTTGCCACAGCTGCATCATTCATTAATGTCATTAATGCTGACACCAAGGAGCATACTGAAACTAAAGCCTAGGCAAACTGTTTTGAAAAAGCAGTAGAAACAGCAAATCTGGTGGTTTTTATGTATTTGGCTGATGTCATATGCAAAGGTTTGATTGCACCTGGGCAATTTAATTGTGCCTTATAATATAAGTGTAAAAATAAACGCATTCTCTACAGGGAACAAACTTAAATATGATTTTTTTCTGTACAACAATACTTATGCATTTATATGTACAGTGTGCACTTCTCTGTAGGGGATGTGTACTTGTTTTCTGGGTTTATGAACCTTTAATTGTGCCACATATTACTATTGAAAGTATTAGTGTATTGTTGTCTCAGTATATTGTTACAGCACACTGTCACCTGCAATTTAGCCTAATTCCAACTGAAAATGAACAGGTCAGGCTTAAAATGCACTCATAGTGTTTGGCGGTATTACAGATGAACATTTATCCATATCTAAAAGCCTGATCACCCCACTGATACAAACACCAGTACAGGAGAAGTAAGGCTCACTTCCTTAAGGCATGGCCTTAAAGACTCGTGATCTGACCACAAGCTACTAATATGTTTTCAGACATAACAGTCCAAGTACACACACCTTGGAGTTTAACAGCTGGAACCAAGGGGGACAAAAACACTTTTCTCCTCATGAGTGCTTTCTGTACAATCTCTCAGTACATTCTCAGGTCAGCAGCCTGAAATCTCCCAGAACCACCAAGCACAGTAATTACAAGAGGGTATAAGTGCTAAAAGCAAAAGTAACACACACACGAAAATACTTGACAACTCCTTCAGAAGTTCTGTGATTATCTGACTTTAGCACAGGCATTCATGGTAGCACTGGAGAGGAAACACCAGATTTCTCTGTTGTAAGTTTTTGTTTTATTCTCAACAAATCCTTCCATTTTAACCAGCCAACACTTTCAAACTGTAGCAACAGATCTAGAGCTGATCCAGAAAACCACTATCAACTCAAGATACTGGTTCAGTGTGAGAATAAAAATAATCAGCTTGTGATGGTTCTGCTCAGCCAACCTGAAACCAAAGATTCTACTAATAACATCATTAGTATTAATGTAAGTAAGAATTCAGTATGACTGAGTCTATCTGAACTGATCCATACTTCACTGGAATGTGGCACTAAGGACAGCAGAATCGAGATAAAATTGGTAATAGAAAGAGACCAGTTACAACAAAAAAATTAAGCAAGTAACGGATGAAAAGCAACAGTTACAGACCAGTTACAACGCCATGAGAAACCAGCGGGACCAATTACAGAAGGAGAAAGATGAGCTTCAGAAGAAGCTGTCTGATTTCCGTAAGTAAACAGAAGTCTTTAAACTGCCGCTTGTGCATCTCCCAGAACTTTGTAATAACCTAGAACTGTGTGCTACATCAATGTTCTTCACTTTTAACTGGGAAAGTCATTAGGACATCATTAAAACAGATTTAACAAATGAAATGCAAATGTACATCTTCCTGCTTTCTCCTTTTCTGTGTATCCTATGTGTATCCTTAAGTGTATCTGATTCCTGGCTTTAGCGTAGCCCTACACTGCGTACGTAATAAAAGCAGGTACGATGTGGATCAGGTTTGCTGGGAGCTGTAAAAACAGTGAAATTGTCAATCCAGGATTAGGAACTACTGCCTCTGAAGATCTAGAGGTGCCTGAAAATTAGGTCATTAAGAGTGCACAGTGTAACATGTTTACTGTTCTGCTATTACAAACCACCTAGAAAAATATAACATTGTTTTATTCAGTACAGAACACCGAAAGAAACTGTAATATTCCAATTCATAAAAAATGTTCTGTGCAATAAAGTGGAGTGAGACAGGATTGAACACACTAACTGAAATGTATTTAATGTTTGGTGGAGAAAAATTTGTTTGCAGTGACTGCTTTGAAACGCATCCAGTACAAAGAGACTAATCTTTCACAGCCTTTGGGCTACCTGCACAAACTGTCTACTGGTTGTAAGTTTGGCCATATTTTAACCTCCAAACTCCGCTGTAGGTTTTTTAGGATCAGTTGCAGAGTCATTTCTCCTCCAAATATGGCACATCATAATGCATATTGTTGATTGGAATGTTGTTGTTGTTCGTCTCACCCTAACTTCACACTAGCATGTGAAAAAGTCGCTTACATTGCCCCAAGTTTGTCTCAGGAGAGCTAGGTAGTTTTGAAAACACTTATTATTATTGATGAACGAATTTATATAGAAACCTAACTGCTTGCATTTGTGGCTAGCTTTATTGTCTAGCTATTGAATGACCCCCCAGAGACCCCAACAATATCCACTACTTTCTTCAAATGTATATGTGCCAAGATGCATCACATATAAAGGGAAAAGGAGAAACACTGGATATGAGCTTCTTCTTCTATATTTCCACCACACTGCTGAGAATAGAAACGAAATGCTGGTAGGAACAAAAGTTCAAAGAGCAGAAGCAGGGGATCTATGATTGCTCCAGAGAATTTGTTGGAGCCAATTGTTTACAATGTCACTTTGCTGCATCATAATTCGATTTGTCGCTTGCTGCTTACATACACCCTTTGGAAATGACTGGTTGCTTGTTGCTCTGTTGTCTGCTTGTAAAACGTAGGGTTAGAGATTTGGAATTTTCATCAGAATGATCTTCATTCCAAGAAGAATTCAAATATCAGTAAGGAGATGTCTCCACCGTCTAGAGCCATTTTATAGTATGTCACACAATGTCAAAAACCACTGTTATAATTAGTTCTGTTCTAACTTGGGTTCCAGAAAACAGTCTGAAAACTTATGGATGGGCTTTTATACCATTGTCAGCATTCCTGGGGTCTCAAATCCTGACTCCGGGAAGCAAACTCTCCTCTGGGGGGGTATGATAGAGGGGCTATTTGGACAGTTGTGTGGGTATTTTGGTATCAACACTGCTCACAAATGATTAAAACCAACTGATAACAAAAATATATAAGAACACTTTAATATATATATATAAGTATTTTAAAATATATAAGTACAATATAAGAACCCCTATGAAACAAAATATATGGCAATATATGGAAAATATAGTGCAATATATTAAATAATATTTTCCGTATATGGAAAGCTAATGCATATATATTCCTATATATTACTACAAAGACAAAAACTGCACTAAATTTTACATGTAGTTGTATTGAAACAATTCATGTCTCTTTTATGAGTTAGTGTACAGGTTTACATGATGCTGAGCAGATCTTAATGAACAGTCTTTTCCCTTTGTTCTCATAGATACACATTTAAAATATTTATGTATGTAAAAACAAACAAACAAACAAACAAACAAACAAACAAAAAAAACCCTGGAAACAAATACCCAGTAAAATATTAGGATTTTTGGACACTTGGGTGCATTTTTCTGGCAACACGGAAGACAAAAGGAGATTCGATAATTATACTTCATTAGACTGAATACTTATTTATATTTATGCATTTACTTATGCATTTTACTTGTCAATGCAGAATGTCTACCAATAGACGACAAGAAAATAAAACACCACACCACATCAGAAAGCCTACTGCAGCTTATTATACACTCTGTAAATATTCTGAAATGTTTCCTTAATGAAATCAATACTTCTTCTTCTGTGTTACAGAATGTTTCAGGGTTGGAGACCGGATCAGGGTGAAAGCCTCTGTTAGTTCTCCAAAATATGACTGGGGACGTGCCTCACACAAGAGCATTGGTGTGGTTACAGGCAAGAACATTTACAGTCATTTATGGTCATGAATCCTGACTCGAATCTCAGTTCTCTATTAAAAACCATATCAGTTACACTAAATCTGTAACAACTGTACATGGTAAGCACTGACAGACTCTTTTCTCCTTCTGCAGGTCTTCTTGGTGAAACGATGTTTGTAGATTTTCCTGATCATAAAGCATAGTTAGGTGCAGTTTCAGAAATGGAGTTGGCATATTCAGGTACGTTTGTAGCTTACACTAACACTGCAATAACAAAAGGACTAGTTATAGGATGATTGGGCCTTGGTAATATACTCAGCATGGATTCCTTTTTAAACATGTCTTGGCTGCAGTAAAGATACTGTGCTTGCCTTTCAAGGTCCTTAGAATGATATTACGCTTCTTTCTTATACATTCAGATGTTACTGTACTTTAGTGTTTAAGCCCGGGAATGTGATTTTTCTGTTTGTTGCATAGCTTTGCATGTTCAAGCCTGGAGAGAGAGTTCGAGTTAAAGCTTCAGTAAGAACTTCCAAATATGGCTGGGGATGTGTCAGTCCTAGGAGTGTGGGCACAATTGAAGGCAAGCATTATTTCACTCCATATAAATCTTACAATTAATATACACTCATCGTCAAAAGAATAGTTGCACCCAGAAGGAAGTGTGGGATTGCAATGCTATTGGGAAGGAAGATAAAGGTTACCAGGAACAATAAATGATGATAAATTTAGACTGATATGGGTAATATATATTGAGCTACACATACAGAAGTAGTGTCTCCCAATATGGTGTCAGGCCACCGTGTTTGATAACACAACGTGCCAGACGTCTCGGCATGGAGTTGTAGAGGTTCCTAATGGTGCCCTGCGATAATCCATCCCACACTGTAAAAAGTGTTTCGTTGGTCCAACCTAAAAAAAAAATCTAATTGGTTACAAACAAATGAATTAGGTTTATTCCACCTAAAAAAGGACTTTGAATTAACTATTCTTTCAATCAAGGTAAAACTTATTAAATTGTGACTAATTAAAGTAATTTTTTTAGGTTGCATTTTTTTACAGTGCATGGAGATTGAATATTCTCACTCTGTTCCTGCAGGTTTTGTGGTATGAGTGATGTCAAAACTACCCACCAAGTTTTATTCCTGTTGATTGATTCCTTGTGGGTGCAACTTTTTTTTGATGATCAGAAGTGTTTCTTTACATTTTGATTTACTTTTTGACTGATCACATATGGTAGAATGTATCAGAAAAATTATTATTATTTTTTTTTTACATAATTTGAAAATATCCGTTGCCCTTTATGCTCTTTATGTAAAAATGTCATGATGAACAGATAAAAAATGGGCCAAAAAGAAAAAAAAACTAGTTCTATTGACTTATATTAAAAGTATTTGGAGATGCAAGGTTTTGAAGTTTTGTTCCAACAGCACTTTGGAAAAAAAACAAAAGTTAGTTTGGCTTCAAATGTGAAACAGCAAATATACGACAGTTGAGTGGCATTATGTCCTTAAGTTACTGAGTAAAATTCAAAATATTATTCAAAGCATTTAACAAAAATCTATAGCAAAAATATATTACTAATGATTGTAGCCGGAGGAGAAATCTGAACAAGAAGGTGTCTAATAATGTAGATGTAGATATGAAGGCTCATTCTAGGCCAACAAAAACACATTAACGAAAACATAGTTTTGTCTATTATATTCCATTTCTGCTGATACACTTCCTAACTTGACATAACATCTAAGCCAGATGACAGTCATTTTCAGTCATGGTACTTACTGAGGTGAAATGATACAAGCTTTCAAAAAGCTCCCTAGTTCAGTATTCAGTGTGCTGCTATTTTCTAGGGAGTGTCATTGTCAAAATCGCTCCAGTGTACAAAAACTTTTGTTCCCTAAAAGATTTTTACAGTGCACACTGACAGAGATTCTCTAACAATAGAGGAGATTTCAGTCATCTGTTGTTTGGCATAGGGGAAAAGCATACCACCCAGTTTGGCCTGTTATTTAGGCCTAGTAATTAAAGACAATCATATTCGACCTTTACATCAGAGAAGCTTCTCCAAGTGTTACGACAGATCTTTCCAACAAAGGCAAAAAGGGTCATGAGCGGAGCCATTAACATTGCTACTAATAACAAAGTTACAGATCACTATTAATAAAGACTACATCCTAAATATACTTGCACCACAAAGAAGTGTTACCGCTGCTATAGCCAACATGAATGGCATGCAGAGACACAGTTCCAGACACTTTTCTGGGCTTCTGCTACTGGCTGTTGTGTAACGGGAACTTAAATTACCTGGTAAAAGAGCACAGTTTGGGTATTTACTAGCTTGCCAGTTAGTTAAATGTGTGCTACTTTGTCTGCTACAGCTCTTTCTGGTATAAAACATTGGAAACTAGTATCAATACAGCTGATCCAACATGAATATGCTCACATTAATGTATGCAAGTATGACTGACTAAAATCTGAGAATGTTTATGTCTCATGTTACCTTATGAACAATGTATTGCTGAGTACAACTGTTTATGCCAAGTTCATAAAAAGAATGTCAGGGATTTTGATATCACACTAAACACTTATTATCGATTTTTTCCATAATAATAAAAAGAGAAAGATTTATTTAGAGTTTTTTTTCCAGAGCGTTGCCTTCCATTTGCTAAGAGGCTGGTTAAGAACCAGTCATAATTTTACAAATCAGTGCATTTTTTTCCTACTTTATTCAGGTGTATTATCAGGCAAATTGAGGCACTGAAGCACTTTAGTGTGTGTAGCTACAGTGTTAGGGCAGATTTATTTCCTGTTGCTGTATATGTCCACAGCCATAGATGCTAAAACCACATCTACTGGAGACTCACTACCTTGGTGTATATCAATGTTTCTGAACGCCATTTAGAACCTGTATTGTAAAATGTGACCACTTTGCTTTGTGGACTTTAATAAGCCATTATTTTTTTTCTCTTTTTTATTACTTTTTGCTTCTATGTAGCTATTTATTCATATAAAGTGTTGGTGGACTTCCCAAAACAATCTAGCTGGAATGGTGATCCCTCAGAAATGGAACTGGCTCCACAGACATGAGGAAAGAATCCAGATTCCAAAAAGAATCTATGTAAGGAAAAATGCCTTATTAAAAAAGTGAATCTTTCAAACTGTTTAAAGTACAAATTGAGCTCTCTAACAGAATGCTGTTCACAAAGTATCTTAGTTTGAGAACATTATTAGTAAAACCAACAAGCCTGCTAATAGCAGATATCACCCTCTGTATGTGGTATGTCATTTAATGCTTTTGAGCAGTTTGTATGCAAACGTGTGTATTTGCTTATAAATCAAATGACGTCCAAGCTCGGTATGTGTGTTTACTTTCATGCATAATCACCTACTTTATACTCTGTTTTAAGGACATTCATTCTTTCAAATAAGATGCCTCTTAGATGCCTTACTTCCCAAGTATGAATATCCTACATATCTGCAAGCCTAATGTTTATGTATGATAGCAAATAAAATAGCATGTTGTTCATGCCTCTGACTTTTGTTTTCAGACCTCAGTGTAGGAAAATGTGTCCCTAAGCTTTTCTTTGAGTTTTCAATATTATTTGGTGTCACTAAATGCAAGGCACATTCCCCAAATGGCTACATTATGGACTCACCAAACTCTTTAACAGGAAAACCTTTACATCTATTCATTCATGGAATTATCTAATCAATGAATTATGTGGCAGCAGTGCGGTGCAAAAATCATACAGATATGGACAGCTTTAGGTAATGTTCATGTCAATCATCAGGGTGGGGGAAAAATGTGATCTTGGGGATTTTTTTATGATTGTTGGTACATGACTTGAGAAATCCTCAGGCTTGAGTATTTCTATCTCCTAGGATTTTCACACACAACAGCAGAAGTGCCCAATCCTGATCTCTACAGCAGTGGTCCTCAATCCTGATCCTGGAAATCTACCACCCTGCACAATTATTTGGGGCCACTAACGCCAACAATTGCTTGAATGTCTCAGGCTATTTGAGTATTGTAGCTGACCATGCGTGCCATTTCATGGTAACAATCTCCCATCTTCTAATGGCTACTTGCAGCATGATAATGCACCATAACAAAGCAAAAGTCCCCTTCTGAGAGCAAAGAGAAGCCCCACCAAATTTCAGCATAGCATTCCCTGTAAAGTGCTTGGTGAATGTATTTCCAACACATGTTTAAATGAATGCATAGCAGTTTTATAGCTGTGGTTATTAACTTTTATTTTTTAAATGAAACAATTTTTTGAAACCATTCATTGTTTCACAGATTAAGAGCACGCACTCTTTAGGGTGGTCCTCTGAACCTGCCGAGAAAGAGGATGCTGTTAGTGGGGTTGTGTCTGATGAAGAACAGGAAGGGGTGGTCTGCCATGAAGTGCTCCTCTCGCAACATGCAGAAAGCAATGAGGCCTGCTGTCGCTGCTGCAGCCTCTGTGCCTTCCTCATTCACTTCCACGAACGCTTTGTGGGCCACTGCTGACAAATACAGGCCGCCCTCGGCGCTCATGCCTGTCAGATCTGCAGTAGCAGCATGGAACAAAGAGCTCATGCCCATGTTGCTCAACACATCCTCCAGAGAGCTCTCCTCCTCCAGCTTAAATTTTGGCAGATGGACGATGATGTCTGTTCCCGTGTCCATGTTTTCTCGGTTGGTCCACTCGCGCAGCTTGTCCAGTGTCAGCTCGCTCTCCAGCTGTTAAGTAAAATAGGGACACTGTCAGGAACAGGTGAGACCACACTCGTACAATTAGGCAACAAAATATTTGGGGGCTGAAGAAGTATAGAGAAACTATGCTTAAGTTTATGGGTAGTATATGGGTATGCACTGAGCCAAAAATATACTTGAGTGAAATGATTTACATTTGAACATCTTAAGGTATTCAAAAGTTAAAAGAAAAAAGAAAAACAGATGAATTTTAAAGTATGGTGATGCAAGGGTCAATGGGTAGACCAGTTTGCATGGTTGCATTTTATAGTGATACGATTATGGTCGCATGTTTGAATACATACAGTAAAAGGGCACAGTAACTAAGCTAATGTTGCATTTTTGCAGTATGTTTCTGCATTAAACATAACACTCACATTAAACATAACACTCACATTAAATGTAACACTCACATTAAATATAATACTCACCATTTGACTGTTCACAATATAACAAGGTCGCTTAAATGAATAACGGGGTTGAGTTTTTTTGCATAGAATTAGCAAATACACAAATTATGGTTAAATAGCATACATGTGAATAGTATGTAGAGACTTTCTGCTGATCTATTTAAAATGTATGTTTTTAATTAATAATTGTAATCTGAATTTTGGGCAACATGGCTAAGCTTCTTCTTTGCATCATATTTAAGAAATTTTGAAGATGCAAATTCCTGTTCCAAATATTTTATAGCAGTGAATGTAGATTTTACATAACCTATAATGGATGACTGGTGAAAATGGATAAGGATGTTGCACCATTTACAGTTTTTTTAAAAAGGCATTTACCTGAAACACACACACAGAGGCACACATGTAGCTGTGCAGGATATGTTTAAGTAATGTCTCTGTTCTTTGTCTTACATACATTTTTGTAAATGTGTCATCAGTGGGACACAAGTAGGATTTCAGTCAAAATCAATGCCAGATCTGAATTGTACAGTGTATACATATTTACATTATATATAAGTTCAAAATAAACAAGCAAGTAAATAGCAAGTACAACTGTAAAGTTTTGTAAAGTTTTGTACCAGCCACCAAAGCAAGAGTTTAAGTATTCCACTGCAATAATACAATATTATTGCAATAATAATATTGCTATAATTTAGCAATAATAACTTACAAAACAATACTTCGGTAAAGCAACAAAGTACACTTATTACATATGTACTTTTCAAACTTATAAGAACGTTCAATAAACAACCAACATACTAACATACTACATACTGAACTAATTAGCCAGATGATAGTGTCTGCCTGGGAAACAGAGTGACTTTGTCAGTTACATTCTGATTCAGATGGGAAGGAAAGTTTCGTTTTTCGTCATGAAGAACAATGAGTTCTTTCATGACCAAGACACATCGCCTCCCCTACACACCACGCGGAAAGCTGTGATTCATCATTTTGTGTGTTCTGATTGAAAGGGTAGGTGATTCTTGCCTATGTTTTGCAGTGAGAAGCACCAGGCACTCTCTCAATAGTTAAAAGTCTGTCTTGAGAGAATAGTCAGATGCTAATTACAGGAAATCAACAACCAGCAACATGCAAATTCCTGCAAGTCCCATACATGCTAACAATAAGCACCAAACTTACAACAAACAAGTCCTTTACGAGTAGTAAGTAGTAGGATTTTCTAACCTACTGAATGTGAAACTGTCTCCTTTTAAAGGCTCATTTTCATGTTTCTCCACATACCATTAGTGTGAATTACATGATTATGAAAGAGAACAAAGATTCAGTGGATGAGTTTGTACTGACCTTCTGGAGTGGGTCAGAGCCATCATCAGCCTCCTGAGGAAGAAGCACCAGCATACTGAGCTCCTCCTGCACATATGGCAACTCCAGAACCTGCAGCTTGTATTCAGGAATGTAGTTGAAAGGGAACTTCTTCATCTGGTACATCATCTTCACCGGTCTCCTCTCATTCTATTAAATGTGTAAAAGACCAGTATTGACAGAGACACAACAGTACCAAACAGCACAATGAAAGGTTGTCATATTTTTCAGACTGTTATATTTTTACACAGTTATTATATGCTGCATATTAACAGTTAATTAAGTTCAGAAATCAACATGTATGTAACTGATTTCTGGCAGCTCTTCATCATTCAAGAAAATAATCCAGATTTTGTTCATGCTGCTGTAGACTGGCACTGTTGTATGTATATGTATTCACTGTATCCCACCTGATTTATCTTAAAGGGCATCTCTTTGGTGTCTTGAGCATTAAATCTCTGCAGCCAGTTGCCTTTGAAGTAGATAGCATTGACTAAGGCGAGTCGAGTCATTCCAGTGACCATACCTGGCTTCAGAAGATCTTTGATTTTACCTGAGAAACATAATAAAAGCTTTGTTTATGATGAGTGTCTGATGCACATAGCATTTTTATGTGTTTTACTTAGTGATGCACTGAAATGAAAATCCCATCGAAACCCAAACTATTGTTATAAAATGTAGGACATGCTGGGCTAAAAAAAAAACCAAAAAAAAAAAAAATTGACACGAAATAAAAGCAAATTACTTTAAAAAGACGACGGTATGTGCGCAAATCCAACCATCCTTCACAACAGAGAGCAGGTGGCCATGCATTGTAATGAATCTAACTTTATTTTAGTTATGCTTGCCACTTTTGACATTTTTCTCCATGTTAAAAACTGTGGCTACAGCATGCTGATGGGGACTTGCCTTTTAGCTTCTGTTGCTATGATGTTTTCTGTGCACTGAAGGGTTTTCAAGTGGTTTCAAACCTGCAGTGTAGATATTCTTGATACTTAGAATGAATAGTGATTATAAACAGATCACTATAAACACAGTGAAACAGATCCACAGAGGAACGATTTCTCATTTTCATTACCATTTAAACTATTCATTCACAAGGTCTTAGATTTTGATACTTCACTGTAGGCCTAGTTAATCTTTTTCGTTTTTTGGTGCGTCCCTGGTTTTATTGTTGTGCTATTTTAAAAGGAGAGGTATATGTTCGAAAAAAACTTCTGTTCTCACTCTCTGTCTGCTCTTCTACCCAATGGTTGATAAGCTTTCGTGACTCGTCTGCTGCTCCAATGAAGTCTACTGCCTGCAGATCAGCCTGGTACAGGTTCTGAGTAGAGTCCACAAACTCCTGCCATGAAAGACATAACACAATCATTTATACACATTTTACAAGCATATAGGATACAACAGTGTTGGAGTGAAATCGCTACTGTTTCACACGTTCAGCATGCAGCATGCCTGGCAAGCCTTAACTTTGCTGAGCTGCTTTCTGTTACACGATGAACACAGCTCACTCACATATGGTTAAAGCAAAATAGCATTTTTTGTCCACTTTTTTTGGTAATAGATATGAAAATATAACCTGCACGTCTTTATTCTGCTTACTAATTCAACAAACTTTATGTAGACAACATTTGAGGATAGCTAGGAGGTTTTGATTTGCTGAGTCTTCAGTTATTTCCTTCATCAATCCAACAAACTTTACCACAGTGCAATATTGTTGCTAACATAATTGTTAATTAAGACTCAAAGGTCAATTCTTTCAGGGAGAATGAGATTCATAGTTAGATGGCTGGTTAGATCTTCGTTTTCTGAATAGATAAAGGTTCTATGGATCTATAGGGGTATTTTAAGAAAGAATATTAAAGATCCTGGTTGATGCTTTTTGAACAAAATTAGAATGAAAGAAAAGGTGTGGTTGGCTCACAGATAAGAACTTGAAAGTCTTCTCTCCGTAAAGCCTGTTGGCTAGTTTGAGGATGTAGGAGGCTTTGGGGCTGTTGATCGCAGAGTTGAGGGTCTTGAAGTGATCATGAACTTTGGGGACTGAACTGAAGGACATGACCTGCAAATAGTAAGAGAGTCATAAACCAGTGGGTTCCCTTGAGTATGCATGTTTCACCACTGAGATATTTGTCTGAACCGCTGAAACAGGTACAATGCATTGCCAAGCCTGCCACGACAAACTAAACACTGCTTTAGTCTAAAGTCCGCTGTCAAGTCATAAAGATGCTGTAAATGGGTGTGTGCAGTTCCTCCTAAAGTGATCACCGCCCCCACCCCCACACCTGAATCACACACATAAAATTCAGCTAATCACGACGATCATTATAAAGAAATCAGCTAAACCCTGCAATACAGTGGACTCCAGCTGAAGCTGTTGACTACTAGAAAAAAACAACTATATCATCACTGCCGAAGCAACAGTTTTTATAGTCTGACGTTATAGACATTATAAACTGGTCAGGACATTTATCATCAGAAGTTCAAAGGCTATAATGAACACTGCCCATTAGGGTAATACTCCGTTAAATGCTGCAGGAAAACAGTCGTGCTTTGTTTCTGAGAGCTATCAATCTAAAATGAACATCATCCAATTGCAGACACTCTTACTTTAGCCATTTCTCCAGCGGTGGTCCCTCGTGCACCCAGGTACACCATACTCAGTGCAGCACTAACGCTCAGTGGTGAAAAGAACATGTTCCCTCCTGGGTTATTGGCACTCAAGGCCCGGTACAGGTCCAGGGCGAAGGTGCCATTAGCGTGGGTCAGACTATCCATGGTGGAGATCAGTGAACATCCAGTCTGATAAAGAACAAAAACCTTTATCATTTCTTTATACATGACTTAGGAAACTGGGGTGAGCAATAGAACGATAGATATTACTGTGATCAGTTATGTCACATTACATCACAATATGCTTTTATGAGCAACTCAAGAAGGACCCCCTTTGAAGACACATTCTGAAGGCAGGAAGCACTTTTGATAAACTACAAGCATTTGGGGTGGGTTTGTGAAGACAGGCTGTTTTATTGGGAGTTTTTTTACTGTTAGTCGGTGAATACAAAAGAAATCCAGAAAGTTAACATTGCTGCTGGTACGTGGAATATCATGTCTTTGGTACATCAATGGATATCTTTTTCACCACTGGGGGGGATTCCTATGATTTATATGAAGTATTGTAGTGCATGCTGGGTATTGTAGTGCGAAGACACCGATAAACGACAACACAAAAAGCACAAAACTTCAACAGAACTTTACATCATATGACATACAACTAAAGCAAGTTAATATTTTAAAATATGTTTTAAAATTTTAAGGAAATACCCTGGAATAGCTCTTTAAATAACACTAGCAACTCTAGTAACTTAAGTACAACAAGGACAAAACATCTCCGACATCTCCATTTTTGGTGTCTGTCAGTTTGTGACACAATTTGAAAATACCTGTAGACCATGACATTGTGTATAAATTAAATGATGAATGGACCAAAATGATCCAAAATTACTTGGAAAACGTCTGTCTGGTTACACTGCTTTACATTAAAAGGAACCTATCATGGTTTTCTGTGTTTTTCCCCTTTCCTTAAGGCTGTGTAGCTTTTCGTGCATGTAAACAGTCTGCAGATTTATTCCAGCCCTTTTCTAACTTGTTCTACCCGTCTTTGTTGTTTTAATGGTCGCAGTGGCATGGAGGCAGGATGCCACTGTGGTGGTTAACTGACTGGGCAAGCTGACCAAACAGAGCACAGTGGGAGGCGGGGCTTATAGACACAGGAGCTCTAGCAGAGTGTTTCAGACAGAAGGTGAATAGAGATGTACAGCATGAGGAAAAATACTGTGCTTTGGAAAACTGAAGCATGCAGAGGCGCTTGGTGGGTAGCGCTGTCTCCTCACATGCAAGAAAGACCAGGGTTCAATACCCCAGCCAGGCGACCAGGGTCGCCTGTCCAAAGACAGGCGAGATCTGTCCAGGAAGTTTCCTGCCTTTCGCCCAATAAGCATTGGGATAGGCTCCAGCACAAGGTTTAGATGATGGATAGAAAACAGGTTTTTAACTCCTCTGCAAAGCAGAGATATGGGGTTGGACAGCAGCTGTTTTAGTGGATTTAGTGCAGTGCAGTATGTGAAATAAATATAATTGAATTCAGATTTCTCCTTTATTGACTATTCAACAGCACTGAAGTGAACAGAGTTTCATGTAACCCACAAGCTCAGTGCACTTCAGAAGTGATAGATGTGAAGATATCCTTCGTGCATTTGGGGGCAGTCGGGGGTCTTTTTGGGGGCTTTTTGGGGGCAGTCGGGGGCTGGAGGTTAGGGAACCAGCCTTGTGACCGGAGGGTTGCCGGTTCGATTCCCTGAACCGACAGTAACGACTGAGGTGCCCTTGAGCAAGGCACCTAACCCCCAGCTGCTCCCCGGGCGCCGTGGATAGGGCTGCCCACCGCTCCGGGCAAGTGTGCTCACGGCCCCCTAGTGTGTGTGTATTCACTAGTGTGTGTGTGTATGTGGGTGTTCACTTCACGGATGGGTTAAATGCGGAATTCTAGAATTTCCCTCTGGGATCAATAAAGTATCTATCTCTCTATCTATCTTTGTAAATGAAGGCCTACATCTTACGGGTTATATTTCTAGATGTACAGGACGTCCAACTTGAAATGACTCAACAATACATGTACCGAGTGTGACGGGACATTTTTTCAACAACTGTTAAGTTTGGCTTAATGTAATGTCCCACAGATGGATAACCAACATTGTGTTTATATACCACCGTTTATCCGGTATAATCCAGCAGAAAGTGCGGCGAACAGCTCCGTTTCGTTGACGAAATGCAAAGTAAGCACATTTCATGTCAGCACATTGTTTATCAGCGGAACTGGGCAGAGCGCACAGAGCAGCGCGGTCCCGTGTGAAACTCCTGTCGAGAGGAAGATCAACTCTGCACAAGTACAGCCAACACACCCGATATACACCAGCCTGCAGAGCCGAGGCAGGCGGGGGTTAGAGATACTCACGTATGGAGGCTCTTCCCGGTGCGTCCTGCTCTTCCTGGTGGGTGGTGCACAGCGACGATGTAGCTGCGCGAACGCGCACTTTAAAACCACGGCAGAGGTGAACGCCCAGAGACGTTACATCACAGCTCTCCGCGCTAACCACGAAGAACACCCACTGTCACGAGGTCATGTGAAGACCCCAGTGAAGCCTTGATTATGCACAGGAACGGAAAATATAAGCCCCCCACCCCCATATGACCTGGGCTGTAGATGAAAAACAAGGTTAAGGGTTTTACAAAGCCTGGTGCGCCGGTTTACAGGTTGAACGTACCTTGCTATAAAATACTGTATGCATTTCATGCTGGCTTATGCTGGTTTAGCTGGCCACACCAGCATGGTCATCTTGGTTGACCAGCATACCAGCATCCACAACACAGCATATCGCTATCAGGGTAGCCATTGCTGCTGTGTTGCAATCTCTTTAAAGGGAACCCTGACCGTTAAGACTTGTATACCTTAAACCAGTGTACATGTCCAACGCTATTGAAAAAATGACATAAACCACATGGAGATGTGGTAAACTTCCGCTACCAGGCTACCACTGTTGCATTGTGACAGTCAGTACTACATAAAATAAGGCAGTCTAAAAAGTTGTTGTTTTGAGGGATGTCACATTCTAGCTAGAGTTGAATGGGATAAATGGGGTAAAATGTGATATTTAGCTTACTGTTAACTAAGGAGAGAAAGAAAGAGATAGAGAGAGAGAGAAAGAGAGAGAGAGGAATAAAAAGATAGAGCAACAATTTGTTTATCAGTTGATCTTGTTTGGAATGGAACCCTTTGTCCAGGGTGTTTCCTGCCTTCCACCTAATGAGTGCTGGGAAAGGCTCCAGCACCTTCAGTGACCCAGAAGGATGAGCAATTTAGAGGATCTATAGAACACTTTCTACTGTATTTATGTTTATGTGCATTTATTAGAATGATAAGTGATGTGTCACAAGCACAAACATGCCTATTGCCAAGATTAATAGCTTTAAATAATGTCCTTAGGCACCTACAACATCTGCACAGTTCTGAATGTAGGATATAGATGCATAATAATAAAAAGACAAATATGGAGGAAAGGGATACATTAATAAAAACATTTTATATTAACACTAAAATAACTATTGAATGGATCATATGACAGACCAAAATTGTTTCTCAGTCCAAAGTGACAGTTACAACATGTGGAACAACAGAACAGAAAACAATGAAGAATAGACACGTACAGATCCTTGTTCAAGTCTGATGTTGTGAAATGTCTTTATGCTAGCTGTTAATTAAATGTTAATTAGAATGCCTATTCTAAATTATTTATTTTTAGCATTTCTTTATTTAGTTTGATTAACATTCTTAATAATAATGGCTAGATTATACTAATAGTATTTGTCTATTCTGCTGCGATGTGCAACCATTGATGTGCAGAGTCTCATGGGAAGCACCACCACCACCACGAAAGAGAGGCTTTAAACCTTTAAATAAGTTGTAATTGTTATCTGAAAGATGTGTGTGTGTCTGTTGGTTGTGCTATATTGTACTGGGTTGCGGGTTAGTTGGTGCATATTTACTGTCTACCATCAAGTAGGGTACTTGACTAGAAGTGACCTGCCTGCTTCCTGGCCATTTTTGCTAGTGCTGACATTGAGTCTTTTCTGCTGCTATGATTAATAAAAGAGCATTTGCTTAAAGTGTTATGTCTCCTGCATCTTCTTTTATGTAGATGCCACATTGGTGTCAGAGATAAGACAGGGCTCCTCAGTGGACTGGAGAGAAGCAGCACTACCATGAACTTAAAGATGACATGGCAGAGAGTACTGAGCCTGGAAGCAACGCAGTGAGAGCCCAGTTGGATGACGGAGGTAGAGGCAGCAGTGAAGTCCATGAGGACCACTTGGCAGAGCGGTATGGCGAGGCAGTGAAGACTCTCCTTGTACTTTGTGATGTTGCTAGAACGTGTCTCCTGGAGATATGCATTATTGTAGTTGCATCAGTGTAGAAGAAGACACAGAAAACATTGCACAGATGGGCAAATGCTCCTTATTAATGAACAGGCCCTTCAACAGCAAGTCTTCACAAAGATTAGAAAAGAGAAAAATGGAGAGAGAGAGAGAGAATGGGTGAGGCTTATCTGTTGTGTACTTTATGGGTTTGGTTGTTGCCCCCTCAGTGCTTTGACTTGACCTGCTGATCTTGTTTCACCAGTTGAACTTTGTCCAAACAGAGTGAATGACTGCATTTTTCAGGATTGCTTAAGATTTAACATTCAGCAAATTTACATAGAGAAGACACGTGATCACGGTGTATATCTTCAATAACTGTATCCAAACCAGTAGTGGACGAAGTACGCTAACCATGTAGTTGAGTTTGAATAGAGATACCCAAGGTAAAATATTCCTCCAGTAAAAGTAGAAGTTCCTCCCTTTACACCTCCACTGGAGTAAAAGTACTAAAGTATTTTCCTTCAAATGTACTTAAGTATGGAGAATAAAAGCAGCATGATTTATTATGGCTCTAATGTCCTATTATCATTTCTGCAACAAGACTCTTAATCAACTCACAGTAGGTGAAGAGACTCTATCTTACAAGTTAAAGTTTAATAAAAACTTGCTTTAAACAGGTTCACAAATCTTTGGTGAATTTTAAACAAATTTATTATAAAAGGAAATAGTGTTTGTATAAATGCAGAAAAAGACACTCGCCAGTCACAAGTGCATGTCTACACATTTCTATATCGTGGTCTATTTACCCACAAAGTCAGGAACAATATGTTTTATCTATTTACTAACCCTATCCTGCTTTACCTACCTTCCTCCAGGTGGTCCTTGATGTAGTCTAGGCCTGAAATGGACATTTCAATAGATGCTAATGCTCCATGAATTAGCTTGTTTAGTTTTGACATGCTACGTTTTTACATGCACACATAAGCCGAAAGGTACGACAAATTTCACATAATGTAGTGGAGTAAAAAGTAAGATATTGGAGTTTGAAATGTAGAAGTTGTCTATAATGGAAATACTTCAGTAAAATACAGAAACATGGAAAAACTACTTTAAGTACAGTAATTAATTACATTTTCTTCGTTACTGTCCACCACTGATCCAAACCATAGAGAAATAAAGAATTTCCTCTCAAACACATATCATAATCAAGGGAAGTCTACAACAGCAGCAACATAACTCAACTAAGAGCACTGGCAGAAGGAACGCCAACCAGGAAGACAGATCCATTTACAAGCCAGATTAAGGCCAAAATAAATGCATCACATTAAGAGGGTTTTACTGTTTCAACACCTCACACGCTGCACGTTACATACTTGGCCTGTGTCAGTGAGCTATTAGCTGAACTCTCACTGCTGCTCCAGTCACAGCTGTAGGCTGTAAATATTGTGTGCTCCCTCAGAGGACCTTGATGAAAGCTGAGGACCATTAGCAGGCTTTATAAAATGAGAGCCAATTCATGTTTTAAAGCTAATAAGGCCATATTCTGTTATTTGTCTATATCTGGTTATTACAGTCATGACCCCCACAGACCAGGTATTATGTGGCTGATGGACAGTGAGTGGACACAGTGCTTAAACACTCCAGCAGCACTGTGTGTCTGATCCACATATACCAGCACAACACACACTGACACACCACCACCACGTACATGTCACTGTAGTGCTGAGAATGATCCACTACCCACATAGCACCTGCTCTGGGCTGGTCCTGTGGGGATCCTGCACATTGAAGAACAGGTTGAAACAGATGCAGAGAAAAAGATGGACTATAACAGATGGCCTTTAACTGTAACTACAAAGTGCACCTATGTGGTAAGTGAAGCTAAAAAAATAGACAATAAGTGTAAGAATAAGGTGATATAATAAAGTGCTCGGCAAGAGCATATACACTCATCATCAAAAGAATAGTTGCACCCAGAAAGAAGGAAGTGTCAGATTGCAATGCTATTCAGAAGTAAAGGTTACAAGGAGCAATAAATGATGATGACTTTAGACTGACATGGGCAATATTTATTGAGCTACACATATAGAGGTAGTGTCTCTCAGTTTGCTAATGCAACCTGCCAGCTGTCTCAGCATGGAGGTTCCTAATGATGTTCTGTGATAATCCATCCCATGCATCTTGAATTCTCACACAATTCCTGCAGATTTTGTGGTAGGGGTGGAGGTGGAGTGACACCAGTCCTTCTGGACATGTCATGCGTGACAACAAAACGTTCATCAACCGTTCATCTGTGCCTCCACACACAGATTCGTTGGTCATCTCCACTAAGACAAAAGTGGGCCTCACCACTGAAGATGGTCCGCTGCCTTTCTGAGTCACTCCATGACAGTCGGACCTAACACTATTGCAGTCTTTGTCGATGTTGATGTGGTGTTAAGGGCAGTCATGGTAACGGCCTGTGTGCATGTAGTCCTGTATTGTGCAGCCATCTGTCAATGGTGCTGGCACTAACAGGATGACTAATGGAGGGCATCAGGGCTCACTGAATATCCGCAATCACGACTGTAGGGTCAGTCAGGTGCAGCGATAAGGCCCGTCCTTGCCTATGTCACATTAACGGCCGAGTGTGAAACTTTAATCATTTTCATGTCTCACTATGTCAGACCTACCCACCAAGTTTCATTCCTGTTGGTTGATTACTTCTGGGTGAAACTATTTGTGCAACTCTGTCTTTTGACGATGAGTGTAAATATACATTCATATATTTGTATTCTGTACATGCACTTGACCAAAGTAATTGTGATGTAGGCTGCTAACTGCAGGCTCTTCTGCTATGGGGGCTCTCGCTGCCTTGATCCACTCAGAACACATGGCGCTGAAATTCCACATGCCCGACAATAACAAGTTACACTCCTCCCCCCCTCCGCTGTCTCCCATCGCCACATCAACACACTCATCTGATTGTGCTCTCTCTCATTCACTGAGTGCAAACTTCAGTACTCACCTCAGAGAAACCTGTCCACACTGTGGATAAACTGCACTCTGGCTGTGACCTTGTAGTGACGGGCAGTGGACTGAAAGGAGAAGAGGATAAAGGATATTCTTGCAGGATAAAGAGGAAGAGGAAACGGTGACTTTTTAAGGGGAAGATTTTACAGAGATGGGAGGAAAAGAGAAGAAAATTGCCAACATTGCCAATCTGCCTAAATATCAAGTGTAAGTGAAAACCACTCATCTGTCTTTATGCTTGCTATGTGCTTAATAGTGAGACACTGCAGTGCATGACACGGTAAAACTCTGTGTATTGTTATATGTAAGATATGAATCTGATAATTATTACATCTGATAATAATCTAATAACTTCAGTGCACAGAGCCAAAACCAAATAAACGTTCATGAGTGTTTTATTTGTGTGGGAATGTTACAGTCGAGGTATTTTGAAGAGGTTTATGTGAGTGGAAAGTAGGTCTGTGTAATCTTACACTGTACCGTTCTGTATTCAGCAGCTGTGAGAGTGATGATAATGAAACAAGAGAACAAGAGGTCTAACGTTCAAGACTCTCTCTCCCTCTCTCCCTCTGTCCTTTTCTGTGTATGTACTCAACACTCTCGGAAAAAAACTGTTCCTTTCAGGTCGTAACTTTCATGGTACACTCCAAGAGAACATAATTCCATTACATTCCATTTTCCATTATTTTCCATATTCAGTTATATTCCATATTCCATTATATTCCATATTTTGCTATGTTCCATTACAACCATCCTGTCGTATTTTAAGTTGCTTTGACCCTGTGCACTATGTCTTTATTCCAGGCTTATTAATCATAAAAAAGTATGCAAGTGAACTTAGTAAGCTCGTTAAGACATGACGTTAACTACAGCATTGGCTGAGGCTCTTCTGTTCTTTGTGTTGCAATGCTGTGTTTCTTGTTGTTTTAATAGTTCTAAATAATTAGTAGTTTTTAAATAGTCCGAAGTCCTCAGTTGTCTTTGAATAGTCCAAAATATTCAAGTGTCTTTTTACTGCTTTGCTTGCAATGAGAAAGAGAGGAGGAAATGGCTGCAGTTGATAAGTTACAATTTTTAAATGAATGAAGTAAAACAAAACGTTTGGCTTTTGCCAGTGGACACCAACACTACAGAGCTAACATTAGCATCAAGTGACGAAAGCCAATCGGTTCCCTTGTGGATACCTTTAATATAGATTATGGGTTTTACAGGGTGTTTCTTACTATGAACCCACATCTTGTTTCAGTTGTCAGGGTTGCTGGTTGAACAAGGTATGATGAACGTATCTTTGCCTTAGCTGGGTAGCACAGAAAATAGGCTAACAACTGAAACATGAAGATGCGGCTTCATAGCAAGAAACACTTTATTAAACCCATAGTCTATTTCCAGAGTACCTGCAAAGGGCTAGTTTGGCTTTTGCCATTAGTTGCTTGCCAATGTTAGCTAGGTTAGCTCAATAATATTAGAGCCTACTGGTGACAAAATTATAGCCATTTCCTCTTTTTCTCATAACAAGGGAAACACAGTTTAGCATTTTTTTCCTTTGGACTTTTCAGTTTATTTCTTATTTATTCTAACAACAAGGACTCACAGTGTTCCCAGATTCAGTGGTTTCCTGCCAAAATGCTGACCTTATACTGTTTTTGTACTTATTTGGGCGGTATTTATCCATTTTGGGGGGTTTTGTACATTGTTTGGTTGAACAGACAATAGTTTGACAAGAGTCTTAGCCAACACAGTACAGGGCTGGACAAGAGGATTGGATTTGAAAGAATTCAGACCCTTGTCGACTGTCAATGATGCCTCACTAAAGAACAAAGTGATCATGTAAAGGTTCACAGTTGCCGTCATTGTGGTTTGCTTTTGGAATCTGAAAGAGTATTTGGACAAGGAAATGGTTATTATGTCATGCATGGCATCAGACATAATAAGCAGATAGCTTTATAACTTGCCTTTCACAGTAACCATAAAATGCATTTCCCACCTGTTTTGAGGGTCCCACTGTTAAGCTATGCATTTATTTTTTTAGTGATGCTGATGGAGTACAGTTAGAAGGGTTTGTGCATTATTGAAGACCCAGAAGCTAACTGAACTTTCTTGTTTGTATGTGAACTAGCAAATAAGCAATCATAAAAGTGTGTAAGTGCTACTTTCTATTATGCCAGTACATTATTTTTGATATGAAGAAAGCTGCAGCTGCATGGCTATCTTTGTGGAGAGGGGGTCCTGAGCCCTCTCCTTTCACCCCACAATGCTCGCTAGCAGCTCAACACAGAGTTACATTGAGTGCACACAGTGTTGTAGTTAACCTGATAACAGAGCTAAGTGGAAAATCTTGCATTTGATTAGATTTGTTAAAAATATGTGAGTTTATTTCCATGCCACTAGGGGCTCTACTGAAAAAAGTCTATAGACCTTGCTGTACTACTGAGAATACATTTACATTATTTGTGCATTTCTCTTTTTTTTTGGTACAAACACTTCTAATCCATTGTTAGGCTGAAGGAGCCTTATTCACCAATTGTTCTTAAGCAGTTAGACAGTTTTCAAGATTCTGAAACTGACCATTGTTTTCTTATTTGGGATTTGTGATTAGGTAAGAACAAAATCTACGTACACTCAAGAGCACAAAAGTGTGAATGATTCTGTGCTGTATGAACACGTAATGAATCTGATGTAGATTTTTCCATAGTACCTTTCTCCGGAACAACTTTTAAAAGAACTTAGAAAGATATTGGTGAACAAGGCCCATTGTTTAAACACATGTTGACACATGTTTAAACTTACTATTAGGGACTGAAATGAATCAGGAGTGTTTGCATCTGAAAAACATTAAATCTGTAGTGCAGCATATTACTGTTGAAAGAAAAACGTGTATCTTCATTTTTGGCGATTTTTACTTTCATGTATCGTTCGAACACAGCAGCTGTGTAAAAAATTGTGTAAAAAATTCATGATGAACGGACCAACAGAAATGGTCTAAAAGTGCTTGGAAAAAAAGTCTGGTTCCACTGACTTACATTAAAGTTAAACTAGGTTTTTGGAGATACTTGCTTTTCTTTGGACAGCAATGATATATACAACACAGTTGACAGAATAATAGATTCATAAAATCAGAACAAACAATAAAGCAATGTTCTCATATACAATACATCCTGTCCTGAACGTTGAGGAAGGTGCTATTTTTCTATGCTGTGTGTCTGACATGCATAAAATAACCATATTGTGTTATCCTTGTCTTGGGTTTTAAGCTAACGATATTATTTTTAAAAGTGTAGATCTGTTAAAATTTCTTCTTTTTGTACAATGTTTGTTACAGTGGAATGGTGCTGTTGGGCCTCAGAGTCCCAGGGCTATAGATAGAGCACACTTTGAAGTGATCTGTCTCCATGGCTCAAACCTTTGCCCAACCATATGCCAGCAAGTATAAACTGCCAGTCAAATTTAATGAAGATGAAATGGTGCTGTAATTCCTTGCATGCTTTAGTCACATACTGTAAAGATCCTGCTGAGCTGCTCTCTGAACATGAAGATAATTATCACTGCTAATCATATATGCTATGCCATCTAACATCCTCCTTAATGATTTAGTGAGATGCATGGATGTTATGTTATTCAACATTATTCAGCTCCCAAAATAACATCTAAGTAAAACGTTATTATATTACTCACACTTCAGGCCCTGTTGAAGGTTGACATTCTATCTTCGGTTGATGCAAATACCTTTGACTGATGTTCGGAGTGAATAAGTAGATCAAACATTATATTTAATGCTGCACATGACATCCTCACAGATTAGGGGTGAGCCTATTCATTTCTAAAATTACAGTAGTTTGTAAACACATTGTAAACATGTGTGATCAGATCTAAAAATGAACAATGTAATGTTGTACAATACTGGTGTGTCTTTATGTCTATGTGGGTCAACTAGCAAATTGCAGAGTGTTACTTAAGCAAGGGTACACACTGGTTGGCTAGGGAATCTGTCATTTGTTGATTAGACCGCCCCAACCTTACCCCTTCTAGGGGTTACCCAGACTAGTTGACTTGCCTACTTTACTGCTCTGCAATGATGCCTTACATTTGATGCCAACTAGTCCCTGATCACGTTAGTATGACATTAACAACATGGAACATAACAACAAGAGATGAGCCTGGTGATTTCCGGTTTGTATATCCAGTGTCCGAAAGGCTAACAGTGCAATCCAGGGTTCGTTGGAAAGACCATGTTACCTTCTTCAGACCAGAGAAGACTGGCTTCATTCTAACATGTCTCAACCATTCTTCAGTGCCTCAAAGATCAGATACTGAACCTAGTTTTCTCTGATTTCCTGAAAGACCACAATAAAAACTCATGTGATGGACATCCACTTCAAGATGAGTGTCTTGGCAAGGCCAAGACTAGAGTGTGCCATAATTGGATTCAAATTTGAGAGCTCCTGGGGTCTGCATCTCTGATTACCTGAAGGCTGGCAATTTGATCCAGGACTCAATGTAAATAGCACACCGCACACTACTGACCTGTGGAGTTTGGCTTAATCACAGGTTTTTTTTGAAGTTACTTATTGGAGTGCATTGTCTTCTCCTGTGGTTTTATTTAAGACATTATCAACAATTAGATGACCTTGACTCATCTTTCATCACATAACTGTCAATGCTAAAAAATAACAAGTCATGCAACCCTTAAACAAATGTTTGCTGAAAGCAAATATGGAATATTGTGGTGGATATATCACCAATTAAACCTCACGTCTGATGTCTTGTATTTATCTAAGTATGCTAATTAAGATTAATCTGACAGTCCAACTGGCTATCAGACTTTGTTAACACAGTGTCAAAAACAGTAACACAAAATACTTAGATGCAATCACGATGAAGGAGGCTATAGGGAGAAAATGACAAAGCCCCTATGGAGCTTCCAATAATTTATCAGTGCTAAGCTAATGCAATTTCTGGACGTTCTACATGAAATATTGATATTTTGTTATATATATGTTTTTTTGAAGCTTGTAAAATAGTTTAGCATATACTTCACCTTTATAGCAGTGTTATAGTGACTCAGTCAAGAGTTCTGGTATACAGTGTTCCAGTACAGGTCTTGTCCAACAGTATCGTATTCACGACTTCCAGGAGGCCTGGACTGACATTTGTTTCCATGAAATTGGTCCAACCATTGAAAATCACTGCAGAGATGTTCTGTATACATTGCTCCATTTCTAAGATGCTTAGACAAACAAGCATACACTTCCCCATCTGCGCACAGCACTGTGGTGTATTTGAGGCCAGTATGCACACAGAGTCCACATCAGTATTTTATGTTATATAATACAGTGTGCTGAAAGAGAGACAGTTTATCTTTCATTACTGTGGCCTTGAGCCTTCAAAGCCTTTTAATTGATGTCCTGGAACAGAGCACTGAGGAAGATAAAACGATGGTCATTAATACAGCACACAACCACACCGTCACACACACACACACGGACACACACTGTCCTACAGTGACCGGCACAGAGCTAGAAGCTTGCATAACTTTGCAGCATATCTTGTGTGTCATAACTCATGAAAAAGAGATGGAATATTATTCAGAATTTATGTAACAAGATTTTATTGAAATTCATTATGGTAATTAAAGATGCGTCAACTACTGAAAGTGAGGCATTCGCATTCCATACGTTAAATAATTCAAAGCAATTTCTCATTTCAATATCAAAGGGTTTTTTGCGTTCTCTATTTCACATGTTACTTAATTATTAAATATTAAAATATTTGATTAAAGAATGCTTTAATTTTAATATTTTGTCATTGTTGTTCTTTACAAGTCAATGTAAAGAGATTTTAAAGAGATTTTATTCCTACTGATTTTGGAGCATTTGTATTATATCCATTTATCATTACATTTTCATTCAGTGTAACTTGAAAAGATACTTTCTATTAAAAACTGCATACATGCTGTATATATCGCACAGTATATTATAATATAGTATAATTTTTCATTTTTGAACATCATTTGAAAAGACCTTTTGTCCTTTATATTGTATGATGAATGGACCAAAAGGGCAAAAATGTCTGGTTACATCGACTTACATTAATTACGTTTATTCCGTCTTACATTTTTTTCCTTCTCCTGTAAAGTTATCATTTTGGGAATACCAGTTTTTGTTTTGACAGCAGTGAAGTAATTACATTAATGAACATATCTACACTCTTAAAAATCAAGATCCCAAAATAGTTCATTAAAGTGATGTCATAGAGGAACCTCTACTGGATGTGAAGAGGTTTTTCAGGGGAACCTTTCGACCCCTTTCAATTCCCAGGATCTTTTACAACTAAATCTCAGCCGGTTGTTTTTGTTTTCACATGTAGTTCTGCATAATAAGCCTCAGGATAACCTCCACAAATCAATAAAATCTAAATCAATAAAAGGTTTGGAACTACAGATCCAAGGCAATCATTCATTCAGGAATCTGCATCTGTAAGAGTGTACTAAATCTTTAGAGTAATTGCTTTGGGAAGTGAACACTAGGCTCCCACTTTAACTGTTTCATGATTGTGATTCTTTCTTGGCCACAGGCGCCAGACCTGATTCAGGATTATGGGGTTAAAAATAGAGCAGCTCAGTGAATGCTTTGTTGGTGGAATCCCTGAACACCAAAGACTCTACTCCATTCTTTGCTGTAGACTTTTACAGTGGGACGCTGTGTTGTTTGTGCAGTTTTGTGCCTCAGCTGGGACCTTGTTCATGCCTAATTGGTATGGAACAGTATGACGCATTTTGAGCTGCAGGAGGGGTCTAGATGCCTGTAGATGGTCTGGAATGTCATTGGAATATTGGGGGTGGTGTGGTACTGTAGTAACACTATACTAGACCTTAATACTACCTTCAACACACAATGTCTACTGTATAATTCATTCGGTTCAATGGATGGATCTATAGAACTTATTACATGCTAATGTTTATGCTGACAGTGCAACAGATTTAACTTTGGCAATTTATTTATAAAGACAATCTTGTGAAGTGTCTTGGGAATGACTGAGCTCCATGTTAAAAAACAAAAACCCAGTGAAGTTGAATGATTAGTTCTGGATCACTCCAACTAATCCCAACAGTACTGGATGGAGCCCCAGCACTTCAGAGAGCACGGGGGACTTTATACCCTTCTAGCTGACACTAAGTATTGGGCATGGTGACCTTAGTCTCATGTGTAGTGGTTCCTGATGTCCTATTTCAGTTGTAATACTAAAATGTTATCTGAGCTGTACTTTACCATTGAAGGGTAATTTTAGCCTAGAATTTGGCTAAGATTTAAAATGTACTAAGAAGCTTTCATAAACATGTAAACAAACCTTCATGCATATGCATATAAATATCATTGATGTCCAAAGAAACACTAGTATCTCCAAAATGGCAACGTCACAGGAGAGGCCAAAAAACCTTATTTAATTGTAATGTCAAAGGAAGCAGACTGTTTTTCTGAGCAATTTTGGTCCATTCCTCATGATATTTTCACATTAACATACATGTTGATGGCAGATGTTGTGTTGTATACTCCTGTGCAAAAGTTTGTTGTATACTCCTGGGCCAAGTGCAAAATAATGTTTTTTCACTGGTTGTTTTGTGCTGGTCCAGATTTACACCCTGTGGAGAATATTTGGCCTCACATCACACAAACTAACTTTGCTATGGTTTTTAAATGTTGGAACAATATTGACTCTTATTTCTGTAAAATATTTTTAATTTACTGTTTTTTATAGTTCATTTACTGATTAATTATTTGTTGTTGGAGACAGATGGCTTTAAATAATTGCCCATTAGGCCTGAAAACAAAATCAGTGACCATACCAGTCAATTAGTTAATTTCTTCTTTGCTTGATTTGCCTACTAACTTACCATTTTCTACTTTTACTAGCCAAAATTGACTTACTCATTATGGGATTATTAGAGTTTATAGATTTTCTGTGGAGCATTTACATGCCCAACAGTACTACACATACAGACACTAGTTAATCCACATAGGAAAATATATATATATTTAGTTAGACAAGTAACTGTAACTGACTCTGCAGAAAGTTGGCGACCTCTGCACACTATGCACCTCAGCATCCGTTATTTATTATTGTATTTACTTATCCCTTCTAAGACAAGCCCTTACATACAAAAACAGGATAAGAAAAATGTTTTTTTGCCAATGTGCCTTTCGCTGACCATCACACATCAGTTCAATATCTGTTACTACAGCCACGTGCAGACGTCTGGGCATCCCTGGTCAATAACATGATTTGTTGATTAAACACATGCTCTACATAGAACACACTTTTGTACAGTCAGGTACACACTTACTTGTTTTTGGGCTGGGTATGTGGGGAATTAAAATGTGTGCTGTGTAGAAGTTATGACACATTCTGAAGTTATACTTTATGCTTTATAATTTATACTTTATTTTTGTCAGCTAATAATTAAAATATGTGCACTGAAATTGCATAAAAATACAGGATTAAAGTTTGCTCTCTGTAGAGGATGTGTTAACACCTTTTCACAAAAACCTATGACTAGACTTGCTGTGATCTAGCATATGTTCATCCTTAAAACCCTGAAATCACTATATTTCTATTCTCTCTCTCTCTCTCTCTCTCTCTCTCTCTCTCTCTCTCTCTCTCTCTTTCTGTAGGCTGGACAGATGTGCTGGAGGAAGTGGTTGTTGTGGAAGTGGTATGTGTGGTTGTGCTGATGCAGTAACTTCACCACTTCATCCTGCCTGTAGGAAGAGCCAAGCAACAGACAAGGAAGCATTCAGAGGCCCAGGGTCGTGTGTAAACCGGTTGGACTTCTTCAGACACCTTGAGAGAGTGGAAACACTCCGCTGCTACTGGGAGCTCAAGCACGTTCAGGTATCATTCTGACACACGCACACACACACTCACACACACTTTAGGTACTGACACATTCTCCCTGAGTGCATGTACACCTTTAAACTCAGGATGAAACTGCACAGTTTATTCTTTCAGCACCATTCAACTTTGACATGTTAAAATTCAGATTATTAGCTTTAATGTTGATTTCTTACAAGTGAATGTAGTTCTTAGTTTCTGTTGTTACATTCAACTTTAGTTAAGTTCTGACTAAAAAGCAATTTGAATATGCATTAATACAAATTTCAAAAATTAAATTTTTATTTGTACTCATAAAAACTGTGAAAGCACTTCACATGAGATCTTAATATTGAGAAATAAATCAAACATGCTAAAATTTCAGGTTAATAAAATTTATCTAAAATAAATGCGTTTTTGTATTCTTGTGGGCTGCTCAGGTTGGCTGACCATTTTTGGATGCTGTGTTTACAGTTCACCACTAGAGGGAACCACCGTTATTGCGATTTGTGGTCTTCTGTCTTCTTAGCAAGAACTATCAGATGGTACTGCAGTATATAGTGTTGGCCTTCTAACCTTATCATAAAACAGTTTGATGTCCATTTGTGTTAAAAGCATCTAATAAGTTCCTAAATATGTAGAACATATCAAATCCCCTGTAACTTTTTACTGGCAGTATTAGTATTATTTAGCGGCAGTCACTATAGGCTCCTTTTAAATTTGATATTTTTAATAGAAAAAGGGAAAAGAATGGCATGTGTTTGAAACACAATCAGTGTCTACATCACTCGTTGTCTGAAGGGCCTTCATTGGCCTTAGATTTTTCCCAATCCAGCCAACAGCATTCATAGGGAACCCATATCAAATTAAGCTAGCTGAAGCAGAAACACTGAGAGTTTTAGGAACATCACCAGTTAACTCAAAACAGAGAGCCTTTGTGTATTACAGTGACCAGTGGACTGATGCTAAAGCTGTAATAATATGAAACGCTTAGATTAACATGTAACAGTATTATAACTTCCTAAGAACCATTAGTGTGTGCAAGTGTATCAACATACATAATTCACATCCATGCACAAATGTTGGATATTGCAGGTGAAAAAATGGCACTGTAAAGAAAACTGTATTAAAGGCCTGAACAACTTACAGAAGTGCTTTCCAATTTGCATTAAATGGGTATAATATACTATTCACAGGTCATTATATCAGGGTGCAAAACTACTCGTGCAAATAGACAGAGAATTGCAAATTAATATAACAAATCCAGACAGTTTTCTTGTGTTAGTACATGAGCTACATTTCATGTTAACAAATTCATCACTGAAAGTATCTTTGTTAGCCTGGGCCAGAATAAAACTGGTCCACACAGGAGCAACTCAAGAACCATACTCTGTTGAGTTGCAGCATGTATGTGCTGGTATGTTTAATTAGCACATACTCACACAGGTCTCTTCACATTAGTAGAATATCACTACTGGACAGACATCTCCTGTGACTGGCCAAACTTAAATAGCCAGGATGCTTTTCATGCCCAGCAGTGTGCAAGCATGTGTTTTGATTTTATGACTGTTTTGGGACCTGTGGGATCTGTGCTGTATTAAAACTGGCTAGTGGCAGATTTCTCTTGATATGATACGTACACTGATTAGGTAGACTATTACACACCATTTCTATACATAATCTCCATAGAAAAGCATTGCCAATAGAATCTGATGCTCTGCGGCAGCAGCACACGAGACTAATGACCATGCCCAGTGCCAAGTGTGAGCTAGATGAGTATAAAGCGGCCCAGCACTGGGCTGTGAAGCAGTGGAACCGCATTTTCTGGAGTGATGGAGCTCCATCCAGTACCTTTGGGAAGAGTTAGGATCTAGGATGATCTAGGATTACTTAACTAACATCAGTACCTGACTTCACTAATGCTACTCAAATCCTCACAGCAATGTTCCAACATCTAGTGTAAAGCCTTTCCAGAGGAGTAGAGACTGTCACTGCTGGGAAGTGGAAATGCTGGATAAGCCGGTGTCTATAAACATATAGCATGCAAGTATGCAACTGGATGTTTATAGTCAAGCAGTTGAATTGTAATATTCCATGAAGCATTGATAAGTCCTTTTCAAATATGTAAGACCATATATTGAAGTACTCAGCAGATATACAACGAACCTTTTTTTTTACCAGAATAACATTTTTCAAACATGAAATAGTAGGGGTGGAAAACATAATTCACAAAACATCACAATCAAAGTTTTATATTTATTCTGTGTTTATGTACATTACAAACATCCTTCTGTAAAATTAACAAGTTGCACCCAGAGACAATTCATATATTGGTTTTAAAGGAGCAATAAGTTTTTAAGTTTTTAAGAGTTTTTGTTTAAAGCATTCCAAAATAAACTAAAATGATCAACAGAATATGAAAAAAAGAAAAAAAAAAAGATTTTGTTGGTACGTCAAAATCGTCTATGCAGTGTGCTGCAGAAATATCTTCTGAACTTAGCATGCTAACCAGCTAGCCCCGGCCTGTTTTGTTGTGTAATACCGCTTTGTACCTTAAAAAGCAAGAAACACACCCACAATCAAAAAGCAAATTACTGTGACTTTGAGGCTAATCAGTCCAACTTGAGAAGATGAACAAGTAACACTGCCCCAGTGGTGTATTGTAATCTCAGATTAATCATGCTCCCAGTTAAATCTTTTAAGGACAGGTAGTGAATGAGAGTAAGGGTACAGACATACTTGTTGTTTGGCCATGCGTTTGCATAGACAACCGGCTGCATCATGAATGTAACTGGTTGTGACATAATGGTCTCGGATTTGTTTCCATATCTACTTTTAAAGTAATAATACTGATCTCTCACCAGATGTTCTGACAATCAAAATTGTCAATGTGCAGCACCAAGAACACTTCATACGGATGGGCGTAATTGTGACCTTGATCACTGTCAAGTCAAAATCAAGAAAAAAACAAAAAACATTGCAGATTAATATTTAATAGTTTCTACAACATTATAGGAGAAGACCTCAGATCACGTGACATATGCAGAGGACGTGATTCTTGCGATCAATTGCGTGAGAAAAACAAACAAAGGAAGCGAGCTGTTTTCCACATCGGAGAAAACAGGCGAAAATTACGGTGTGAAGAGGGACATTTTAGCTTACTGTTTAACTATAAAACACCACTGGTAGGACTGATGTTAGCAGTTAACAATTATACTGACATTCTACGTGGTTATAATGTGTACTTATGAACAACTTACTAAATTATGTTGTATATTCCTTTAGGTTATCAACCTGTTAACTGGATACTGAAGTCACCAGCAAGTTATTTTAAAATACTGTAAATACCCTCCAAGAAGAGACAAAGTATCTTGTTTTGTGGAAAAGGTGAATGATTGCTCAGTGATCAGGAGTGGATATAAGTGCCCCCTAGTGTAGTAAACAGAGGCCTTTTTTCAAGTTAGGGCAAGAGTTAAAACAAACCCAGATACTGCACCCTGCGGATGCAAGCCCTGAGTCCACTCCAGAATAGAACTGAAAGCAGCTCTACACTGCAGTGAACCAACCATGTGTAAGAACAAATAAAGATCAAATAAAAGTACAGGTAGTTGCTGAAATAATTATTGCATGTATTAATAGAGATGCATTGATTTTAAAATTGCATCTTTGAACTAAATCAGAAATGAATTATGAGGTGGCTAGAGATTCCCAACCTTGGCAAGAAGTTCCTCCAAGCACATTTGTGCATTCAGTAAATTCAATATTCTGAATCATAAAAACAACCTAACTGGAGTGAAATTTGGGATTTCGTGATGAATTTTCATTTACCTGAATTTAGATTTTCAGCATTTTTCAGTGTAATTGAGATGAATGATTGTGAGTTTGGAGATTTCTACATGAACCCCCTAATGTGCATGATACTGTGTGCATGCACGTGTGTATGCATGCCTGTGTGTGCGAGCTGGGTGGAATGATTGAGCACATTAAGTGCTGTGTCTAATGTTAAAGGATACACTGGGTTGTGTTGACCACTTTGCATTGCCCTGAGGCCAAATTTCCACCTGTCCTGCACTCGTCTCCCTGAGTGACAGGCCCTGCGCTCCTTATGGAGAGGAGAGGAGGGGCAGGAGTAGGAGTTGGTGGGGGGTCCACTCCAGCCTGTCTTTCGTAATCCATGACTTGGTCACACTGCTGATGTCAACAACCAGACCGCTGTTAAGGGACAGCGAGGAAAAAAAGGGCGAGTGAGCTAGACCGAGTGAAACGGGAGAGAGAGGGGGAATTAAAGGTCTCGTTTAAGAACAGGAGGCGGAGGGAGTCTCGGACTGACCCGCTGCGTTTGTGACTCTGGTTGCCATGGAGAACTTCTTGCGGGATAAGGACGTTTGGATTGTGGGTAGTGTGTGCTTAGTTGCCTCCTTCTTATGGAGGCAATTCTGGAGTTTATTCACCCACAAGAGGAAAAGAGATAAATCTCCAGGAAGCACATCAGTTCACACTGAGGTAACAGACATGCACACAACATTTAACCCCTTTACTGCTCAGGTTTCCACTCCTCACTCCTATAACTCAAGAATAATTCAGACTGTTTGCATTATTTCCCATATACTTACTGAATAATAAGCCTCACAATCTAACAAGCCTTGGAATTTAGGGTGTGAAGTGCTTCTTCAGCACTTCATTACATAGTCAGAAACATCTTTGTAACAGTGAAGCATGTATTTCCAAGATTGTTATTCATGTTGTGGCAAGCAACAATGGGAATTTACTTGTGCTGCAGTCTTTATTGATTAAAATAGGTAGTAATGAAGTGCCAGTTGTATGTTCAGGCTAGTTTTTGACCTGGGGTCCCGGCAGTGCACAGAGAAAAGCCGGTCTTACAGCAGTTCTGACCAGATCATGTAGTGTGTCGGATTGGTCACGTAACAGAGCTCATAGCGTGTGATATAGGTCAAATGATTCAGACATTCAGATGTGTTAGCACATGGTCTGGGTCAGTAGGTTTATCAGGGAGATCCTATCACGATACACAATTACAATTTCTTCAGTTTCTTCCATTAAATGATGCAGTCATGGGCTGTGCTGCAGTTTTATGTCTTCATTCCCTAAAATAAAAAGTTTAGCCTGCACTCTGAACAGTCTATGTACAGAAATCTACCGTTCCAGGTCTTTGAAGGTGATGTCGGTACTTTTCATACCTTATCCAGGGAACCAAACTGTTAGCAGGAATGACTATTCCGTTTCATCTTAAATGCAGTATGAAAAGTTGTGACCAAGATTATTTACACAGAGGTTCATTTTATCTTTTCTGTCAAAAAGGGGAAACGGCTCATTTCATTCTAGAACCAAATCATAGGGATGTAAATGGATGTGCAAAACCACATCTGGGCATTGTGCACCCCATCCAAAGTCACATTCCTTCTATGAAGAACATCAGAGAACAACTTAAAATGCTGAAAAATTTAATGTTCAATACCTAATTTTTGTAAAGGTTGAATTTTATATATTTGTATAATCACTGAGACAACATACTTTAATTACCAGTACTGATAACATGCCACTGTTATATAACTGGATGTAATGTGTCATGACAAATCATTCCAGCATATGAGATCTGCCATGATACGTTTACGACATGATTATGAATAAGTTATCTTTCTAAAGATTTTGTCAATGTCAGAGTATAAAAAATTAATTCATGAGGTGCTTGGATAATATTCCATACATTCTGAGAAATTCAGTGTCTTTTAAATCGAAAAAACAGGATTGAAATTCTATAACATGTGTGTAAATATTCTGGTTCTTTTCTGTAGCACTCCACCTACTACCATATGTGGAGCTGGAAAGCACTTCTCTCATGATGTAGCACATCGGGACACAAGTCCCTTACAGCCATCACACAGTGGACATGCCATGTTGTGTCACGTAGCAGAGCGGTACTTGGAATAACAGCCGGGTATAAACGCAAGGTTCAAATTCATATGAGTTCTACACATATAAACTTAATAAAATAAAGCATTCAGCATCAATTATCATCCTTGATACTAGTTTACTATCTGCACTGTAAAAAGTGTTTTCTGGGGCCAACCTAAAAATTGTTACAAGCAAATTCAACCTAAAAAAGGACAGACAATTCTTTCATCAGACATTTTTTGAATTAAGTTAAACTTATTCAATTGCTTGTAACAAATTAGAATCATTCTTTAGGTTGCATTTTTTACAGTGTGTTTTTGGTCTTGGGCTAAGAAAGGCTAGGCTAGTAATGTTAGCTGAGCCTTTTAGCCTTCGTCTGTTTATCTAAAAGACCCGCTTCCTTTCTCTGTATTCATTTTAAGCCACATCTACTGTTTGTGTGTCTGTCTATCTAGTATCTTGGTATACACAGGTAAAGTGTTTCACTGGTCCAACCAAAAATTACTTCATGTTGTTACAAGCAAATGAACTAGGTTTATTCTATTATTCTATTTTATTCTATTATTCTATTTTATTAAAAAAAAAGTACTTTAAATAAACGGTACTTTCAGTCAAAGTTTGTAACAACATTAAGTATTTTTTTAGATTGCACTTTTAGAGTGTAGGTTCAATTTAATATAGTAATGGAAAAGCAAAATCCTGTACTGCATGCTGTGACGTGCTGAGAAACCGAGCTTTGCCCAAAGTTGCTGAGCGCCCGTGGCATCGACACACTGTGTCAGTGCTGGTGTGCATACTTCTGGCAGGTGTAACACTGCAATGCACAGATCATAGGGTTGTTAGGACTGGGATTGGGAATCCCTTCCATGGAATTTATAAATACCTCTGGGACTCAGGCAGAACTCAGTTTCATCATAATAAGGGTTCAAAACATGTTTTTAAAAGCTTAAACTGTTTGCAATGATCTAGAACCCACTGAGGAATCTGTTTAAATGTTGTCAATCTGAATAAATATACACTGAGGCTGTTAGAGCATTGCAGCATATCCACCTGAGAACCTCAAACCTGGGAACCTCAGTCTCTCACTACTTTATTAAGGGACAATCCTTACAAGAATGGTTTGATACAGTTCAGTGAAACTCTCCTCACTGGTTATTAGAAAGTCCATAGTTACTGTAATTACTGCAGTGTGCTAATGTGAAAATGCTGTCTCAGTGCAAGTGTGCTTGTCTCCACATCTCGGACTGTATTCTATTCTGAATGAGTGTAAACGTGTTAGTTGAGTGTCAGGTATCACAGTGTGACCGTGTGTCTGCATTGAGGGACAATTTTGGCACCTGGTTCCTTGTGTCTTTCAGTTAGCATTTCTGTTCCGCTGCTCTGTTCAAAGTGAAATATGCAGTATTTCTTTTCCATTTTTCCAAGTTAACTATACCATCACCATTACATGCATTATGTACAAAATCATATGCGTCATTGTTGATTTTCAGTTTTTTTTGCGTAGTTTGAGTTCAGCAGCTGTCCTATTACGTTATATTAAAAACTCATGAAGACTGGATCAACAGAAATGCCCAAAAATCTCTTCACATTGAAAATGAATAAAGTTTTGGGCTTCTGATGTAAAGTTCCCATTTTGGAGATGCTCGGTTTTCTTCAGATAGTGACAACATATCGTAAATCATAAGCATGGAGATGGTGGCTGGGAGGAAAGTCCAGTGCAGATATAACGGGGTGATCAGTATGGCCGAGTGTAGGTCTCCTGTTGATTGCCAACAGCAGCTGACCCAGGTTTCTACCTTTCAGTCCCTTGAATGTCACCAAATCTGTCTTACAAGCCTCTAAGTGGTCTGTTACCAAATCCACCAATATTTATCTGCAGCTTAGTGGATCCTGAAAACTTGGGGTAGTTGTAAAGCTATTCAAAGCATAGGAATCTAAAACCAACACATGACAATATCAATTGATTTAAATTAGGGCTGTCAAACAATTAAAATCACATTATTTTATTAATCCCTATTTAAGATTAACTGCATTTGTTTATCTGCTCAAATTTAACTATAGAGAGAGATTTATTCTAATTTAGTTACAGCTATACATGCTGACACAATAAGCTTAATCAGGATATATTTACTGCTTTTAATAATGCTGTTTCCATCATGCAAACATGAAACTTAATATAATGCAGCTTCAAAAGTTTAAATATAGTACCTTGTGTAAAAAAATAAACAGAATTTTAAGATGCATCCAGAATGATAAATGTGAAATACATACATCATCAAGAATGAAGTTAACACAAATCTTGTGTTGAAGTTAACACAAATCCAGAACACTTCATGCTTTAAAAGTACATTCTTAAAAAAAAGTTGTCAAGGCCTCTTTAGTGAAGGCAGTGGTTCAATATAGGACCATGAACACTCAAAGAACCATCTGCATGCTTGAATAGTTCTCTGCACAGTGAAATGGTTCTTCAAATTGATGTAGAATTTGTTGTATATGGTTCTATATACATACTTAAAAAAGATGGTTCCTCAAGGACTCCTTTGTAAAGAAACTGGGTCTATATAGAACCATGAACACTCTAAGAACCCTTTGCATGAATAACGGGTTCTTTGCATTGTGGAAGGGTTCTTCAGACTGATAGGTTGTACATGGTCCTTTATTGAATCTTTTTGACAGGGCTCCAGCAATTTTTATAACTTTTTATATAATCACTTTTCAAAACTTCTTCTTATTTTTTTTTTTTACAAAAATGCAATTAAAGAACTGCTTTTGGTTCCCTAAAGAATCATATTTTGAAAAAGTGATGTGTGAGGGTAAAGAACCAACATCACACATAATATAAAGAATTCTATAACAAATTAAGGGTCCTTCCTGAGACATTCAACATGGTTTTCTAATGAACCAAACCTAAGGTTTTTCTAAGGAACCGAAAGTGGTTCTTCTATGACATTATGCAAAGAACATTTGTTTTGTGTTCAGTAAAACATCTAAAATACAAGTTGGTGTCTTGTTTATAATATAATAATATATAAAATAAATATTAAACATTTCAATCTCATTGTTTCTTGACACTTGAGCCTCACTTAGCATAAATACAAAATAAACATTTGCTGCATTGCAATATATTGTATTAGCAAATAGTTTATACTGAACAGGTTGTTAGTCCATAATCACCATAATATTCCTCATGCTGTAGCAGCTGCAGTGCAACCATTTTTCTACTAGCCATGTGTTTACCACGCATGTGCCAGGCTCCTGCTTTCATCACCAGAAACGTGTTTGCCAGAGTTTCCCAGGGACTCCCCCACGTCAGCTCATACGTACCCAGACTGAAGTCCCTCAGGCAGACCAGCCAAGCCCAGTCTGTCTCAAGCAAGTGGGAGGAGCCAGTGTCAATGCTCAGATCCCTTACATAAAATAAATTGAGAAGGGGGGGTGGTGGGGGGGAGTGAAGGAGAGAGAAAGGGAAGGAGGGTGAAGGCCAGGCAGAGATTTAGTTACCCCCTGCAACCCTCTGCACAAAAATAGCTTTCTGCACTTGAAGCCTCTGGACACATTCACTTGCACATTAACTCAGAGTAAAACAAACAAGCACATACTCAAAGCCCCTCGTTCAGATACATATGTCCATCCAGAAACAACATCCGCTTTATAGACCTTGTAAAAATCAGACAGAATTTAAATTAAAGCATAAATCAATATATCATATTTATAGGGTCATATTCTCTTACACTGACTGCATTCCTGCCTCCAGCTTTGGTTACTGATGGGCCCATAGCTGTTTTATAGATGCTGATTACACATGCATGCGCATTTGCACACATGCATTCTCCATCACTCCAGAGATACCACCTTTGCGCTTCTTGATATGCATCCATGCAACCAGGTGCTAATACACATATAAAGCCTGTATTTCCGTGGACAAGCGTTTGAGTGGCAGTTGCTCACTACAGGTAGTTAAATAACTATTTGGCCACCTTTATAGTCTGTCATCACCCAGTGGTGGGTCTCTGTTTATGTGTTTGGGCAGGACAACCCAGGTAATGCGCATGCTATGTTAGTGCTGTATGAAAAGATAGCACATATCAGACATAGAGGACATACACCCATCAGCTAACATTAAAACCACCTCCTTGTACCTACACTTATTGACCATTTTATCAGCTCCACTTACTATATATGAGCACTTTGTAGTTCTACAATTACAGACTGTAGATCATCTGATTCTCTGTATAATTTGTTATCCCTCTTTTACCCTGATCTTTAATAGTCAGGACCCCACAGGACCACCAGAGCAACACTGCAGTGACACTGACGTGGTGGTGGTGGTGGTGTTAGTGTGTGTTGTGCTGGTGTGAGTGGATCAGACACAACAGTGCTGCTGGAGTGTTTAAACACTGTGTCCACTCACTGTCCACTCTATTAGACACTCCTACCTTGCTGGTCCACCTTGTAGATGTAAAGTCAGAGATGACAGCTCATCTGCTGCTGCACAGTTTGTGTTTTTCATGTCTAGTCCACTCCACCAGCACTGCTGTCTCTGATTCACTCACACCAGCACGACACACACTAACACACCACCACCATGTTAGTGTTACTGCAGTGCTGAGAATGATCCACCACCCACATAATACCTGCTATGTGGTGGTCCTGTGGGGGTCCTGTAGACCTGTAGGGTGTTGTAGACCTACAAGGTGCACCTATGTGGTAAGTGGAGCTGAATAAATGGATAAAGAGTGTAGATACATTGAGGTGGTTTTAATGTTAGGGCTGTTGGGTGTAGCAACTGTTTTACATCTCATGTTAGTTTAGTTACTTGTTTGAATTGACCTCTTTTGGAGGGCACAGTACCTGAATGTAAATGAACAGAATGAATGCATGAACATACTCAATTGCCTGCATATTTGCTGCCCTCCAGTGGTGAATGATTAGAAGACACATAAGTAGTAGTACACTGAGAAAAAGACAATGCCCTCCAGTGACCTCAAGTTCAGAGATAACTCAAAGCATGTGAAGTAAGTCTTAAAGTTCTGAATAATTAATATTATTAAGATGTAAACATCTCAAGTCATTCAAAGTAGTTTGAGGTGAAATTCTATAGGTCTGTTCTATAGAAACTTACAGAAGCACAGTGGTGGTGATAAGCAGCTGGCAACCGAAGTGTTTTCTGCTGTGCAAGTTCCCTCATAGAAAGTTATTACACAAAATGGTTATGAATTCATTGCCGGGTGTCTAATACATTATATATAGTTTTTTTTACAAATATTCTTGGTGCGGGGCATTGTATTCCATAATAGCGTCAAAAAAGAAAATATAAATATTTCAGAAAAATCTAAAAAAATGTATTTTACCATCACCAATATTACATTAAAGTGATTAGGAGACACATGTACGTTCCATAAGCATTGTGACCCCTGCCTCCTATAACTGCCACTGTAAAGAAATCATTCTCCATAAGTTTCTCTAAATGAAGCATTTTACATCAAATCATATTGTATGGAGTTCTTTTTATGGATCTTAGCTTTTTAATTATGCTGTAATTAAAAAAATTATCTTTTTTAGCTTATTCCATTATTACTAGAATTATTATTCATGAACATCTATGAATTGCTATGACCGTAATGAATAAGCTTTGTAGTTAGGAGAATAAGAAGTTAGTGAGTCTAAATGTGGACCCTTAGAATCATGTTAAGGTAGTGGTCTCCAGCTCTAGTCCACGAGAGTCACTTTCCTGTAGAGTTTCTTCCAGCCTGCATCCAGTAAGCTGCCCCACCCCTTACTCAAATCTAATACATCTGGGGCACATTCAGTCTTAAACTGTTGTGCATTATGGTTTCCGGGTTGAACGACATGTGTGTGTGTGTGTGTGTGTGTGTGTGTGTGTGTGTGTGTGTGTGTGCGTGCATTTCTTTAGTTCCTATTGTCCACCACTAACAGACCAATCCCTTATGTATTTGCATAACAAGCTCTTCAACATTTCCCTCTTCACTGTTACTGTAGCAGCAGCTTTTACCCCGGAAAAGTCGGGAGTACTGCCACTTTTCACTGTTGTAACGAATGGGGGTCATAGACAAACTGCGTGTACAGCTACGCTTCTGGGGCATTCAGGGGCAATTCAAAACTCATAGTCATCCCAGGCAGGCAAGTATAAGGGCAAAGGAAGGGTTTTAGTATGGAAGTTGCTGTGCATTGATTTAGCCGCAGGTGAGCATATTAAATAGCGGGTGGACCTTGAACTGGAGTGAGCAAATACAAATCGGGAGAGTCCAGGTGCAGACTCTCCAGACTGGGAAGCCAGGGTGGAGCTGGAGCTGGAGTGCCGCAGTGCAGATTGGGGCAGGTACAGGGGGTAGACATTGTGGCAACTATATGCACAACAATAACTATTCACAAAAAGAACAAAATATAGTTTTTACAATAGATTGATAATAATAGATGCTTATTTTGAAACTGATGCCTGCAGTATGTTCCAAAAACATTGGGACAGGTGCAAGACTAGGAAAGCTGTTAAACATTAAAAAACAGTAAGTAGTTTACAGTAAAAGTTGTGACATAACCATATAAAAAGAGCATGCAGGAAAGATCTAGTCCTTTATGACTGAGGATGGGTTGTAAAATGAAACACAGTGCACAGTGGAAATGTGTGTTGCAGTAAGTCAGCCATTCATATGGTTAATGAAATAATGGATATGTGCCTGAGCCAAATAAAAAAAGGACCATCCGGAGTGTTAGTAAGTCTGTCATGGGGCGTGTTAGTGGCAACTTGCACATCACATTAATGCTAAAAGATGATTACATATTTTGGAGCATATGCTGCCTTTTAGACACTCTCTTTTTCAGGGATGTCCATGCCTATTGAAAAAAACAATGTTATGACTGCATAATCAGAGAGTACAGTTGCTAAGCAGGCCTGCCTGTCTCCTATTGATCATGTGTAGTTCATTATAAAGTGCAAAATGCAACAACAAAAGACCCCATATGGATGCATAGTTGAAGACATCTGCTTTGAAAACTGTATAAATCAGTGTCTTCAGTCCCCAAATATTTATTAATTGCTGTTAAAAGGAAGTGATGTAACACAGTGGTAAACATGCTTTCGTCCTAACTTATCGGACTGTGATACAGTCATTACATTTGTAATGAACTTTCAAACTAATATAGGTTAAACAGAATGTAATCACTAATCACCGCCTTTACTGGCCTTTCAAACACTGTCCCAACATTTTTGAGGTTTGAAATATATACCTCCTCCTTTGTTTACCAAGACAAATGTAGTATTAATTGAAGGTTCTGCACTTTTAACAGAACTCATCAGCTTGCTTCAGTTGGCTACAAGTGAGAAATAATTAACATCAATATCAAATTTATATATCAAATTAGCACCAAATTATACCGTCTCTTCGTCAGGTGTACTTTGAGTCTTTGTGTAACATTTAGCAATTAGATTTTCCATCTTCTGATTTGTAAGGAGGAACACAAGCAAGTCAAACTGGTCTGGAGGGATGGTGCTTAATTATATCTTATCTCTGATGAAGTACAGGGTGTTACTACTGGTTTGTGGAATGTGTTGAAACCCCTCATACCTCATTCCACACACCTTGCTGAGAGCATGTTGACTCTACCAAGATTAACAGACATATGTGGCAACTCAACGTTTCATCAGCATCTACGAAATCCCAGTAATCATTAAATCCCAGTAATCACCACAGGACTATATCTGTATGTAACATATGATGTACCTTTCAAACAAAACATCTTCAGTAATGGGTACAGCTGTAATTCCTGATTTAAGCACTCACTTTAAATGTAATGTGGGGGTATACACTATGTGTCCAAATTATGTATCCAGGCACCTAATTCTAGTTCTAATTAGTGAATTTGACTACAACTTGACTTCTGGATTGAGCTCTGGAGCAGTGGAACTGCATTCTCTGGAGTGATGGTGCACCATACAATAGCTTGGGATAAGGTGGAATCATAGAATCCTTTTATTGTCATTGTACTTGCATACAACGAAATTTAGTGTGTCACGCTCCAAGAAGAAACAATAAACAATAAAAAGAGCAGTAATATACAATATAAAATATAGATAGTTAAGATATTTACATATGAACAGTGCACTCAATGTGAAAATTGAATTCAACTACATCAACAGTTGCAATATAAATATAAATAAATAAGTTATGAATGTGTATGGTTGTGCAAAATACGCTGAACGTATAGGGTGACAGTATATGGAGGTAGAATTACACTATGGATATATAATATGGGTAACATAATGTGCCTAATCTCCAAAGTGAACAGGATTAGTCCAGAGGTAGTAATCAGTCAGTCAGTGAGATGTTTTGGAGGCCACAGCTCTTGGGAAGAAGTTGTTTATCATTCTGCTTGTTTTTGTACGGATGGCCCTGTACCGCTTGCCAGACAGACGGTGTCCCGGGTGTGTTGTGCCTCTGCTGATATCGTGAGCCTTCTTCTTTAGTCAACTGGCATGCACACTGTCTAGTTTGGGGAGGTAAGTTCCAATGATCCATTCAGCCGCCCTGACCACACGATACCGATCCTTCCTCTCTGAGACTGTACAACTGAAATACCCTATGATCATACAGTGGGAGAGCATACTCTCAATGGCGCTGCGGTAGAGTTTTTGAGGGAGCCGAGTCTGTTTCAGCTTGTTCAGGAAGTACAGTCTTTGGTGTGCCCTCATGCTTAGGTATGAGGTGTTAGGGGACCATGTTAGATGGCTGGTTATGTGGACTCCATAGAACTTCACTTTCTCTGAATGCAGTCAAATCCCAACTGCATTGTTTCAGCATCTAATGTATAGCCTTCCTCAAAGAGTAGAGTCTGTTACTTCAGCAAAGGGGGGCAAGCTCCTTATTAATACCCTCAGAAGAAATTATGGAAGATAAAATGTCTACAAAGTACCTATAACAAGCGGAAAATCAGGATCCTTTACTTGGCACTTACATTTGTAGGCTCGCCCTGTTTTTGCCTGGTTTTCCTATGATATTTTGTCCATTAAATATAGGAAAACAAATACACATGAACACAGAAGTAACACAAACATTTTTCCGTGTATTCCTGTGGTTGGAAAGAGGAAGATGACTCACATTATCAGGTTCACATTGCAGACAAGTCACCAATACCCCAGATGCATTCTGTCCATTCAGAGACAACGTCAAACACTGAACCAACCAATCACATTGTGAGTACAGGCGCTAAGTGGTCCAGGAGATCTGAGCTATTATAAGATCATTGTGTGCTCTGGTATGTTATCGGGCTCTCTGCTCTCATCCTTAATGCTTACAGGGTATTGTGTTACACTGTGGCGTGTGAGAGAGGTGTTTATTATCTGCTCTGTGTCTAATCTGGGCACAGCAGAGGAAAGCACACATACAGTTTAAATGTTTGGAATCGATGGTGTTAATAATACTAAACACTAATTTTAAAATAGATACATAGACAATCCCAGTCTTTCACATGTATTTGGTTGAAAACAATAAAGACAAGTTATGTCATGCTAATGAAAGCTATAAGAATATAAGAAAAGAATATTTTCCCATTCTTGCTTGATATAACACTTCAGTCTGGGGTCCCCACTTTTTAAATGGTTGGCAGGTCTGGACTGTAGGGACACTGCTGTAATGTGTGAGGAGTGAGACATGTCACTGTCTTACAGAAACAACATGGGGCATCCCACAAAAAGACATTATCTGCATGCCAACATATCTTTCCCCCTCCGTATTAAATGTGCAAATTATCTACCCCATTGGCACTTACAAGCCCCCAGACCATGATACATGCTTGTTTTGGAATTTTGCTCAGATGACAATCAGGACGATGCTTTTCCTCTGTGGGTTGGAGAACACAATGTCCATAAACAATTTAAAAGCTTGACTCATCAGACCACAGTACACATTTCCACAGTGCATCAATCCACTGGCCCAAGCTTTGGCACCGGGAAATCAGTGGCATTTCTGGATATTAATGATCTATGACTGTTGTTTTTTTAACAAAGCTAAACTCCACGGGTCAGTAGGATTTGAACTGGACTGGATTTGAATTGTGATTGGCCTGGATTTGTACCTAACTTAGGCACACGTTAGGATGCCTTGCTGAGATGCTAAACCCGCTCGAAGCCAGACAAATTTAGAGTGCTGTAGCTTGACAAAAACTTTTTATTATGTAATTATTATTTTATGATTTTATTTACTATTATTTTATTAGATTTTATTAAAATGATAAGTCATCCCAAACTTTGGAATAGTAGTGTACTCTGGTAAAACTATGGGAATGGCTGACAGCCTGTTCACAGTTTCAATACAACATATTGTATGTTACAAATCACACGCTTGCTGTCCTTTATTAAAGCTGATTCCAGTAGCCAAATGTTCAGTAATACTATAGATAAACATCCCCCTTGACTTTCAGCCAAGGCTTTCTATACAGGTCCTACTATGTGAATAGCATGTTCTATTGTCCTGCTGCACAGTTTAATTGTATCTACCACACACCTGCTCTGGTTTACTCAAGTTGTCACACCTGCTTTAGTGTGTAAAGCAGGAATTACTTCCTATTAGGAATGAGAAGGACATCCTACTATGGCACAGTACTACACACCCACCAAACAGCACACACATATGCTCACACTCTCAGATGACCAAGGGCATTCAGAATTACTGTACTCATTTATCAGAGATAAATGTCAGCAAGAACTCAACAGATTCATACCAGTTGCTGTAAGTGTTTGTATGTGTGTTTGTTTTTTTTTGTGCTTTTCAGAAATAAGTTCTAACTTTGTAGGAAAACCGTAGAAGGACAGATCTAGCATGCAAAGCCTGAGCTATCACAATGATCCTGACTTTGTGAAGTGTTTATATGAAAATTACAGTCCTGTGAAGAAGTCTTCTGTGAAGAAGTCAGAGATCGCTCTTACTTTATTTAATTGGCATTTGAAAAAGCTATTCAGTACATCACTCGTTTTCAAGAGCTTTTTCTCAAGCGATTACATGTATGACAACTTGCTCCACTCTCGCTTCAGATCTGAAAAAGGAAACATACTGTGGGCCTGAAAAGATGTGCCGCTGTCAGAAAACCCTTACTGAAAAGACAAAAAATGAGGATGATTAACAAAACTAACCAATCAAAACTAAGAAGTTGCTGGTGTTCTCAGAACAATGAACTGGGCACCTCAGAGTCCAGACCTCAACATCACTGAATGTGTTAGGGATTATTTGGATTGTGCTTTCTAAACTTTGAAACAAGCTTTCAATCATTGCAGAAATTCTTGAAAAGTAAGTCTCCAGGAAAGAATGGAAGCTGTAATAAAGGCACATTTGGACACCCCAAATATTTACTTGAGGTTTCTGTGTAATTTCTGTTGAATATATGTGTTTATGTTTTAAATAGATCTTTTTTCTTCTGACCCAGAGAAATGAACAACTTGTACTTAATTTGTTTAGCCAGGAAATGTGTGAAATCCATGAAATGCGGTCTCTGATTTTAGCCCAATCTTGTATATTGCCACTGTCCAAAGAAAAACAAGTATCTCCAAAATGGAAACTTAACAGGACAGGACAAAAACAAATTTTACTATAATGTAAGTCAATGGAACCACTTTTTTTCAAGCAGTTTTGGGGGATTTACATTGGTTGATCCATCATGAAATTTTCATACAGTGTAAACGGCAGCCGCTGCATTCAAATAAATCATAAAAGTAAAAATCAACAAAAACTGATATACATGTTTTTCATTGGGCACCGCTAATATAAGTAGTTACACACAGGACTGTATAAGTAATATACAGCATATAATTATATGCAGTAAATATCATTCATTACAATACTTATGTATGACCTTGTCCTAACACTCACTCTTAGATACCACTCTTCAACCATCTTCTTCATCAGTCACTGTTTTTTTTAACTGTGCTGGCCAGCTCTAGTTTCAATATCCTCACACCTGGCTTAGGGCTTCATAGTGGGAACATCTCTTCCCTCTCAAAGCCATCACAGTGATTGCTCACACGCTGACCAATCAGCACCGGCCCATCGGCTGCAGTATAAAAGTTCATATGGTGGGTTGGAGAGCAGACTGAGAGAGCAAGCTCAAGGGGTGCTAATAAGCACTCCCTAGTTTAGATCAGGCTTGTTTTGACTCTTGAGGACAGGAGGCACCTGCTGCTTACATTTGCTTTACTGGAGTTCTTCGGTGAGGTCTTCTGAAGAGCGGCGTCTGTACCAGTAAACCAGAAAACCAAAGATGAGCTCCAGTCTGGTGACATCTCTTGCCAGGGTTTATGACCCGAAACCCCTACACGGTCAGAAACACTCCAGCAATGGAAGAGGAGAAATCAAAAAAGCCTCTGCGACCACATCCTCGTCTTTCACCATGATTGAGAGACAGGTTGATGCGCTGACTGGTCAAATGGACAAGCTGCTCACTTTACAGGAGGCGGCCATGAGCCGACTGGATGTGATTATCCAAGAGAAAGCAGCGCAGCAAACTGATAAGGGGAATGTGGAGCACCTGTTGACTACCATGCATGCAGATATGAAAATCATGAAGGAACAAGCAGAGCAACAGGCCAGGAGGTTGGATGCTCTGGAGCGGCTGCTCAGTGGACTCCAGCATGCTGTCAGTTTCATTGCTGAGGTGCTCAAACACTCTCCACTGAGTGAGCTCCTGAAGAGCGCTCACACACAGGCTGGTGAGAGGGTGAGTGACCCGAACGGATGGACAGATAGACAGGTGGATGAAAGGATAGATGCAGTGAATAGAATCATCGAAGTTCTTGTGCTAGTTACTCACTTGGTCTGGAACATTTACGCTTCATGACGAATGTAATCTCAGCAAAGCCTGTAGAGACAGCTGACACTGAGTAGATTAACTGTCCCAGCATGTCTCTAAAGTTACTTTCCCAAGATAACCCACACTTGTATGTGAATGCATGAGCAGTTATTGATGTCTGTGAATGTATTTTTTGCCATTTTGCAGCTCTCTGTGACCTGCTTTTCTTAGGAGGGCCTTTGTTTTCAGGTTTGCATGTGTTTGCATGGTTTAAGGTGTTCTTCAGGAATTTTGCATACAGGTCAGTGATTCTATAATGTGTTCTGAACAGTAATTAGTGACATTTATAAAATTAGGATGATGTAGGTTCAGCAAATAGTATAATTTGTAACACTTTATATTGAGTGTTGACTAACTTACTAAGTAATACATTAATTAACTTGGAGTAATACATTAACAAAGGTTCCAATGCTTAACTAATGTTAAGTACAGATGCATCAACTACATGTTTACATGCTAAGTAAACATATAACAGTTTGCTTAACATTAGTTAACCATTGTTAATGTATTACTTCATGTTAACTAATGCCTTACTTCATGTTAGTTAGTCAACACTTAATATAAAGTGTTACCGTGAAAGCACATTAGGATTTTTATGAAATGGTAAATCATGGCTAATCTGTACTGTGTAAACGTCAGAGAACCTAATTCCTATGAAAATGGCCTTTATGTACAAGTTATTAATTTCACAGAAATTTCTGAAGAAATATTCAGAGGAGTTAATTAGATAATTCTCTTGTATTAAAAAAAATGTAAAGTAAATATAAAGTAAAAGAAAAAGAAAACAAAACAGGACTGCTAACAACTGTGCAAGAGCAGTAGCCCCCCTGAAACTACCACCATCACATAAACAGTACTTCAAGTTTTAAGAAGATTTGTTAACAGAAATGTAATACAGTATATACATATATAGTTTTCATTAGTGTATAATTACCTGTAACTACAAATCACTGTGTCACGTTGGTTTACAGTGAGCCCTAAATATCTACATAGAGGTCAGGTCTTCTTTCAACAGAGGAGAGCTGCAGTGTTTCTACTACATAATTTGTTCATTCTACCCAGAATTAACAAATTACGAATGGTCTGTAAAGAGTGCCTTTCACAGTTCATGTTTTTACATCAAAGCCGCAGCTTGAATTTGTTGGTGCTATAGCCCCAGCTGGAAGACGTAGAAAGAAGAAGAATCCTTGTCAAAATGTCCTACTATAGTTAAAATTCAGTAGCTCTATGCAAAAAACTCCAGGTAGGATGTTTTGAAAGCTTAAAACTCCTTATTAAAACTACTTCCAGCAATACAACTATAAGCCTGAGGTCAGCTTCTTGTTCACCAGCTGTTTGCAAATTTTCCAATGAAAGGATGTGTAGCTGTCAAGAAGCTCTCTCTTACTGAGAAAATAGAAATACACAAAAATGGTGTTATATTGATAGAACAGCTCATTTGTGTGATATTATTATTGATTATTTGCCCATTCCCACTTTCCTTATCTGTCCAGGTGAAGGAGAAGGATAGTGTAGAGAAACCAAAAGTATGCTTAAAAGGCCTGAAATCTCAGAAGAAGAAGAAGCCTCCAGACGTAGCAGGTAACAAAACATTTCCAGTATCCCTTTTTAGACTCAGTGCCCAAAGTGTACTGTTTTACATATCAGTGGTGATCTTCACTGGCACTTTGGTCCAGTGGAAGTTCTTTTTGAGCCAATGCAGTTTAGACAGATTTACATACTGTTGTCTTCATGGAAATCTGAAAGTCCAGACAATTCTGACTTGATCAAACATAGTATGATGCAAAGCAGCACCCTTGAGATTGAGGACCAGATGGTGGTTGATGCTTAACACCATGATCTTTGCCTGCTTGGTTTCCGTTCAGATGCAGCCCAGGCTGACTTGGAGGAAGTGCAAAAGCTTAACCAGCAGAACACTGAGCTTTCTCATGGCAACACTGAGACCACGACTAGGGCAGCAGAACTCCTGAACTTGATCAGGGATGAACAAGAACCACAAGCGGAGAAGGAGAGAGAGACAGAAAAGGAAGTACATGAGGCAGAGGAAGAAAAAGAGGAGGATAAAGATTTACTTGCTGAATTAAAGTTGGATGATACAGTAGAAGGGCAGAGGGATGTTAGCAAAGAAGAAGAGATGGAGAAGACAGAAAAAACAGAGAACCTGAGTTTGCCAGAAGTGCTTCCTGTGCTCTCCCCACCCTCCGAAGTTAGTGAAGACAGCACAGTCTACCAGGAAAGGTATTAAAATTTTGGAACCCTGGGGAACACCTTTAGAACCCTGGGGAACACCTTTTTATGTACCATATCACCCTTTCTGATGCATTCTATCTCAACTTCTCCATCTTTTCTTTTGTTTGTTTTTGTGTGTGTGTAGCTTTGAAGAGAATGTGGATTTCACTGGCAGCACAAAGCGGCGAGTCACTAATGAGAACGTGGAGAAAGATGACCTCAAAAAAAGCAGAGTGGAGGAGGCATCAGAGGAGGTTCAGAAAAGTGAGAAAGAAGAGAAGCCAGAATTAGACTCTGCAGAAGTGGGACCAGAAGAAACAGAAGAGGAGAAGAAAGAAGGAGAGCCAACAGCTGAGGAGTATATAATTGGTAGGGGAATTGCATCAGTATGATTTACATAAGACTACTGTGGATTTACCTAAGACTACCTGTTGATCTAAAACCACTCCTTTCTGCTCTGTCCTCCAGATTGCTCGCCTCCACCACCTGCACCTTTTGAGCACCGTGTGGTGACGTCTAAAACCCATCAGATAGCTACATACTACATGATCAACAGAGAGGAAGTGCTTGGGGGGTGAGTTACAGAGCAACACACAGAAAATATAAATCGATGGTTAGATGGATGAAAGGAAGGCATTACAGTAGACCCTGCCTTTTAAACTTTTCAAGTTACACACAGTAGGTGGATTTAATTCAACAATCCTGTATATATATATATATATATATATATATATATATATATATATATATATATATATATATATATATATATATCTCTTACATGCAGGACATACTCTATGCTAATGCTAACTTTTGCTAATTGCTCCATAGAATTCTAGCTGACAAGAAGTATGTTAGCTATTTGAGCCATTTTAGAGTAAATACAGACGTCCAAAGCTTGTAAAAGGCATCATACGTTTTATTTGAACACCATAAAGACATATTGCTATAAAGCTGCTGCTTCCAGAAGGCCTAGATTGATGTTGTTCTAGAAAAAGTGGTCCTACACATTGTAAATACTACACGCTTGTAAAACCAAGCATGATTAATTTTGGCAGAGTAAAACCAAGCATGTAACACACTATCATTTTCTAAATATGCTAATTACTATATGTAGTGTAATGTAATATGCTAGTGGTAAATGTGACGTTTTAGCTCTTTGGTTCAGCTAACTGAAGTCGTAACCAATGGGAGAGCTCACTTGATTGTGTCTAGATATTATCCAGAAAAAAATCTTGATTCAACAACAAGCAAAAAGAACACTATCATAGCTATAACCTAAACATGTTCAAAATATGACCTAGGAGTGTCCATAACATTCATTTAAAACCACAGGTTACAGACAGTATTCATGGCATACAGTACTCAAGTGTACGTTTACAAATACGTCGAAAATAGTGTAGGACAGACAACATAGAAGGCAGAGACAAGGCAGGGAGGGAGGGAGAGCAAACTGCATCAGGTCTCCTGGGCCTGGCGATATATTTTTACTGCAGTGAAAGGAAATCCCAAAAGGACGAGTGGAGCTTGAGGGCCTAATCCACCACTACTACTGTTAACTCCTTCCTGTGTCTACATAAAGGATGGTCATGGCATTGTGACAAATACAGAGACTGTTGAAATGGTATACCTTATGTATGTACAGTATTATGACTGTCACTTCAAAGCCTATTCCTAAATTTCCCTCACTTTTTATTTACTGTATATCACAATTTGAAAACACTAGCTGTACTTTACATTTGTAACACTGGGTGGACTAACCAGATACTCACAGGTGTTATATTAAAGGGAGGTTAAATAACAACCCAGCTAGGAATGATTTGTTCTAAAAATGTTCTGAGAACAGGAAGTTTTCTTTTGATTCCCAGAAAGTTCTTTCTAAAGGTAGGACAACTTTCTCCAAAAACATGCTGTCATCTCAGGTCTCAGTAACATCCATAAAACATTTTCCGAATGTTGTACTGAGAATGAATTCTTCTTTTATCAGGTAACATTATCTGTGGCTCTGACAACATCCTCAAACATCCTCTGAACACTGCAGTTAAAACGTTGTCTTAGTGAACATTTAACCTTAAAGGAACATTATCTGTTATGTTTAATTATGAACATCTTTAAAACATTTTTTGAACATCAGACTAAAACACATTCTTTAAAACCTCGGTAGAACTTGTAGGTAACATTAGCCAAAGTTTTGGGAACATCCACTGCTAGCTGGGAAGGAGCAAGTAAGTAGGTACAAAGGCAGGAGTTAACCAGCAAGCTAACATCAAGGCAATCAAAATAGACATGGGCAAAACAAAGTCAAACCAGAAAAGAGGCAAGAGTCAAAACCAGAAAACCTAACAACCAGGCAAGCAAACTAGAAGGGCAAACCAAGAGAGAGAAAACAATATACAAACGAAACAGGTGCATATACAAACTGGCAAATGAAACACAGGTAAACGGGGAAAACAGTCTCTGATTGGAGGTTTGCGGGCAGGTGATGGTGACATCACAGAGAGGTGCATCATGGGAACTGTAGTTTGCAGCAAGCGTGGCAGGGGAAGAACCTGGAAGTTTGACAGTACTATAAAAACCTTCATTGATGAATAGACCCGTAGAAATGACTTTCCATTGTATTAATGTACATTAAAATTACATTAATACAACATAATGATTCTGGAGATGTGAGGTTTTGTTATGGTAGCAAAGCTATACACACAATGTATTTAGGTAAAAATAGATTGGATTTGTTCAAGTAGATCATTTGAAATAGGACACTGTTATACTCAAGTTTGACTTATTTTGGTGTGAAATGTGTTTGGTTTTGTTAGAGGGCGCTTTGGAATGGTGCATAAGTGTGTGGAAAAGTCCTCTGGTCTGACACTGGCAGCTAAGATCATCAAAGCCAGGAGTCAGAAAGAGAAGGTAAATCATATTCAAATGAGCAGCATGATTTATTACAGTATTATTATTGTGTGTCCCTGCTGGTAATATGTACTGCATACTACACCAATCTCAGTGTACAGGAGATTAGAACAGCAATAGATAGAGTTGACATGATACCATATTTTGTTTTTCCAACCCTGAAACTATTTATTTTCTTTAAGAACTACTGAGCTTGAAGTATTGAACTAATGAATTAGTTTCAGTTGAAGCACATAACACAAAAAAGTGTTTTGTCCTCTCTGCTAATCAATTCAGTGGTTTCTGATGATACCTGGTATCGGATCAGTGTCATCTCTAGATAAAAGTAATAAAATAAATAAAAGTAATCTTCTCATTTAAATCTAAAGTCCTATTTGGATGGGATTACTTTTATATAAGGAGGTGGTTCTCTCAGTCGCTAAAATCAGTAATGTTCCTGTCCTATCTCATGTGTAAAACTCAGAAGATGCTAAAATTGCATATAAAGGTTTAATCTCATGCAGTGAAGATGACTGTTAGCCATGAATTCCCAAGCATATGACAATGCTATTGATACTTTGCCTTCACTTACGATGGCAAGGTAAATGGTAAGAGTACCCAAATAAATCAAATGTTTGAACAAGCTTTCTAGTCTTTTCTGGAGTAACTGTGGGGAGTAAATTGAGTTGCCACTCCCATCTCTGTCATTTATACTGAGATCTTTTATAACCCACATTGCAGACATCTTGTGGTAAACTGTCATTACTCCATCTTCCCATGGAAAACTGCTCCTGTCTGTATGGAGCTTATGCCTGGGACGTTTTAAACTCTAAATACACACAACTCTGCCTCCTCTGACTGAGATATATAATTTAGCAGACAAATGAATCTGATTTGTGATACCTCTCTCATTAGGAGGTGGTGAAGAGTGAGATTGAGGTTATGAACCAGCTGAACCATGCTAACCTGATCCAACTCTACGCAGCTTATGAATCTCGATATGATATTACTCTTGTCATGGAGTAGTAAGTAAACCCCCCTACAAACACACACACACACACACACACACACACACACACACACACACACCAGGGGGCCATTACATAGCTACTACTATCTTAAATCTAACACTAACCCTAAGCTTAACTTTAACCTTATCATTATCCTTACTCTAACCTTGATCTTCCCCTCACCTTAAATTTGAATGATTTACATTTACCAGCTTGTGTCCCCACAACATGAGTATATGAACAAGTATTGGTCCCCACAATGTAGCATAAACCTTTCCCACACACCCATTACTGACACTGGAATTCAAATACACATACACTGTTTGTACTAACTATATAGAAATGCACTGTCAATAGAATACAATTCTGAGGGGGAAAGCCTTGAGTAAATACAGACGTCCAAAGCTGTAAAAGGCATCATACGTTTTATTTGAACATCATAAAGACATATTGGTATAAAGCTGCTGCTTCCAGAAGGCCTAGATTGATGTTGTTCTAGAAGAACAAGGCTGTGGGTCAGTGGGAGTGGGACTCTGGAGTAATAGAGCTCCATCCAATACCTCTGTGATGAGTTAGAGTGGTGTTTGCAATCCAGAACTACTCATCCAGCATCAGTACCTGATCTTACTAAGGCTCTTGAGGCTGAATGCAAGTAAATCTTAATAGCAATGTTCCAACATCCAGAGTAAAGCCTTTCCAGAAACATAGATGCAGCATAGAGGAAGATGTCAAAGAATTGTCTCCAATTTCTCACAACAAGCACTGCAACATCATGATCATGTGCCAGGTTCTCACATTTGTAGGATTTGTAGGTAGGTTGTAGACCGAACAATATTGATTTCAGCAGATAATCAGGTGTCCACAGATGTTTTGGACACACAGTGTATGCAGATATAGACTGAGGATTATGTAAAGAGAGGAGAAGTCTATATTCTGTGGTGGCCTACCTACAGTTGTGTGTACGTGTGTGTGTGCAATCTTAGCGTTGAAGGAGGAGAGCTGTTTGACAGAATCATTGATGAAAACTACAAGCTGACCGAGCTGGACACAGTGCTCTTCATCAGACAAATCACTGAGGGCCTGCAGTACATGCACAAGATGTACATACTGCACCTCGACCTGAAGGTACCACATGTTCACCAGTCAACATCCACACATCAATCATAAATTAAGAAGCTAAGAACATTTGATCTGAATGGATATGGATCCTTTGCTTTTTTCTCAGCCAGAGAACATACTCTGCGTTAGTCGAGAAACGAATAAAATAAAGATCATTGACTTTGGCTTGGCAAGGAGGTTAGTATGTTGATAATTTATTTCATTAAGAAACTGTAAACCCATCACCTACACTCGTCCCCACTCTCCTTTTAAGCTCTTATTCTCTCTGTTCAGATACAAGCCCAGGGAGAAGCTGCGGGTGAACTTTGGCACGCCTGAGTTTCTGGCTCCTGAAGTCATCAACTATGAATTTGTCTCCTTCCCAACAGATATGTGGAGCTTAGGAGTCATTACATACATGCTGTGAGTCCCAGCTCTTGTCCTTTTGATTTATTCCTAGCACTTAAATGGATTTAAAACCAGATAAATGAGATGCTTTCGTAAATACTCTTTGGCAAGATTTTCAAGGGTCACCCGAGTTTGCATTTTAACTCAAGTAAGTGGGTTTTTATTGTACTTTTTCACCACCACCACATACAATCACAAAGGATTCGATGTATGCGTTATTGCAGTTAACCTCTTAAACTCAGGATTATTATCGACTATGTAGTCTTGAGATTTATTGTTCGGTAACTACTATAAAGTATCGAGCAGTTACCATGAAACTAATGTTTAAATTATGTAGTTATGTGAGATTAAAGTTTCTATTTAAACTATAAAAGTGTACAGAATGGTTGCACAGCTGAAATGGTTCCCAATTCCTGTTAGGCTGTGGCTGCTATGGGAGGAACGAGGGATGAATAAACAACTTATAAAAGGGTGCGGGGCAGTATGGATTAGAGTTTGGGGATCTGCCCTGAGTGAGTACATGCAGTTTGGCAGCTGTGGGTTAACGGAAACAATAGGGTTTGGGTGGGGCCGAAAATGAATGGGACCATATGATACCATATCATGTAATATTATTAAATTTGAGTGATATTTTTAACAGTGTATGTAATAGAGTGAATTTTGCATTTTTTTGTGCAATTTATATATGGTATGGTATGCACAGAGGACAAAAAGGGCCTACTTTATTTAAATATTAACATCATATTCTTGAAATAGTTCAATGTTAATAAGTAGTAAGTCAGAATGCAGTTAGAATGACTGGTAGTAAAATTTCAGTTTGACTCATGTCTGGACCAGGGTTAACATTTTGCTGTGTCATTGCTGTGCCCTGTTCTCATGTGTTGTTAGCTCGCTGTTCCTTAACACAGTTGCAGCGGTTAAGGCTTGTTTGGGAGCAGCAGTGTGCCGTGACTGATGTTGTGAGTCTCAGTACAGGAACCAGTTACACAGGTCTTGCTGTGAAAAGCTGTGTGTTCTTTCCTTTCATTTGAACTTGTTCCGGAGTTTGACTGTCAAATCATCTTCCACAAAGTTCGCAGTGCGCATGTCCTAAACGTTAGCCCTTAGCTAAGCGTGGTTCAGGTTAGTAAATATCAGTAATATATCAGTTTCCAATGTTATGTCACAAAGAAACCACAATGTGGAAATTCAGTTTCAAGACATTCCCTGGCCTGGAAAACCTAATTTCTATATTGCATGACGTTTCTTGGATCTTCATGGCTGTACAAACTATGCTTATCACGTGCTAAGGCTTACTAGTTGGTACGTTATGGAAAGCAATGCAAAAGTTAGCAGTGAGGAATGGAAGACTTGACCCACTGGCTGGTGCTGGCGTTAAAGAGGTTAATTTCTTAATAACCTAACTAACAACCAACAACATGATTTTTGTGTTCAAAACAAAGTAGATACTCAAACAATGCATTCTTAGTTGTGATTAATCACACTTGTTGATTAGATGTGTTAATTGCTTGTTTACAGATTGAGCAGTCTGTCTCCTTTCTTGGGTGAAGATGATAATGAGACACTGAATAACATCCTGGAATGCAAGTGGAGCTTTGAAGAAGCGGAGTTTGCAGATATCTCTGAGGAGGCCAAAGACTTCATCACACGCCTGCTTGTTAAGAGCAAGAGGTACAGTGTGTATGTGTGTTTGAAAGTAATTTTCGAGATGAATGGAGTATTTACTATTTCTTTATTCTTGCATATGATCAATGAGTGGTTGGTGTTGGGGCTCCAGGTGGAATGTTGCGACGGGCCTGACACCATAATAAATAAATATGCAAACGATTGATATCTGTTCTGTTTATTGAGCTCAGTACTAGTGCTGGTACCAATCCTAATCTTATCAGATGCTGCATCACCATGGTTTGATAAGAATAAGAACCATGGTTTGTATGATATGAATATTTATGTCCTGTAGTTGGAGGATGAGTGCATCTCAGTCATTAAAACATCCCTGGCTCTCGGACCGGTCTCTTCACTACCGTCTACATCAGAAAGTAAGCATTTCTGATTTGCTAACACATGCAATGCTTTGTAGTGTGAGCTATTATAATGCTGACAAATATGTTTTTGCTGCAGAAGAACAAGTGCCACTCCACCCATGCTCCTCCACCAGAGAGCTAAACAGGTAACACTACACCTGTCTACACACTTTGCCATACTGTTACTCCTCATTACTCACTTGCATTTCTTTAGTGTTGTATTACAGCTCACTTACCTTTGTGGTGTTTGTTTTACCTTTTTAACAGATAGTGCCTTTAATCCTCCTGGAGTCATGATGTCAAACTGGACCAACAACATTGTACCTGAATGGCCACTCAGCTGCTATACAACAATGAACACCTATTACACAACCACCACACATGCAGGCTACTGCGCAAGTGCAACATGACTAATGCATGCTTAAAGTATATGAGTTAACTTAGCACATCTGCTCACTCTAGCCTATATTATGTATACCTTATAGAGCCTAGTGTCCCAACCATTAGGTTAGGTAGAAGTGTCCATCTGCTGCTATGTATTAATGCTAGATTGGCTTATTGAGTGCTCCACTTGCTTCATCTGCCATACGCACAATTCTACTGCAGTACATAAGCCATCATTTATTTATCAAGTCTTATTAATGTTACACTGAATATTCTATTTATTTTGTTTGTGTGATATTCATAAGGGCATGTAAAAAGTTGTTGTTTACTATATCAGTATATAGGTTTTGAAAATAAACACTGAACAATGTACTGTAAATTTTCACTTGAATATCTTTTCAATTGGCAAAATCCCTCCAGTGAACTATGTGTGTTGTTATGGCTGAAAGCATATGCACCATGTGTACTAACCCGAAGATGTTTCCCTACAGGTCCAACGTTAGGAGACACCTAGCAGACAGGGAGTAGAGGATTTCAGAAGCAATCCAATTGCATATCCGTAATGTCATATGTCGGATGTCTATTATTCTAAAATTCTGGACAATAGTGAAAAATAAGGAAAACCCGTCTAGAAAAAGGGGTAATTTTTTGAGTGACAGTGTAGGTCAAAACTAATTAGTTGACAGTGATATATTTAACTGAGACATCTGATGCTTTTTGTACTGTAAATACTGTATGTTCAGCTCTCTTTATGTAGTCATTTTCATGCCATGTCGCATAACCAGCACCCAGGTGTGCTACTACATGATATATATTTCAATAATGAACATGGATAAGGCCTTATTTATCTCTGTTTACATCTTATTGTTTAAAACAAAAAGAACACCGTTAGGGGGATGCTGATCTGAGACATAACTTCTTTACTTTAATATTCACATGTGGCGTGTTAGATTAGGCTTTAAGCTGAACTCTTGTGGGGGGTAGATCTCCAGGCACAAATGTTCTTGGTGCCCCTGAGGAATACTCTAGCATTGTTTTTTAACCTTATCTCTATCCACTGCACCTGTACCGCTAATTACTGTTGACAGTAGTTCGGATGCATTTCCTTGTCCTTAGAAAAGAACCTAAAACCTGTTCTACAGCTCACTAATATTCTGAATTCTGTGTATCAAATAATCGGTTGATAGATCTAACTATAAGACGGATTTCAAACCACAAGCTATATATTGCTCTAGACTTACATACAAAAGACTTGCTCTTTTTGTAAAGTGGATTTCAGGAGTTACTGTTACATTCAAGTGGTGTAGTGTAGTGGATAACACTACTGCCATCCACATAGCTGACTGGGGTTTGATCCTCTGTCTGGACGAAGACACTGTGCTATAGCATGCAAATCTATGTGCAAAACTCCTAACGCTATATTAGCCTACCTCTGTGACATAACGGAAGTGACTGCCATAAACATTTTTGGTATACCTGTGTGATCAGTGGAAAATTTCCTCGTCCTGGAAAACTAATGCCAGGTTTGAAAGAATGAGTTATACAGATTTACTGCTAAATTTACAATTACTTTTGACTGACCTGTAGCAGTCTAATAGATATGTGTTTTGCATACATGTCTTGGTACCAGTAAACACAGTGAAACTCGCCTGTACACTACAGATGTGACAGATAGAGATTAGGTTGAAAGATGTTGGAGTGTTCATTTAACATAATGTGAGACTGGAATGCTGCCGCAAGCTCTGTAACCTAAACCTCAACTCACCTTCCATGAAGGCAAACCCATCAACAGAACACTACCTATGTTTTAATGTTAGTTAGAGCCATTCAGTCTTTCTGATCTGTATCCAAAATTTACTTGAAATGCAAAGTTTTGTGTAGAGTGTGTATGACTTGAGGACTGTAAGAGGGAGTCTAAATCAGGTAGGAACACATCAGTGATCAAAAATGTACATCTCTGAGACTATTGCTATGTAACAGTATTAAGATGCCTGTTGAGTGTACTCAACATGTTATCGTTGTTGTCATGATCATACAGACTAATTATGTTGTGTTTTTAACATGTAGTTCATTTCTTTTTTCCACTGTAGTGTTTGTTGTCGCGAACTTCTTTTATTCTGTTTGGTTTGATGTATGGTGGAATATAAAAAATTAACTTATGCTAATTAAATAAAGAGGGAAGACAACAGTAAGAATGGGGTCCTTTGGAAGTTTGTTGTTTTAATGATTGAAAAAGAATCTAATGTTAGAGCTGAAAAAATTGCTGGCAACAGCTTAGTAAAATTACTTTGTCACTTAGTATGTAGTGGCTTGAATAAATTCAGATGCACCACTAATCCTTTAATCCAAAATGTTATTTGCTAGTAGCATAAAAACCCTTTCAGTTTTATTCTTGCATGTTGTGGAAGGAGTATAAAATGTGATTTTTAGATTCAATTTTTTGCATTGTATTGTTGTTCTTTTGTTATTTATCTATTTTGGCATTTCCTCAAGACAGTACAACATGCAACAATCTTTTTTTTCTGATTTTTTTAACTAACTATGTTTTTTATTTAGATAGAAGTTCTTGCAGTTTCAAACTGAAGTTAGGTTATGTATGTTGAAAACAGGGGCCAAACATTAAATCAGTTATCCTAGTTTGAAATAGTGGACTGAAAATGTCTCACTTGCAGCTTTACCATTTTCTAAAAGGGTTAGAGTTTTTAGGTTTTTTGGCTGTTATCCGTTCTCCCACAGTTTACAGCAAGTATACAATATCTCTCACTCTCTCTCTCAAATTCTAAACTGGATAATCTCACTGGGTTGTGGGATGTGCTGTCCTAGTGTTCAACGGGCAAAGGGCACGAAATACCCTGGACAGGCCGACAATCCATCGCAAGGCAGGCAGACAAACAGACATACACATCCACTTACACAATCACACCTAGGGCCAATTTAGCATCTCCAAAACACATAACTGCATGTCTTTGGACTGTGGGTAACCCATGCAGACACGGGGAGAACAATGTAATATCATGTATACCGATATATTAAATTGCCATGATGTTGCCCATTGCTTTATTGTACTATATGTATTATATTGTAGCATCAGCACAGAGTAAGATACAGAAGGGGGCTCTTGCCAGTTACCCTTGGGCTCATGGAAGGGGGATTTCTCACCAGTCTGCTGGGGGCACTATGCCTCTTCTGACATCACTGTACTACAGGCTTAGAAAGAGACACAGGAGATACCATGATTCTGTTGGAAGTGAGCGATCTTTATTGAACACCAGCAGAAAGGTCACCACCAGCAACATGCTTCACACTACTGGCGACCCATCCACACACAAAAAACAAAGAAACAACCCATATCCACCATTAGAGAATAGCTTTTACATGTGTCAACTTTACACATGTGTATCCAGGCAATGCATGTTTAAATTCCATATAAAATGTGCATTCTCAAGTGTCAATATTTTTTATTCTTACTATTATTACTATTTTATTTTGCAAATAGCCATTTGTATTGTAACACAAAGACACCAGTATACACAAAACCCCAACACCTACACCCCATGCAAGTGTAAAACATGAACAGAGACAGAACAAAGAAAAAACAAAGAAAGAAAGAAAAACAAACAAACAAATAGTACAAAACAGAGAATATCATCAGGATTTAAATAAAATTTAAAAGCTATAAAATAACAATGGATTTATGAAATGTCCTGCTTTACTCCGAGCACAAGTTCACTAGTGTAGAATGTCTGGTTGAAGTTCACAGCACTGTCTAACAAGCTATGTCAGGTATGTATTAGCAGTACTCAGTATTAATCATAAACTTTAGATGATAAATTATTAATTGTATCAATTGTGGCGTAGTTGCCTGATTGTGTTATACATTTGGAAAATGCTGTGAAATTTCACAACGTCCAGCTTTTTTGTGTGTAGAAGACGCTGATGTCACTACAAGCTTTGTTTGAACCGGTGCGGCCACGTGCCGAGTACGAGAAAGTCGAGTAAAACAGCTTGATCCGGCCTGAGGAGCTACGCCTAAAAGGGCGAGAACGTCTGTTCTCCGCTTGTACCGTTGATGTCCTGTAGTAGGCGCTGTGCGATTTGCACGAGGTAAAGTAAAACCATTTTTCCTCTCTTCCTCCGTATTTATCGTCTCCGCGTCACCGTAATGCGTCACCGGTTTGCTCCTCGCTGATTGGTCGCTCGCAGCGAGCTCTTGATGTGTCGCTCGCGCAGCTGAGGAGTTTTAGCACGCGCATCTGTTGACGGCAACAGAAGCAGAGATTCCAGCTGAGCAACACCGAAACCCCGCCGGTAGATATAGACCATGGCTGAATGCGCCGCGAAATCTGGAGCCTGTACCGCCAATGGCGAAGCGAGCAAGGCCAGAAAGGTCGCCATCATCACCGGCATCACTGGGCAGGTAAGCAGTGCCTGTTTAGCTACAGTAACAGACCAGGACATTTGGCTTATCGTCGCATCCCTCCTGAACTCTCATGACATGTAATTTCCTAGCGAAATCATGGACTCGTAACCTGGTTCTGGGAGTGTTAGCATACGGACCGGTTTAACGAGCTATTGTGGTTTGTTTTCGTTTGTAGCCTCTTGTCCTGTGTTCGTTCAACACAGCCGTCTGACCGAACACTTTTCGTAAACATTTAACGTTAGACAGCGGGTTGTTTTTTCTCTCTTAACTTTACGTGTAAACGTGAACAGGTTCTATCGCATTTGTGTCGTTGAGTATGACAAGCTCCTCGAGACTTCAGTTTTCCTGTCAACGCTTCCTTGTCGTGTAAAAACATTTTCCTCGTCATTAAAAGTGCTGAGTTTATCTTTCTGTACTATAGCTTTGTGACTGTTTCTACTGCGGAAGCACTAGCTACACAAATAAAACTGAATTGAATAGAATTTAAATAGAAGTTGGTCGCTTTTGCTTAAGCGCACCGAGCGACAGTTAAAGAAGGAAACATTCAAAAAATAATGCTCACACGCTTCTGTCTGTTGTGTGATCAACGGTCGGAAACACTCGGTTCGGTTCGGCTATTCGCGGTTCGGTTTATGACCATATGTCTTCACCAACCGCCTCAGAGGTTCCTTGGCTCAGAGCTCCTCGGCCTGACGTGGAAATTAGAGAGCAGGAGGGAAAGTAGGGTCTTGTTTGCATGTCCGGTTTCCCTGTAGCAGGAATGGGTGTGTAGTGTTTGCATTAGTGACTTTATGGTTCAAAGGAACTAAAACGTCTTTTATCGTCTTTTATACAGTAAAAAATATATAGTCACAGTATGGCAGCTAGGGCTGTCGATTATTTCAGCAGTCGAGTATTCTACCGATTGTTCTATTGCTTAATTGAGTAATCAGATAAGAAATATTTGTTTTATTAAAATGATATAGCAGATATACAAATATGAAAATAAAACACTAATGGGAATATACGTGCTGACCTACTCACTGCAATCAAACTAAACTGAAATAACTGCTGGATCTACTCAATACATTCAAACTAAACTGAATATACCTGCTGATCCTACTCACTGCACTCAGACCAAACTGAATATACCTGCTGACCTACTCACTGCATTCAGACCAAACTGAATATACCTGCTGATCCTGCTCACTGCATTCAGACCAAACTGACTATACCTGCTGACCCTACTCACTGCATTCAGACCAAACTGACTATACCTGCTGATCCTACTCACTACACTCAGACCAAATTGAATATACCTGCAGGCCCTACTCACTGCACTCAGACCAAACTGAATATACCTGCTGACCCTACTCACTGCACTCAGACCAAACTGAATATACCTGCTGGCCCTACTCACTGCACTCAGACCAAACTGAATATACCTGCTCACCCTACTCACTGCACTCAGACCAAACTGAATATACCTGCTGGCCCTACTCACTGCACTCAGACCAAACTGAATATACCTGCTGATCCTACTTACTGCACTCAGACCAAACTGAATATACCTGCTGGCCCTACTCACTGCACTCAGACCAAACTGACTATACCTGCAGACCCTACTCACTGCACTCAGACCAAACTGACTATACCTGCTGACCCTACTCACTGCATTCAGACCAAACTGAATATACCTGCTGACCCTACTCACTGCACTCAGACCAAACTGAATATCCCTGCTGACCCTACTCACTGCACTCAGACCAAACTGAATATACCTGCTGACCCTACTCACTGCACTCAGACCAAACTGAATATACCTGCTGAACCTACTCACTGCAATCAAACTAAACTAAAAATACCTGCTGGATCTACTCAGTACAGTCAAACTAAACTGAATGTACCTACTGAACCTTCTTACTGCAATCAAACTAAACTGAATGTACCTGCTGAACCTACTTACTGCCATCAAACTAAACTGAAAATACCTGCGGACCTACTCACTGCAGTCAAATTAAACTGAATATACCTGCTGACCCTACTCACTGTATATACCTGCTGATCCTGCTCACTGCAGTCAAACTAAACTGCATATACCTGCTGATCCTGCTCACTGCAGTCACACTAAACTGCATATACCTGCTGACCCTACTCACTGTATATACCTGGTGACCCTACTCACTGTACTCACTGTATATACCTGGTGACCCTACTCACTGTATATACCTGGTGACCCTACTCACTGTACTCACTGTATATACCTGCTGACCCTACTCAATGTACTCGCTGAATATACCTGCTGGATTGGTGCATATTATGAAGAGGAGCAATTTTTTAACTGAACTGAAAGATTTGCCTGCTATCAAACTAGAGGACATAAGTAACTACTCTCTCCTTCAGACATCCTTCTACTCAAGAAAATAAATGAAATTATTCAAAAGTATTGAGCTTTTTTGTTAGCCGTTTGGTCAGCCTCGCAACCAAGGTGCTCAACAATGACTGTTGTTTGGTTTTCTTTTTATTGTCCTGTGGATTAACCTGCCAACAAACATTCAACGCTGTGGTGCCTCCCGACACCAAGACTATCATCTTAATAATAACATGAATGTGAAACTTAGTTAACTTGGAGACATCATAACTAGCCACCATATTGATTTATGTTCTTAACTAGCCATTACATACAGGGGTTGGACAATGAAACTGAAACACCTGTCATTTTAGTGTGGGAGGTTTCATGGCTAAATTGGACCAGCCTGGTGGCCAATCTTCATTAATTGCACATTGCACCAGTAAGAGCAGAGTGTGAAGGTTCAATTAGCAGGTAAGAGCACAGTTTTGCTCAAAATATTGCAATGCACACAACATTATGGGTGACATACCAGAGTTCAAAAGAGGACAAATTGTTGGTGCACGTCTTGCTGGCGCATCTGTGACCAAGACAGCAAGTCTTTGTGATGTATCAAGAGCTACGGTATCCAGGGTAATGTCAGCATACCACCAAGAAGGACGTTTTCCTCCACCAGCATCACGTAGTGACCTGGACACTATCCTGCAAGAAGAATGGCTTAAAATCCCTCTGACCACTGTGCAGGACTTGTATATGTCATTCCCAAGACGAACTGACGCTGTATTGGCCGCAAAAGGAGGCCCTACACCATACTAATAAATGATTGTGGTCTAAAACCAGGTGTTTCAGTTTCATTGTCCAACCCCTGTATATATATAATTAACCTTTGGAATCTGCACGTTCATCTCTTATAAAATCCGAATCTCAAGGCCAGCTGCTTCCTTGGCAGAGCGATGCAGTGCTTACAGTGGATCTTGACTTCATCTGCCAGGCCTAAAAGCCTCCCTAAATGGGGGCTAGTGGGTAATAGCACAGTGTATGGTCACACTGGAGGTACAAAGGGCATACAACATTGTTGTGAATTTGACAAAAGTGAAATGATAAAGTATAAATATAGAATAAGAATGTGCTGCGACAATGCTGCAAGTTGAACAAATGTTTATGTTGGGCTGTTTTAGTTAGGTTCATTTATTCGTAGGACTTTTATGTTGAAGAGCCTGTATATGGGTGGATTGGTGGAGGGTGGAGCAGAAGGAGGTGTTTTTAGCTGTAAGCACTTTTGTTTGCGCCATTATTTCATTTTTAGGCTATGGTACCCACTAAACTTGTTTGACCTGCCTAGGCCACCTAGCTCTGTGTCCCCATTGTTTACTAAGGTGTGGTTGTGAGAACGGTTTGGAAACAACAATAAGATGGGTTACTGAACCCACAGTTTTTACATTCTCTGTTGCACAATAGTGAACCAGGTACACCTGGCTCTTCATAGTAACTGGAAGCTTCAGTAGTTCTCAAATATCAGAGACCAAAAAGGAATTGGCAGTACCAATGCCCTCAAGCACTGTTTTGTTTGGTGGAGAGGGCACCGTATACAAACACTATGCTGCCTGGATGGTTATTTCAGGTTTTTATTAAACTGTATTTATTTATTTTTAATAAATTCTTGACCTACTTTAGTGCAAAGCCTGCTTATGACTACTTGCCACTACTAACCACAGTTTTAGGAGCAGAGGTAGGTGTAATGTTGAATCATCTTCTCCCTGTGTGTGACTGAGTACTTTTAAAATTCATACATTTTCATAAACAGCGTACTTCTGCACCTGATTAATAAGCCGCCATTTTAATAGATCATTTATTTCTCTGGGTTTTATAGCAGGGAATAAGAATGATTAAACTAGGCCACCAACCGTAATAGACATTAGAATCTGATACAAATCAAGAATCTCTCTATGACTTGTACCTGTTTTTATGGTCCATAGGATTGCCTTCCCAGTAGGGTTGGGATAGAATAGTATGGATACATGCAGTTATCAATATTTAATAATGTTACTATTGAATCTTAATTTGTCCACTTCACAAATTTGCAAAAATTGCTTTTCTAACAAGACTACAAATTAAGAAATTAGCTAATGTAAAGTTTATTTGGAGTTTCATTTGGAGAGATAATAACGTTTATTTGTAGAGCACCTTCATGCCGTTGCCAGCTCAAAGTGCTTTACAGACAGTTGACATCAGTAATGGGAAGCACTACTACTACTACTACTACTACTACTACCACACACACACACACACACACACACACACACACACACACATATATCTGTCTCTTATACACATCTTAGTGTGTGTGTGTGTGTGTGTGTGTGTGTGT